>VXAC01005349.1:191229-582762 GCA_013399225.1 Rhipidura dahli
AAAAAAAAAAAAAAAATTAAAAATTAAATAATCCACCCACACGCAAAAATAAAAATTAAGGCGAAACCCTGGAGGGGAGCGGCAATGACCCAGTCGGCAAAAATAATATACGGATCCGGCAAGTAAACGGGCACGCAAAGGCAGCTCCTTCCAAGCTTGCAGCTTCGGCTCGATTGTGTATTCCTCTGGCAGCGCCGCGGAGGCAGGCGAGCGCGCACCGAGCAAGGCGCCTCCCACCAAAGCCTAATGGTGGTTTCTTAATGCGCACAAGATAAATAAATGATCCAGGCAAACCCCTCGGGAGGGTGTATGCTACGGCAAACGGAGCCTAGGAAAGAAAGGAAAGGAAGGAAAAAGGAAAGAGAAGAAAAAGAAAAGGCAAAGGGGAGGGGGTGCGAAGCGGGGGCGAAGCTCCCGAACCCATCCTGCGGGAGCTGTCCAATAGGCTGGTGCTGCACGGCAGAAAAGACCGCTGTGCAGGGAGCGGTGAGGGGGTGCGTGTGCGGCGGAGGTGGAGACACGGACCGAGAGGGAGCCCAGCCACGGCCGGGGCTCAGGACAGAGCTCTGCCACCCTGATGCTACCCGACAGGTATCAACTGACAGCAGTTTGTTGCTCTTCTTTTCTAATGAGATTCGCTAAAGGAAAAACAAACAAACCATCAACCCGCCACACACCTGCAACAAAAGGACAGCTCTTTTCAGCAACTGGGGGGAAGGAAATTGATGGCACGACCGCAACTGAGGTTGCCAGACAAGTTTTGATATTTTAACTACTCCAGCTTATTTGGTCTACTGAAAAGTTGAATTCCCAAGTTCAGCATTGTCAACAATAGGTGCTTTCCATTCACTTACTGGACAAACACGTCACCAGCCAGGGTGGCCACTGAAGGGTTGACAGCAGTTTGCCAAAGGTGGCTTAATCTCCATTTTCAAAATTTTAGAAAATGCTCTATAGATGTTTTTAGCCCTTTCTCCTGACCTGTTACCTTACTGGTCCTTTTCTGATATTGATGCATAGGTATCATTTCCTTAGTCATGTGTTTAAGTGTATTGGTATTTCTACAGAATAAGTGAGCAAAAAAATTAGAAACAATCTTTGAAATGCATTTGTATGGTATACAGAGTGACAAATAGAGAAAATAAAATATTGCAACTGAAATGTACCTGCTTGATTTTTTTCCTCCAGAATGAATGTTCATACCATTTAAATTAACAGTGTTACATAAACTGGATATCTAGATTATTGTCGCTTCAAGAACTCCATCTGGAATTTGGCAGCTCCTCTAAGACAGTTCTGTACTATCAGCCATCAGGAAGATCTGTGGAAGTGGCTTGTCAGGTAAGGGTACTATTTAAACACCTCAAAAATTTCCCCCACTCTGGCATTGGAAAACATGAATAGAGGGGTTTCCACTCCTTTAGTGAAGAAGAAAAAGGATTAGGAGAAAGCCCTTAGAAAGAACCACAAATGGATGCCCAATAAAGCAAGGAAATGAGAAAGATGGAGAAGCCTTGGGAATCCAGAAAATCTTTCTCACTGATGGAGCCAGGGGCTTTCAGTCATGAGTGACAGTCCTGACCTTCCTTGCAAATTTGGAATACCTTTGTCCTGCTCTGGGCTTTGTGTTGCCTGTACAAATGTCCTTCAGCCCCTGCCACTTCCATAACCATACTGCAGTTCACTAAGCCCAGTATGAATCACTCTTTGTCTTCATCCTCAAATAATTTGTACGTGCTTCTTGGAAGAACAAAGATGTTTCACAGCGCTTACAAGACAAAGAGATTTTATTTTTCTCACGACTATGTCCTGAACTCTTCCAGTGTTTCAGAAGTCTCAACTGCACTTCTTCCCCCACTAAGATTTTCAAGCTATCAGCTCGTAAATTTTGCAATAGTTCTAAAGGAAGATATCAGGAAGTGAAAGCATTAAGAACACTCAAGTGTAGCCGTTTCATAATTTAATACTGAAGGACTTCCTGTATTATGAGTAAAGATTTTCAGGCTTCTTTTCTTACAATTTCCCACTTTTATTGAGGGTTGACAAACTATTCTTGAAATTGATTATGGAATGCTTTCAATGCACCTTACTTAAGTGAATTACTTAAAAACAGGCATTACCCTAATATGTTAATTAAGATCTTACTGTTGACTATTAGCCTCTTGAAGAAAGTTCTTTGGTTTAAAAATATGAAATGGATCTTGATACAAGAAGCTTCCCTTAACCTCCTAGTAAATGCAGATGTATTTCAAATAGGTTATCTTCCAGTTTAAAAAAAATAGTCCTTCATCTAGACAGACACCTAGATGAAGGCAATACACAGAAATGTCTTCCTCTAATAACTTAGTCATGAGTTAAAATGTTATGATGCACACAAAAGCACGGTCTCTGAATGCTTTTAGTTTATTTCTCTGTCCTTAAAAATTAATATTCAAATCATAATCAGTTTCTCAAATCGGCCCACTCTTGCTAAACTGAATCTGTTCCGTGCATTAATTCTAATTTACGTAGGTATTTGGTAGCTTTCACTTGCATGTCTTCCTACTCATTTTGTATCATAGCCCAGCTCCCTTACTTTTTCTGGAAATATATTTCTCACGATCAGAAAACAATATGTAATTTATTTTTCTTGACTTTTCTTCATAATATACAAAGAAATCTGTAGTGTCTCTTTGAGGACAATCTGTGACTGGAACAAATTAAAATTATTTACCTATGATGGAGTCAGAACTGGTATTTTCTTAAGGGCTGGTGTACACAGTATATAACAGATATGCCATTTATCACTTTGCCCCAGCTAATGGTTGTGTTACAAGGGTGCTGTTCCTGGCTGGCCTCACACAAGCCTACAGACATTATTTCAAATAATGAAATGTAGTAGGTGAGTTAAGGGAGTTAGATAATTGTTTGACGATTATCATGGAATCAGACCTAGAAACCTCATGATAACTATTCTCAGAAGAGACAACAAAAGAAGCAGAAATTCACATTTGGAAAATCAGGGCCACGAAATGGAGCTATGTCCATTTCAGCATGTAAACAATATGCATGTGGGATGCCTGTATCACAATCTCACATGTACACACTGTTAAAAAGCCTTAGTTCCCTCCCCAGCTTTACTAAACGCTGAAGACCTTCCTTGTTATCTCATGTCAATATCATGCTTAGAGCAACAAAACCTCCACAGTCACTTTGCTTTATGGGGTAATCAGCCACTGACAGCATAAACAGTCTTAAATTTGTGAGTTGCTCCAGCACCCACCTCACCTGCTGTGTTCTGGTACTTCAGCAGTTGGATGTGGCGAACAAAACAGAATTTCCCAAGGGATGCCTGAATTGGGGCTGGTTATATAAATAGGTGTTACGCTGCTTCCCAAACTAGGGCATTTGAATATTCTTTGCTTAATTCTTCCTCTTAGCTTGCATCCCCAGCTCAGCTACCTCATACACATCTCTAGTGGTCAGACCACAGGCAGGGAAAACCTGGCTTTTGTCTGAGGTCAGCATGTAACTGTATTCCCTCCTCCCCGTGAAATGCACCAACAGCATTCCACTGACCCCATTAAACCAGAGTGCTCTTCCCCACACCAGCTGCTAAAACAGCCATTACACAAGGCAGGCCAAGCTTTACTCAGCTAATACATCCTCAGAGGGCTTGGGCCGGGTGCCTGTTTGTAATGTGGTACCTGAAGTGCTCCTCTCTGTGCTCTTACAGAGGGTGTTGTGAGCTCTCCTGGCAGCCAGGTGCAACAAGTGAGAGATGCACTGCAGAGCTCCACAGCACAGCAGGCATCTGAGGTGAGAGCAGGCTGCATGTCTGCACATCAGCCTCAGACAGGTGTGAGATGAGTGACACTTAATTTCGGGTTAAGGAGGAGAGTCTGCTCTCCCTCACTGCAATAAAAACTCTAAATAACAATCCCATGGCTGACTTAATTGGATAAAGTGGACCTATCCTTTCACATGGTGCAAGTGTGCTGGTTCCTCCTCAATAATCATCAGCCCTAGGTTACTCAAGTCTTGTGTAGCCAATTTGCAAATGCCAGGGCTGCCACTAAATATTTAGAATTACACTTGAGAGTGCACCAATGAATATATACAATTCAAATATTTATCTTGGCATGGTTTGTAATGATGAAATGAAATATGACGTGATATTAACAAAAAATCCTACAACCCAAATCCTACAAAACATGTTTCAGCCAGGAGATATTAGTAAACTGGATACTTTCCTTGGAGGAATTTATTGCTACATAACTGAAATCCTAAATGCCTGACTCAGTTTTTATCAACCCCAATTTTCAATATTCTGTACTTCTAGCTGACCTTAAATTCTAAGGATTTCAGTAGGATAAATTCTGTTTGGCAAGTACTTTTTAAATTCTGATTTTAGTAGCATTGTATCAGTCCCTTAAGAACACACTTAATAATGATTTCAGACTGAGAAATATAGTGACTAGTCTTAACAAAGCCCTTGTGACATACTGAAGCCACTGCAGCATAAGAGAAATTAATATATTACTCTTCAATCCTTTGTAACCCCTGAGATTTTTATCAAGAACATCAATTTAGGATGCCAGAGAAAGAAATAATTGGAAGCAAACATGAAAATGCCATCAAAAGGGCTTGCTCCAAAGTGTTATGAAGTCAGCAGAAATCTCTCAGTATACTGCACTCTATCTTGGACTAAGCCCTAAATCAAAATTTAAATCTTTCCAGGATCTATGATAAAATGATTGCTTGCTATGAATCAATCAGTCATTAATAGACAAGAGGGTTAAAATTACTTGCTATTATCACTTATTTCTAAACATTCCTTGCAAATCTGTATTTTCCATCCCAATAAAGATGCCTGATCCCACGTAGGAAAAAAGTGAATATATAAAATATTTCAGACTTTGTGATCTTTCGTTTTTCAGTTCAACATTGTTTGCTGTCCCATGTAACTTCTGCCCACTGCAGAGAACACTGCTGCTACGTGGTATTTGTTGGATATTTTGGATGTCAGATTCCTACAACTCAGGAGGTTCAGCAGCTTTGCAGGTACCTCCTCAAAGCTGTCCTGGATGTCCAGCACAGCAAAAGGCAGAAAACAGGTAGAAAAAACCAAGGGGAGCAATCTCCTTATCCTTCCACAAAAAACAAAGGGAGTTCATTCTGTCAAACTTCATGGACATAATTTTCTGGCATCCATCCTCACAGTTACATTTGAATGACCCTTTGAAGTAAAGAAACACCCACAGGATCTCAAATTTCTCAGAGCTTAATCAGGAAGAAAATCTGGATCTTTCATCTTTAAGGCTTTGAGACATCCATGAAATCACTCAAATTTTCCGAGCACTTCAACTGTTCATGGATTTCAGCTATGAAGGAACAACATGGGGGTTTTCCTTCAACAGGAGTCAGAATAAACTTTTTTCTTAGTGCCCCTGTGCAACTCTGAGGAACTTTTCTGTTACTAGCTACACCAGCATAAAGAGTTAGGGAAAATAAATCAGATGAGAACCCTGGGTTTATCACTGCTGTGCATTTCTGAATGTATTTATGTGTGACTTATGTATGCATGAATAAGGCTATGGGACCTGATAAGGTGCCCCCAGAGTCCTGAGGAAATTGGCTAACATAGCTGCCAAGCCACTCTCCATGATATTTGAGAAATCACAGCAGTCAGGTAAAGTTCCTGGTGACTGGAAAAATGGAAACACTGCACCCATTTTTAAAAAGGAGGAGCCTGGGAGCTACTGCCCTGGCAGCCTCACCTCTGCACCTGAGAAAATCATGGAACAGATTCTCCCAGAAGTTATGATGAGGCACATGGACAGGGAAGTGATCCAGGACATCTTCACCAAGGGCAAGTCTGCCCTGGAGATGAGAGATGGACCATCTCGCCTGTGAGGAAAGGCTGAGAGAAGTTCAGTCTGGAGAAGGCTCCCAGGAGACCTCGTTGCAGCCTTTCAGCACTTAAAATGGGCTTATACAAAAGATGGGAACAGACTTGTAAGCAGGGCCTGCTGTGACAGGACAAGGGGGAATGGTTTTAAACCAAAAGAGAGTAGCTTTAGACTGGACCTAAGGAAGAAATTTCTTACATTGAGGATGGTGAGGCACTGGAACAGGTAGCCCAAAGAGGTATGGGATGGCCCATTCCTGGAATAGGTGAGGCTGGATGAAGCAACCTGGTCTACCTGAAGATGTCCATGCTCACTGAAAGGGAATTGGAATAAAGGACCTTTAAATGTTCCTCCAACACAAACCATTCTATGACTCTGTGATTTTAATTTAACTGCATGTGGTGAGACACCAGAGGTGGGACAATACGAAGTAAAACAATGTCCAAAGCAAGATAGCTCCTGAATAAATATTTCAAAGAGATCAACAGATGGGAAATTAATTGATAAAAATATCTGTATTTGAAGCTGTGATAAAAAAAAAAAAAGACAAAGGAAAAGAATTAAGAAATTATCTCTGGAAATTTTAGGATTTTGAAACCTACAGTTATCAACAGCCCAACTTGCAACCTCACTAGGTAGAAAAGATGACTTTTTTTTAAAGAACTAGGACTAATTAGAACACTAATTAAGTGCCAATGTACAAGTCTATCCTTCCACTTATGGACACTTTAAGTGTTAACATTTATTTGTCCACTGGAAAACTAGAGATGCATTAAGTAACCTAAAATCCCAGTTAGTAATTCTCAGTTGTAGCACCCTACTTCTTTGTCTGCACAGTGACTATGTTGATGCACAACCTTTGTCATGGTAGTTATTCTCTACAGCTCAGTAACCAGGGATTTAATTTTTAATAAGCAATATCATACCAGTAACAACATACCTTGCATACTCTGATGTTATAATAATGGTAAGCATGATAAACAAAGAGATATAAGGTTTATTGAGAGAGTTTGTTTTCTTTTGACATTCTTTTTTTTGTCCTTTTTTTTTTTTTTTACCAGACAAGCTGAGCTGGTTGGCTAAAGAAAACAAACTTTTGGTCACACAAGGCTTTATTTTAAATTCCTTCTTTGTCTGCAAAATTACATTTCTAATGTCACTAACAGATATAAAGGGAAAGCAGCAAAGCTTTTAGAAATATGTCTGTATGTATATATATAAATGTAGACATGTATAGGTGTGTAAATGTAGATCTATATTTGAGAAGGAAAATGTTAAAGCTGTGGAGCAAACAGAATACGTTCCCTTGGCTGTGGAACAAAGCTCTGTGACTTTGTCCCATTTGGTCCAAAGCAGACACCAATCAGCTACTAAGAGTTTTAACAGCTCAGTTTTGCATACAAATGTACATATGCAAATATTCCTGGGTTTAGAAGAAACATAATGCAGAACCACTTTAGTGAATCATATTTTAAGATCTAATTAAACATCCATGGCCCACCAGGAGATTCTGGCAGTCAGAAACTGAAGCACCTCTCTCACCATCAGCTGGGATGCATGGAGGAAACCCTAAACAAGACAGCTATAAAATGGGATTTTTGAGAACAAAATCATGTTATCTCAAATCAGGACCAGAATTTTTGTAACTCTTCTCTGTGCAAAGGGAAGATTTTTATTTAAAACAGCTGTTATCAAAGGCTAAGTGGCTAAATTTCATAGACTGCTCAGCTACTCATTTGTTCCACGCAGCCATTCACATTTTCCTTCATCTCTTTTGGGAAATTGAACCTTTTTAAAGGAGAAACCTCTCTGGTCAGTCAATCTCTATAATTAGAGAATCAAGCTCAGCAGAATGATAAATCTGTACTCAGAGGTCAGAAATTAAGGTTTCAACATTTGTAGCTCCCTGATCATCCAAACCTGTGGTCAGGGAATTGAGAGGGTCCCCAAGGTCTCTCATAAGCTGCTCTCTACTGCCATTCCTTCACTTCCTATATTTCTACCCTGCAGTGTAGTACAGCATAACAGCATCCACAGTGCAGCAAAATATTGTGCAAACCAGAGTGCTTTAAATCTTTATTTTCACTGTTTATCTGGACATCTTATATAAAGCATCTGTGTCAAAAGTGCTGCAGATCATCTCCTTACATTAAAATCACCAGTCAGTTGCATGAATTCTGTGTAAACCTAACTTCCACAATTTGAGGTGCCTGAAAGAAAGGTTTAACTTAATTCCTATAATTTTAAAAGTCTAGATGCAATTTCTGCCCTCCCTCTGAAGGCAAGGAAAGATCAGCTTATAGATTTCATTACTTCTGCACTCTTGAGGATATGCCCTAGAATCAGATGTTCTAAACAGAGCCCTCAAATTCAGTCTCCATTCTTCAGCCCTGCTGTGCAACAAGAAAAGCAGCACTGACATTTACAAGAAATTTTCCCAAGCAGCTGGTGACAAACAGCTTTCTAATAGTAAATTGCCCCTAAAAATAAATATGCTGCATCTATACATTCAAAAGTATACATAGGCATGTGTACAAAGAACAGAAATCTCTAACCTTTGGTCTCAGAAAACCTACTGCATCTCACAAACAGAGGGACACCCTAGTTTTTGCAAATTTATCTCTCAGAGTCAGTCTTCATTCACTGATTTTGCACCAACTGTCCTTAAATACTGAGCAGTCTTTTTCTTCTATAATGAGGAAGATTTTAATGATTAAGAATCCTTTAGCTAAAGCAGTGATATAATTTTAATTACTTCTCCACCATGGTCCCACCATTAATTCTTAGGAGGTAACATATGAAATGGTGTCTGGCCTCTGGTCCTTGCTTTATCTCCTACTTGTTCATCCTAAAAGCTTCTTTTGATTGAGTGAGAAAAAAATGAGGCAGGCAAACATGTACGAATAGCTGCACACAGTCTGACTCCCTCCATACCACATTGCCTACACACAAGTGAGATAAAAATTACTTCTAAGATGAAAAACACTTTTCATCTTAAGACCCCATTTCCTATTACATAGAACTTTCAAAAAACATGTTACTCTTGAGATATATGCAATTTCAATGCTAGAAATGCCAGCTAAAGTGGGAACTTTGAAAGAAATGTGAAGCTCAATCAGTTTCATCATTAAAGTTATGCAAATGGAAAAACACATTCCTTCCTTTTAAACTTTGCTGTGTTTTAGTTGCAATCATAAGAGTCAACAAGTGAGGATGGCGTTTAAATGTCAGAAACTGCACAGCATCTTAGGGTGACACGCAGCCCCAGCTGTGGTCAATAGAAGAGCTTCTCTATACTTCAAGAGGAACATGATTTTGCTCACAGCCTTCACAGAGCAGCTGAGAAGTGGCTGAAGTTTAAACGTGAAGCTGTAGAGACTGCTTGTCTGTAGGAGCAGGCAGCAGATTTCACTGCATGCTACCAGCTCAGGAAGATCCCAAGCAAAATGTACTGAACCCAAACAGTGCCAGTAAGGCAGGCTGGGGTACTGCACATCCCAGGATGTCACTGTTGGTACATGGTGGTGGCTCTCGCTCTCCTGCTACACAGATGCCGTGCGCCTCGTCACGACAGCGTGCTGCTGCTGCAGTGTCCTCCAGGAGGTTTATCTCTGAGCCTGCTGCTGCTCAGCAGCTGCCATTATCTATCCATTTCAAACACATGAAGAATAAGTTGTACAAATTGTGAAGAAATCCTTCAGGAGGTGCTCAAGACCCCAAGACACCCCCCAAAAAGCCAGCAGAAGCATTCCTACCTAAGCAGAGTACTTCCTTGCATTATGGCATGGGGGGTTCCTTCCCCATGACATTCCAGACCTTTACTTACTGAAGCAAAACCATTTTTAATTAGAAATTGTTTTCTTCACTAAAAGACAGTAAGATAAGGAGAATCACCATTTGATGAAATGCTTTCCTCTTGTCCTGTCATCTTTCTTATACCTCTAAGATTTTTAGTTTGGCAGTTACTCTGTCTAATTTGTTTTTAAAAACCTGCATAAGCAAACAAAAACAACCAAAAAACCCCCTGTTTTGAACTAATTATAAACAGGAAAATTCTGAAGAAGATATTTTTGAAATCATTGCTCAAAGATATAACCTGTGGTAGCATAGTAATTTAGCATCACGTTTTATACTGAGTCTATTGAATTTAAGAGATCTTTCTTATCAATATAGAATATTCTGTATTCTTATTATAAAGCTTCAATGAAGTTGGCAATCTGGTCAAGTAAATCAGAAAAAAGTCATATCTACTGTAAGAGCCAAATGTTGACATGCCCATACAATTTGAATTACCTGTTAGCTCACTATTTTTATAAAATAGCAAGAGACTTAGATTGCTCAGTTTTAAATGTAAAGTCCTCATCTCTCTGAGAATCCTGAGAAACACTGAAAGAAGATAAATCTCAAGCCAAGGTAACTGGAAACCAAACCAACCCGAAAGATAGAGAATTTTTTTTTTTTTTTTTTTGTTGGTTGGTTGGTTTTTTAAAGAGAAGATTAAAACTGAGAGCAAGAAAAATTGCAATNAGAGAAGATTAAAACTGAGAGCAAGAAAAATTGCAATCTCTTTTTTTTTCTTCCCTGAAGCTTTGCAGGTCAGTTTTTATATTGAAATACTGTACAATATACTCAGGTATAAGAGCTTGCATTTTTGTTCTAATTTGTTTTCCTTCGGGTTCAGAATTACCAGCAAAGAAAATTGCTCTAATTGCAAAGCTTTGCACACAAATAGTGATTACAGCTTAGTGGATTGCTAGGACATGACACTGCACAACTTATTAGATCAAACTGAGAGAGGCCTACACCATACCAATTTTTAAAAGGTAGATAAAGCAAGCTAAGCCCTCTCAGAAAATCTAAGTATTTATGACCAAAAACTTATGGGTACCAACCTGCCAGGCACATTACATGATCCCTGATTCAGAACTATGAAATAATTGTAGGGAAAAGCAGCCACAATGTAAGATGTCATTAAAACCCAAGAGCAGCAAAATCAATTTTAATTAGATCCCAAGAAATGAGTATGTAGAGACCAAAAACCTTTCTTCAATATATTAATATAGTCTTTTTACTTGGTTAGTTTTACGGAATTCATCAAAGGGATGCTGAGTGACTGAAAAGGTGCACATGAAAGCAATGAGAGAGTGAATTGCATACAGAGATATTTCTACATTTCCAGATACTTATTTTTATTCTAATGAATCCTCTCACAGAGAATGTAAATATCTGGAGGACAGCGCAGTTCTCTAAGCCTGTACATTCAGACTGAAGTATCTCAACCTACTGCTTATTACCAAATTATAATTGTCCATAAGAAAACAAAATTGGCCACTTCATGTACTAGAAATTGTCATTTTTTTAACTTTTACTTAGATTCTACTTACAATTGATATATTGGATAGTATTTTACAGATTAGTAGTATTATAGCTGAAATTACCTGAATTCTGGCCTATTATTTAAATCCAAGCACCATTTTTCTAAAACTAAATTACAGTGTATGTTTCCTCAAATGCAGATCACAAATCTAGCTAGTGGCAGAGATTTTAAGGTGCGTGTTTATTTTTTTTCCTTTGATGTTTAAGTTTCTGGTTTCTATTTAAAAAAAAAAGCTATTCTGTTGTTATATGCCAGTGATGAATTAGGTCAGGCACAGTCAGTTTATGGAGGCATGGATAAGGCAATGAGACAAGCAATCCCTTCCACCACTTTTGCATTTCTTCTATCTTGCAAAGCAGTTTAGTCTTAAATATTTCCTAGTTTGTAGTTATTATATGCAGTGCTTTGTTCATATACCATTGTGTTCATTTATTAATAATTCCTGACAGCAATAAAGGACTCCAGGGTGTTAACATGAAAGGCTTGAAGTGAGATGCAGCTGAAAATCACCTTAAATACTTTCCAATAGTCACCCCTTTCCTGCCAAACTCTGTTCCACCACACAGCTGCAGCCTGGATGCTTTTCCCACATACTCAGACTACGCGTCTAGCTCAAGGCAAGGAAGACTGCATATTTAACATTTTGGTATCTGTACAACTCGTGGAAAGCTCAGGTCTCCAACAGCATTGTAGAGTGAATACTGTGTTTTAAGGAGAGGTGGAAGGAAGTGCATGGAACGAGTGCATTTTGGCACAGATAATGGCTTTTAAAAAAACCCTGAACTGTAACATTCTCTCGCCATCTGGTATATAAAATGGCAGTTCCTTCCTGTAAAAATCATGGTGTTGGAGCTGAAATATCTAGCCAACCAAATCTCAGCCTTCAGCTGAGTTAAATCAGTCTTTCTGCACCGTTTGTATGACATACTAACCCTACAAGCACCGCTGTTGACAAATACATCACGTGTGCTCTGAGGAATGCAAATGAAACAAAAGGCAAACGAAACTGACATTTTAAGGACAAGAGCAAATTTTGTAATGAATAGTTGTTAAAATATTACCTCATTTGTTTATGAATGCAGTTCAGTTGATTTTTTCTTAAAAAGAAAAGTAAATTTGTGGATTAATCAGGATTTCAATGATTATCTCTACCAATGACATGGGAATTGTCCTCATCAGAACTTACAGGGGTGCTATTAATATGCCCAAAAAATATGTGAATGTGTGCATACAGTTCAATGATAGACCCAGCAGATCAAGACCCACCCTGTTAGGAGAGGAGGTTTTAGCTATTACAGAGGGCCAGCAATCAGTAGAAAACAAATATTAAATGAAAGCAGCCTAATGATAGAAGTCTGCAATACAGTAGCCAGTATTACACAATTGAGCTCTCAGCTTGCACAGTAGACTGATACTCTAAGATAAAAATACACAGGTAGGACAAGAAGTTGATGACAGATTTTGAGTTTCTTATTCTTTTATAGTTTCTTTTTGACATTCTATGTCTAAATTTATGATTAATAACCATATTTTTTTTTTAATTCAACCTCATGCTGCAAAGCCTCTGGTGATGGTGGTAAATGAGAGCTGTTTCTTTGGGAAACAGCACAGCTGAAAAATAGCGTGGCAGAAACTCCCTTTTTTTACAACCTAACACAAGACTGGAAAAATCCAGATGAAGTGCCTTTACTAGCAACATGCAAAAGTCAGACTGGTAAGTGGTAACATCAAGTGCCAGAACACAGAAAATCTGTCCCAGTACATGTTACTTGAGGAGCTGTGGTGGGCTTCACATCAGAAATCCTGTCACAGACATACAGAGTATTACTGCAGTGCTGTTTGTAGAATAATTCCAGGGCTGGGCAGTGACTAGAATGTAACATGGAAACAGTTTTCTTGATTTCATTGTAATTGGTCCCAGGCTTAGAATAAAACTCAAGCTTATGTACTTAATTTACCTAATTGCCTTGCTGTATGAGGCCTCTGTACTTAAATTGTTACCATATCATCCTGACAGGCTGTAAACTACAGCTTTATATCAGCAAATAAAGTAAAAGTATTGATGTACAGTCTGCCACTGTGGGACACTGTGTAATTTACACATCCATTATGCAGCCACAAACACATAGATCCATATCTTCCTGAGCAGCTTTATCCAAGCTGTCTAGATTTTAGCCAGGGCTAGCCATTTCTTCTTAAATCACTTGTGCTAGC
The DNA here is from genome assembly GCA_013399225.1 of Rhipidura dahli. Taxonomy (NCBI): domain Eukaryota; kingdom Metazoa; phylum Chordata; class Aves; order Passeriformes; family Rhipiduridae; genus Rhipidura; species Rhipidura dahli. The sequence goes on from VXAC01005349.1 coordinate 204,712, forward strand.
ATTGTTTTAACACACTAAGAAGACATTTTTGACAGAGCAATCCTAAAAGTCATCTAACTGTATCTCACATGCAGGTTGCATCTAACACTGAAGGAATTTTTTGGCAGAGATTCAGACTCTTAAGAAGGCATTTACTGTTTTCCTTCCTCTCCCTCTCTGTTCCCTGTTTCCCTTCCATAATTTTTTGTTAGTTGGCTGTTTTTTAAGAGTCTGGCCTGCAGCTTGTGCTACAGAACAGACTAATTACTTTCTAGGACACTTGGTGGATGCAGTCCAACCAAGACTCATTCAGAGGGATTGTTTAACCATTCTGCAGTAGATGGTACAAATGTAAAATTGTCTGTTGCTATTTGATCGAGAAGCTTTGTCCTGATCATTGTGCATCTGCAATTGCACATCCCTAAGATGTTCCACTCAGAATGAACCCTCTTTCCCCTCCAATGTCACTCCTACTCCTAAAACAGGCTTTTAACATGAAGTCAAACATGAAGAAGTGAATGACAGTGAATTCAGACAATGAACAAACAAAAAGCATAACCTGAAAAAAACATTAATTGTCCAGAAAAGAATGAAAGTTTCACCAACTGAATTAAAATTGGAAAGTAAATTTGATTCTAAAGGAGGCGTTTTGCTAGCTCCAATACAATATAATTTCATTCTTTGCTAAGGCCTTTTACTTCCAGGACTGCTAACAGCTTCCCTGCAGTGGCTCTGCAACAGTCACTTCCTACCTTTAAGACTCTCTGTCTCCAAGCACCTTCACTAACATGGCCAGAACTGTCACACAAGCCAACCCAAGGCTTGGTATCATCCACAGAACCTAACCCACTGGCAGAAATATTGCAGAATTCAGTTTACAGTTCGGTTCTCCCATAGCTTCCACATTCCCTGCATCCCCGAGGCCCCGCTGCATTGGAAGGGCAAATGCCTCCCTGCTCCTGGCTGACCTGGCAACAGAGAGCTCAGCAGGGCCAGGACAGGGGTGGACCCAGCACTGCTGAGGCCACATCCCAAATCCTCTCTTCAGCTTTGGGTTCCTCCCTACAGGAAGGATGGGGAGGTGCTAGAGCATGTCCAGAGAGGGCAGGGAAGCTGAGGAGGGTCTGGAGCAAGTCTTACGTGGAATGGCTGTGGGGGCTGGGGGTGCTGAGACTGGAGAAAAGGAGGCTCGGGGGTCACCTTGTCACTCTCTACAACTCCCTGAAAGGAGGTTACAGCCTGGTGGGGACTGGTCTTTTCTCCCAGATAACAAGGGACAGAATAAAGGAAAATGGCCCTAAGTCATGCCAGGGACATTTAGATTGGCTATTAGGAAAATATTCTTCAGTGAAAGAGTGGTAGGCATTGGAACAGGCTGCCCAGGGATCTGGTGGAGGTACCAGCCCTGGAGGTATTTAAAAGACACGTAGATGTGGCATTTTGGGATGTGGTTTAGTGGTGGACTCAGCAGTGTAAGGTTAGTTATCAGACTCCAGGATTTTCTGTTTCTATGACTTTTCATTTTGCTAGCAAGGCCAAGGTCTCAAGGTGAAACTGTATTGCACACAAATTTCTTCTGCACAATCTATCTGTCTTGGCTAGACCTTCAGGCTTTTCTTTGACATGAATAATTATTGAGAGTTTATTTACCAGAACAATATTCAAACCTTTTATAAGACACTGCTCTCCAGTTACCGTATGAATCAGAATAACATTACTGCAGCTAATAAAATATATTACTGCATTTCTTGAGATCCACAGACCCTTTCTCCCCCTCAGTTTTATAGAAAACCAGAACTCATTCAATGGTGTTTTTTTTGGTGGTTTTTTTTTTGTTTGTTTGTTTGTTTTTAAATTTGCTATGCTTCTTTTCAGTATTATAATAGGTCTTGTAGGTCTTGGAGTTTGGGAACCTCTTAAACACTGCTCTTTCTGGGTCAAAGAAAGGACAGCAAAAGTCTAAATAAATGTATAATTGCCTTTTTCAGAAGAATAAGATATAAGAGAGTGAACATAATTTCAGTATCATTTCAGCAGGACAGGATTCAGCCTTAAGTGTTCTAGTCACTAATTTCTGCTTTGATGACATGATTATTACCTAAATGTAGGAGAAAGCAACAGAATTTTTATACAATGTGGGTGTTTTCACCTGCTTCATGTAATGAAAAACCACCACAGCTTGAAGCACATCAGAGTAGCAACAGTAATTAGGTATTGGCATATCATCCAAGAATGGAAATCAAAAAAAAGCTTGAAAAATGATACAGCTGAATAATGGTTTTGTATCCTAGAGCTATGCAAAAAGTTCTCAAAGGGAAATGTAAATTGTGAATGAAGAACACTTGTGATTCTTACAAGGGATAACCAGTATGAAACACAGGGAATACGAACAAATTATCCCGTTTATGTCTGTGTAAGGAATATGATCACACATCTGTATGCAGGCCTTCAAGCAGGTAGTTTTCCACAAATGCCAATTGCCATATCCCACATGGCACCTTCCTGTAGGACTTACAGCTTTTAATCTCACCCAAAGTATACCTGCAGTGACAGCATCTACCAGGAAATTTGTACTGAACAGAAATGAGAGAATATTGCCTTCTGAATCCATTTAAGACCCCAAAATATTTTGGACGATATTTTTCATTGAAAGTCCTTTACTATTCTAAATTTTTTACAAGCAGTTTTTCATCTGTTTTACAGTCAATGCTTCCAAAACATAATGCAGCTATGTTACTAATTGTAATCAGAGCCTGCATTCCAGATAGATAAAATGCTTTTAAAATCCTAGAAGACTGCAACAACCACAGGGACTTTTGGTTTCTGAAACGAACTGACAATTCAGCTGACAGAAAAATCAGCGTGCAGCAAATGAGAATACACATATTGACCTGGAAATCTGAAAAGATCAAGAACATGTTTAGAACAGTTTGTGCAGATGTGACTGTCTCGTGTTCATCACAGTCAACAACAAACACTGGCAGGGTCAGCTGAAGCTGAGCAGAGCTCAGACCAGGCACACCAGCAGCCTTCTGCTTGCTCCTATTCTTAGAGCCAGCTGCTCTGAGCTACCTCACTTGCAGCCACATAGATATTTTTGGAGGCTGGAATTTCCAGCCTTTTAATTTCTGTGTTCAAGTACAAACCTCCCAGACAAGCTCACCCTACAATCCTAATTGGACCTGGTAGAAAATGTAAAGATTTGAGCATTTGTTTCAAATTGGAAGGCAACCAAATTTTTGAAAGCTTCCTTAAAATGGAGTTGCTTCTTTTTCTACTCAGATTGAAATTCTGGATGACATGTTAAAGAGAAATATTGAATTGGCTCTCCTGAGCCAAATTTTTTATTCATTAGTGGCTTTTTTTTCCCTTGTTCAACAAAAATGATTTCCAGATTAGGACATTATGTATTTCGTATATGGATAAAATTGCTCTTTGCTTCACTCTCCTTCATATTTCTCTGCACAAAGACACAGGGAGTCAGCCAGGCAGGAGTTCACATTCTGCAGCTGAACTACGTTACAACAACACAGATGGAACCTTAGATGTAAAGCCATATTTTTAGCCAAAGCACAGTTGAAGTGATGTCGTCTGATGCAGTTAGAGACATCTAGAGAGGAGCTCACAATAATGCACATTTGTCACATTTAGTGATACACAGCACCCTGCATACCCTCTCTTTCATAAGGGCAGTAATTTAAAACATACTTTTTCCCTTGAACAGGAGAGAATGGAGCATTCTGTTCCCATATGTGGCCTGATACTTGTGCTTCATTTGGCTAACACTGGAGCTGTTCCTGCAGTTTGCACACAGGTACTCACAGAGGGAACTCACACAGTTTTCCCTCTGGGAGTACCTGTGTGAAAACTGCTCTTTCCATGGGCACTTGTGTAATTGCCCCAGGGTGAAGCCTTTGGTCATTTCTATCAGAGCAAGCAGATAGTCACTGTAAGAATTGTAAAATTCCACCTCCGGAGCACAGGTGTGAATTTCCATACATTTGCAACTGTCAGAGGGAATGCTCAGTGTCTTCATGGTAACATGATCATTTCCAACAGCAAAATCCCCTCATTTCAAGAAGGATCTGAGCCAGAATCAGAACTATTTACCTTTATCACAAAGTATTGCTGTAATGTTTGTCTGGTATGAGAGATTTCATTATTTCTGGCATATTGCATATCTGATCTTAAAAATGAGGAAAAAAATCCTATTAAAATAGGAATTTGAAAGCACTGGAAGTGTTCAGAATTTAGAAGAGCTAAGAAAGGCAGAGAGAGGGTTTAGGGCAGTTCTCTGATATTCACCATTCTCAGTTCCTGAACTTTGATGTGCCATGCAGACACATCAGTGAGGTGCTGGACAAAACTTTCTGGAAGGATAAATGTACACCCCTCACAACAATGATCACAACAATGTGATCAAGGAAAAGCTTATGATATACATAAGGGCAGCAGCAGTCCCTTGTCAATATAGGATGTCACTGGTTTTAGAAGATTAAGAATCTGTTGGAAGCATCTCTTCAGCAAGTCCTTCCCCATTAAAAATATTACTGTTACATCTCTGTGAAGAGCGAAAGAAAACCTAATCTGTCTGCTCAATGTTGGAGACCTTGGAGCCTGCTCCTGAAAAATGCTGAATTTTGTAGTGCTTTATATTTCTGGTAAACAGGATGCAGATCTTGGCAACAGGTTGGGGAGCACTATTCCCGGTAAGAGAGACACAGAGAGAATAAGCCAAGGAAGGAGCATGGGAAGGAACAGGCTTCTTCCTAGAAAGCCTGCTGCTGTTAGGAAGGAAGGAAAAGATGTCATGGAATGGCCAAAGGACTGCTGCTTTTAACTTTAAGGAAAAGAAGCAGCCGTCACAAGCTAGTCAAGTGTTTTCTGAAGCACTTCACCTTTAGGGATGAAAACATGGATTTTTTTTCTCTGCAAAGTTTTGCACTTAGTAGTAAGAAGTCTCCAATAATATTTATAAGCTGTTACAGCAAAGAAAGTCAGAAACAGCTTTTTGAAGACTTTTTTTCGTGCCTTCCTCCCCAGTGGAAAAAAAGAAATGGGCAGACAGCAGCCACACGAGACTGGAGAGTGTGGGTGGATGGTCAGGGTACAGAAGGTTGGATTACTCAGCAGTTTAGTTGGCTCTGTTATATACCCATGACTACATCCTGAGTCCTCCCCAGAAAAAGCACTTAATTCATCTCAGAAAAGCAAAAAAGTTAATTACTGAATAAATGATAGAGCCCCACCTACTGTTGTTTTATTGCATACATTTCTAGATACACACTTAATGCAAGTGTAATTCATTAGTGCATGCAAGGGCGTTTCTATTTGAGGAGCCCTAATTATGGGTTATAATCCCACTGTGGGTATGTTTTGAACACACACACACACACACACCTGCATAACTTGCATTAAAATCTAGAAATACAGGTGGATTTCTTTCCATCCCTCTTGTGAGTCAGGCCTCTCTGCTTCACAGGAGCATACACACGTACAAAAAGTTCCCCAGGGAAAGATTAAAGTTTTTCAAAAGGCTTTGAAATTCTTCTGGTCAGCAGTTGGCAGAATGAATGCTCATTTCATTAACAACACTGGTATTGGGGATCCCAGAGGTTACCATCCCTACCGGATTATCTGGCATATTTTCCACCCAGACTCTCTCTGCTCATGTGCAAAGCAAAGAAAGCATCCCAGCAACGTGAACGTCCCTTGAGGTGGCAAAATTTTTGCTGTTCGAGTAGAAATGTCTAAATGCAGTGTGCATGAAAGATTAGGGTTGCATTATTCTTGTTTTGAGGCAACTGAACTACAGGACACTGGGAGTGAGGGAAGTACCATCCAGACAATTAAATGTCTTGTCCAGTCCTCCAGCTCTCCAACACGTTCCCTGCTCATAAATAATGCAGCACAGAAGTTGACTCCCAGCACACACATGGCTTTTTAAAAGGGCTGTTTCACCTGTCTCCTTGTCATTGCTGTGCTTTTACTTTACTTTCAGGTGAACTGAAATTCCCATTGCAAAGGGAATTCTTGAAATAACTTTTCTGAAGTCCCATGTCCACAGTGGGAGGTGTATTTTGAAAACACCAAAATCCATCCTTGTAACCTGTAGCAATTGTAAATTGGCATCACATTTCACAGGTACTGTCTTGTTTTCCAAACGTTACCAGTTACTACAAGTTCACAGAGTGGCATGACTTTAAAATAGCAGAATTGTGTCAAAACTACAAGGCAAAAAGACCTTGTGCAAGGGAAGTGAACAGAAATAAGTAATAAAATGTGACAGCTGGAGAAAAGGACTGATTCATTTATCACATTGAGATTGGCAACAAGCTTCAAAACCCTGTTGTTAGCTGGCAGCAGTTGTTCTGTTCTGTCAGTTTAACAGGTGATAAGCCAAAAAGGTAGAAGGAAACCCTCCATATTACACAACACCTATTTCCACAATTTCATGATAGTGTTTTTGATAATAATTTTATGCAAAGCACTCCAAGACATGGTTGTCAGTATCTTAATAAAACTAAATAGAAACTAATATTTAATTTTTTTGAGTATTAGCTTCTTCAAATGAAGTACACACGTTTCTCTAACCTCAGATTTTTCCCCTTGCATTTTTAACTGTAATATTTGCTGGCAGTAGCTGATATGGTTTTACTTGCCACCCTCAAAAATACTAAAGCATTTGAAACTGGCCAAGTAAAGGATGTGGTCATAAGTATTGATTGCTTCTTGTTTAAGTTACATAACATTTTTTATTACAGGGCACTGAAATTATTAATATTTTCATATTAATAGCCTTATACAATATATTTCAACACTTCTGAATTCGAATGCTTATAAAATATAGTGTATAAAATATAGTAAACATTGATAACTCAAGTGAGAAAGGACACCTTGTTCTTTGTACTCCAAAGCACTCTAAACTCAAAAAATATATTTTTTTTTTCAAACTAAAAACATATTTAAGAAGAGACAAGTTGTTTCTGGAGTATTTGGAGCATATTCTTGAACAGCATGACATTATGCACAGACTGAAAGTCTAACATTTCTAAGTTCTTCTGTAGAAGTACATTTTTTTTAAGGATGAACCTCATAATGCATTTAAAGTTTGCTTGATACTAGGACAAGTGTGCATTAAACAATCTATTTCCTCCCTCAGGAACAAAGGTAAGGCTGCAAAGATGCAGGAACAAAAAACACTTTGCTACGTGCAAGTGCCAAAATCCATTGGCAAAAGAAAGAGGAACCTAAAATGGTTACAAAATTTTGGCAAGTTAATATCAATACAGTTTACTGCTGTCTATAACAACAGGACACCAAACCTTCATCTATGGAGTTTCTGTAGCACCAGCTGAAAGAATTTATGACACATAATTCTTACTATTAAATTGCTAAAATAATTTTCCTGAGGAAAAGAACCCTAATGCTAAATCTGATATTTAATGCAATAATTTGCTAAATAGCTGGAAATTTAGACTGCTGAGTAACTCAGTATTAAAACTTTTCTCTGCTTTCTAGATACACTTTTAAAACACAACCCCTCCTCTGAACATAAAGGCTGTAAATTTTACCATCTCGCCTAAGAACCATCTCTAAAAGAACAGGGCTTCCTGAGATGGATTTTATCTAGAAGGTAGGAAATAAAGCATCGTTTGGAGTCAGGATGAACAGGAGATAGGCATGTCATGGACACTTTGTGACAAAGTAAATGAGGAAATATGAGTACACCTGCTGCTAGTTTTGCACAGTGCTCCCCATCCCCTTCTTACAGATTGAGTACCCTCCAAACAGATCTTAGTCTGGTGAAGTATAACTATTTCTTAAACTTCTGGATTGCTAAGTGTACAGTCCACAGAATCCTCGTGGCCAGTTAGGACCTTGTGTGAATATCAATTTTTGTATCACATGGGAGTGTGAAGAATGAAATTCTCTCTAGACAGATCAAATGCCTGGGATTAAAATTGAAGGGCCAGACATTTGGAATAACTGTTGACTTTTCAGAATTTGGCAGCTTTACACCACTTGAGAGTCTGGCCTAAGGTATATATTAATCTGTTTGAAGTATTTCAAGCATTCTAATTGAATCTTCTAATAGCAGCTTTGAAAATGTGTTGCAGACCTAAAAGTATGTTAATACTATGTGTACTTTTTTCCTCATATAACAGACAGAAGGAGAAGAGAATTTAGGAATATCTGGATTACTGAAACTCATATTCCAACCTTGATGCCACCTTACAGATATCAAGAAGGAAGCTTTCCAATAATACTCACATGGACTTCAGGCACAGAAAAGTAGTTCTGACACATTCAGAGCAAAGTGGGAAGTGAAATTGGAGACTACAGATAAAAGGCACTCAGGTTGGAGAGGCATATATGTTTACAGTTTATTTACAATTAATTTTGTTTTAGAAAGTTAAAGCTAGCCTATCTATATCAATCAGCTCCCGTTCTTTCTCTCACGTACATTTTGCTGCCATTTTAAAGTAACATTGAGTTCTAAGAGAAAGGCAGCTTTAATGGGTGTATGAGTTTTAAATAAAGCAGCAAAAGAGAATTTTGGTACAGCTCAGTGCTGCAGACTGTGGGAACAGATTTCTGGTTGTAGTTTTGTCTGCATCTTTATTTTCCCAGTATATCAGTGGCATCAATGCAAGAGATTTCAGACTGACTTCACAAGCCAACATATTTTCCAAGTCCAGTAAGGAAAGTTGCAAACTCCTTGAGAGGAGTGGGAGCAACTTGTACCTCCAGGAAAACAAAATCAAAACAAAACAGAAAAACCCCAAACAACAACAACAAAAACCCTGGGAAAAATGTTACCTCATCTCACCTCTGTCAGCAGGGTTGTTGTGTGCCAAAAAGTAAAAAACAATGGAGAGGGCTTTATATTGATTGTTGTTACCACTTCATTTGAATTTCTTCCACCTCTCCAAAAAATAAAATTATTATGGACATAATTATGTCTGCTGTTTTGTATTGCCACTTTACTGAGCTCTCCAGGACTCTGTCCAAGCACAATTCAGCTGGAGACCTAACTTCCTGTCTAGCTCTGGATGATGAACTTTCCCTGATTTAATGTCATCCAGCTCAACATGATATTTAATTGCCTTAACACAAATTAAAAGTCTAATTAGAACCACCACCTTTTCACAATACATATTTTTCTTTTGTCTTGTACCTCATGTACCAAATAGTCCAATAATATTGTGATGCCTTTTCCTGGTCTTAAAATCAAGAACCACACCCATTTAAACGGGGAAAAGTGATTTTACCTTGGCATTTATTTAAGGATCCTTAGGTGCACCACATCCAAGTTGAATGCACCTCCATGCACCCTGCAACGCACACAATGCCCCCCCTCACAAAAGATCTGGTATAACATTAGAGGTCTTGCTAATTAGCACACAGCTCATTGCTAATGAGAGGCTCAAATGAGCCCCCCCTTCCCCAAGGACCCTTCCCCTGGATGGTTCTATCTCAGTTTACAAAATGTGTTCTGGAGAGGACCTTGGGGTCTGGGCCACACTGATGCCAGGCTATGAAGCTTCTAAAATGTTCAGTCTCCCAGCTTGACAAACAAGTCCAAAAATGCAGGCAAAAGCACTGAGAATACAGAAGTTGCAAAAAGGTGTAACAGAGGTATGAAAGAAAATACAAAAACCATAATGGAAGATCAATTGGATCCACTAGTTGTCCTCAGATCTCTCTATTTACAGTTTTCATCAACTCAAACATGAAGCACATTGCTGAAAAGTGTTTGTCTCTCCACTAGCCCAGACCTGACCATCATGAGCCTGAGAAACCAATGGCTGACTCAACCAATGGCTTATGGCTGGGATAAAACTGACTTCCCTGAGGCCTTCAGCCACTGCACACTTGCAGCCAGAACTGCTACAGATTTGCAAATTTGCAAGTATCTGAAAACACCAACCTTGAAATTATCTTCTAATGAATCCAACCTTTTTTCATAGCAACAGACATATTAACCTTGATGTTCTTGTCTATAATTTAACAAATTATTTATGGTTTACCAGAGTTCAGTTTCACATTCTCTGTGGAACTATCATGTTTTAATTAAGTTAACTCCTACGAAAGAACTGCATAGACTCTGTGTCTTAACCTTGTGTATATATATATATAAGTGTTCAGATAGCTAAATGTGGTATGAAAATGCTATTATAAGCTCAGGATGATTATTAAATCAAGGCAGTCCTTCTCAGCTTAGCAGTTGGTATTCTTTCAAAGCATTAAAATTCTTATTTTACTGGTGTTATTTTTGAAAATTATGTATTTTCCATATTCTTTTTTTTTTTTTTTTTTTTGAAAATTTTTTTTTTTCCTTTTTTTTTTTTTTTTTTTTTTTTTGGTATATCTTTTTCAGCTTCCCAACTTTAAAGTTGCCTTTCGTCTCTTTGTGCTTAGAAATTTATTATTCTATATTCTCCTTGGGACAACTAATACAGCATGCACTCATTCCTACCTGTAGCACAATTATGTTTTTAGAAAGCCTAATATAAAAGGGAAAAAATGGAATAATACAAGGATTTAGATTTTCTTACTTTATGCTGAAAAAATACAATTTAATCCTCTACTTTTTCTGCTAAAAACACATAAATTATCTTTGGTTATTTTCCTCAACACAATTTTTCACAATGATTTCTCAGCAGTCACTTAAAAAACAAATATTTGCAAAAACACTATAATATTACAGAAAAAAACCAAAAAAAGCAAGATATACAGAACCCTTCAAACCATCAACACAGCTCTAATAATGAAATTAACACCTTTCAATACATCTCAGAAAATAATTATGTGCATAAATGCAAATACAAGGCTCCTGCACAAAGACACTTCCATTTGGCTTCCACTCCTAAAACATCACTATAGCACAAATTTTATCTTCCAAGACAGAAATTTGAATGTTTTGGACCAAAAAAGTATATGGTCATTGCAAGTATCAATAAATATGCTGAAACACTGTTTTAGAAATACTCGTATTTGGTATAAGTTTTTCATTGATAAAGGACATAGATTTTTGCACTTAAAAAATGTTCAAAGTAATTCTGACAGAAGGGGATAAGAACATTTATCTTTATGATGATGCAGCTCTGTAAGGAATAGAAGATTCATGGGAAAAGGCCAAGGTATCAACCATGGTGGCCTAAAGTAATACTTGTCTTACCTCCTTTTTTCCTACAAAAATGCATAGCACAGACTAGTGAGCATAAAACCTCACTGAATGCATTTTAAAATAGTTTCTTTCTATTCCAATATTGTCGTATTTTTTTTTTTTGTTTAGTTTTAAAAAATAACAAGTTTGAAATAAGATTAAATCAGTGCTGTAATTCTGCATAACATGATGTAACTTAATACTACTGGGACAGACCTCAAATTAGAAAAAAAAAGTCCAATCCTATCTAAGTAAATGTAAATTTTAAGAATCAAGACTGAATCAACTGATTTCAGTAGTTTAACAGCTCTCTCAATGTTACTTAAGCAATGTGATATCAGGGGATAAATCAATTCAGATTGCATAGGAAGTGTTTCCATAGTAAGGGAAGGAACAGGAGGTGGGAAACCCCTCCCTTTTTGCTTACACAGCTCACTGTTTAGGAGACCTGTGATATGAATGCTGCCAATATGGCTCATAGTGGCTCTCTCCACTATAAGGAAACAGAGGAAAGAAAACTGCAAGGAAGGGCATGTGAGGCTTGATAAAAAACCTACCTAAGCCCTACAGAAAACCTGGTCCCACTGACATTAACCCAAGTGGGTGATGGAATTTGCATCTACGGTTGCATAATCAAAAACCCCCAACCTGCAAACAAGCCCAAAGCTGAGGTGTGCACAGCCAACTTCTGCCTGTCAGACCCAGCCACTGCTGGCTGTTTAATTGCTGGGCACCAGCAGCAAGGTGCTCTTTCCCCTCCTGCAAGCACAGGCACCCCTGGCCATGCTGGGGTGTTTTTGTGACACACAGCCTGGCATCAAAGCAGGATTTGTTGTGTTTTCCCCACACCTTGCAGAGGCTTCTGGCAGTAGCATCAGGCTGCAGTGTGCAACAGAGAAAACAGGGGATGTTCAGAGGTTTACAAGGAGTTTAATCCCTTTTTCAGTCAAAATACTAAAAACTCATCCTTTCACAAAGGCACAAAGTGAATTTCGGGCAAGAAAATTCATCTCTGCCTGTGTTCTCTTGTCCCGCTAGGAAAATAACTGAGGTGTCTGTAATGACAAGCTCTGCATTCAAAATGCTACTTGTGGAAAACAATTCATTATCTTCCCAGAAATCCTGGTCAAGTATCTGTTCTAAGAGAGAGCCTGATTAAGCCACAGACAGTAGGAGATGGATATGCTCCAGAAAGGTGGCAACAAGTTCCAGCAGCAAAAGGCAGCAAATAGATGGGAAAAGTATGAAGTGAGGAAGGAATACAGGGACAGGGTAGGGGAGCTCATATTTTTGCTTGCAGAAGAGCAGAGTGGGAATTCACTGACCAGAAAAGAAGAGAATCTTAATAAAACACCTCTATCAGGAAAACATCATGTCATTTCACCAGTCTCAACTCCGTTCTGCAGTATTTACCCATTTCTTTATAACAATACCATCAAGATTTGTGTATTTCCTGAGAGCAAATATCCTTCTTTCCTTTCCCCAAAACAATGAATTTGCAAAAGATCTTTAATGCAAATCAAGCCTGGCTTTTTTTTCCCCCTTGTTTCAGGACCTTTTTTTTTTTTTTCCAAAATAAACCCTACTGAAGACAATAGAAAACAGTATAAATCCGTTTTCTTGTATCAGTTTTTTTGCCAGAGTGCTTTTAAAGCTGGAAAATCCAGAACATGGGATATGGGAGTATTTTAGTCCACAATCAATCCATCGTGCTGGCCTACTTTTAGGCAAACGTGTGTTAAAAAAAGAGAAAAGAACATGAAAGGGAGGTAAAAGCAGCAGAGTGTAATAGCTTGTAGTGTGTGAATAGTCCAGCAACTGAACTTTGTAGGCCCACACAAAAAGGAAAAAGGTGAGCTTGTAGGAAAATGTTTCATTTATTTTCCTGATAATGAATCACACTGGTTTACCTTACTTAGCTGCAGATTGCCCTTCCACTTTGAGTAACAATATAAAATGATTTTAGGAAGGTGAATGGAAAATTCCTCTTCTGTAAATAGATTTCCCAGGTGAAGTCATATAAAAAGAGATAGATTTCCCACAAAGAGCAACATACTGCAGCTTTAACTGAGACTGTCTAGTCTCTGCAGGATCCCAGCAGCAGCACACAGAGAAAATCCCTGTCAGCAATTTTTATTCGCCTTTCACCCCCTACCAGCTCTAATAACACCTGCTAAATTTATTTGCACACTCTGCTATAGGAAATAAAAAAATGCTGCCTTGAATGATGATTTTTAAATGCCATCTGGAATGCAACATCCTTTGTGACAGAACAAAGACAAATACCCGTTCAAGGAAGTCATCATGTTCAAGATTAGGACAGTGGTCCCATTCTTCACGACTGGTGATATGAGAGCATCTCCTCACAGCAGCCTCTATTTGTGTTGTTCACAGGAATATTAATTGTTCTGTGAACCCTCTCGACTTCCCCATGAGCCTCAGGGTCTCATCCCACCTGTCCTTCCCTCCCACTTGATTCCACCAACATGTGCTGCTTCTTTAACCATTTAAACCACTTGCTCGTTTCCTCAGTTTGGGAAAGCTGCTCGTGTTGTTCAAAGGTACAGGAATAAAAGAAGGAGAAAAACCAGCAATCCCTCCAAATCCAGAGATCCTGTAGCTATGAAAGAGTGTGGGAAAAGCAAAGAGAGAAGTAGATGAGAGATTGACCTTCGTGAATGTGAGGTGGATTCTCAGTGCATTGATTTTCCTTGTCATCACCAAATTGTCCTTTGCCCTTACGCCTTGTCATACCACATCCTGCCTGGCCCACCTTGCATCAGAAGCTTCCCAGTGGGATTAGTTAGATCAGTGACCAAAAAAACAAGTATCAATGGAATTAATTAACTGCCAGAGACAGATTTTTGGCAAGAGGTGAAGTTGGGTGACTGTTACTCACCACAATTAGAGAATCTAAAATTACCATATTAGTAATCAGCCAACTGCTTATTTGTCACTCTATCCCTGAAATTACACATCTGACACACATGGTGCCATTTCAGGAAATGATATCAAAACCATGTAGGCCTTCTTGTATAATTCTGATTCTTAGTGGAGTGCAGCACCTGCCCCAGTAATTCCTTGTGTGCCCCATATTCCTAAGTACCCACCTTTCTATAAGCATATATTCAGCCTGGATTTATAAAAATTTATACCATCACTTAAAATGTTGTAGATACAGAGTGATTTTCAATACCACAACATGGCAGTTAAAGGAGATTGCCTGAGAGTTTATGCAGTTTATTTACATTTACTTGCAAATTAATTCTGATTTTCTGCACTCCTGATACACTAGACAAGAACAGGAAAGTAGGACAAATCCTTGTGACAAGAAAAATGCTAAGCTTGAGGGGAGAAATTCAAAATTAAAGGAAACAGGACAGGCCTTTGAATCAGTGTCCTTCCACTCTTGCTGCCAAACTTTAGAATTTGGGGCAATTGCTTCTAAGGTAGCCTTGCTTCACTGCAGTTTTTTCAAGTGTGAGCAGCTAAGGTATTATAAACAAAAAATCTGTTTGGGGCTGATGGACTTGCGGTTCCTTCTGGTGTGTGCCGAGATACATCCTAGAGATAAAACTTCAGTTTCAGCAGATCTGACTACTCTGGATCCAAGCCCACTGATAATTCTCTCTGTTTATAAGGCACCTAAGGAGATTATGTCTGTCTTTTATACCTGCCAAGAAATGCTGGTCTCATGCACCACAGAACAATCCATGCACATGGCCACAGACACCCTAAGAACTTGATTAGCGTTCATATAGACTGGAAAAAGCGCTGGAAAACACACACCAGCTGATACAGCTCACACAGAGACACTCCATGGAATCAGCTCCTCCATTTATGGAATATTTTTCCCCCAGAAAAGAATGAGACAGATTTTAATATCTCAAATAATATAAAGATGTATTTTGTGGCAGAACAAAGGAAATAGGTTGATTTACTACACAGAAGTTGCAACAAGGGCTCAAAATGATCAGTTGAGCCAACCATAGATAAACAAAGAATATGTAATCAACTGCAAATGCCTCTTAGAATCCAAACTTCACTGCAGAACAACCAAAGAAACAACACCATACCCTCCACAATGTGTATTTAATTATGTGGATCTTTAAAATCCTGATGGAAAATTCCATTTAGCTCCTAAAATACATATAACTTATCCTTAATAAACATTTATTCAGGGTTTAAATATAGTGCTCTTACTTGGATGAAAAAAGATTCTTTACCTCTTTGGAAGAGGTATACAATAGAAAGCAGAAAAAAAAAATCTCAAGTCCAGGAAATATTTATTAAAATTATTGTAGCTGGTGAATAATGCCAGGTGTTTTGGATGAGTACTTCTTTTCTATAATAATTATGCTCTGGCAGGAAGGAGGACATCCAGTATCATCATTGTGATGTTCTTTTGTTGCTTGGAAAGCCAAACCCCACACATTTTGTATTACATTTAATTACAATATAGTAATAGCTATAATTTATTTATATCCTCTTTAGCCAATTTGGTAGCAGAACAGTCAGTGTTTTGTACTGTTCTTTCTGATCCTTTGTCACATGATGCTTCCATATCCATATGCTCTAGGACCATGCTGATGGAAACCTCACTGGGGAGTAGGTTCTGGATGAAGGAAACCCTGTCTATTCAGTGAGATAAACAAACCAGTGAGGTTGCTTCCTCGAATATCAGACAAAAGCCTGGCTCACTGAGTACAGAACATGGGCTGTGTAGCTCCCTGTAGGGCAGATACTCTGGATCCAATAATACTGGTACAGAAAAGCTACAGAGGAATGTAAGTATGGGAGCTCTTGTCATTTACAATGTTTAACTGCTGCTTTAGTTCTCTTTAGCCTGTTTGGGACAGCTAAAACTCTCTCCAAGACAATACCCTAGGCAAGCTTTGATGGATACCCGAGTATTTACATTCAGCATTACTTCTGCTTCCTGTGTGAAATCACCCTGGTGCAAGGCTGCATCTGTGGTTGCAGCTCTGCTCTCGTGCTTTGGGAGTCGGTCAGTTTGCACAGCCTGCCTTGGAGCCAGGGCTCACTTTCCAACCATTTTTTATTTAACATTAACGATTAAAGCATGCTCCTGAAACACTTTAAAAACCTCAAAACAAGCAGCAAGGATCAAAGCCCCAAACCTATTCCCTGATGATAGCAGTCTGAGTGCTGGCAGATTTTGAAGTCAGTGTATCTCAGAGAAGTTCATACCCTTTGCATGCCATTTGTATTAGTAGGTGTTAATCTGTTCTGAATTGGACATCTGACTGAGTAAGCCAAAATATCTCCAAATTCTTAATGTTTTGAGACTGCTGACTCATTGTTTCCTTTGTTAAACTAAACCCCAGCCTCATAAATTGCTTAAAATATTAAAACCCCCAAGATTATGATGCAGTGATAACCTTGTAGCATTTCTGAACCTAATAAGTGTCTGTCAGTTACAGGGACTGAAAATTAAAGACATAAAGCTTTCAGGAGAATTCTAGGAAAGGCATAGATAGGCTGCAGCTTTTCTGAATGTATGCACCTGGGGCATCCTCACTGATCAAAGTTTAGCGAGGCTTTTTGTGTCTTTACATTTTCCTGCCTATCTCTTCCCTAATCCTTTTTAACTTTTCTGGACATTGATCCACAGATGAAAATGTTGAAGCTGAACAAAAACTCAGTTTTGATAAGAGGAAGCACAACAGACTGAAGTGCTTTGTTGGGAGCAAGAGAGGATTACAAGGGATTATGTTGTGCTGTTCTTTCCCCCCAAAACTGCAGGGCCTCTGTTCCAGTATGAGTCCAATTCAGAAATAAGAGATTTGAGGTACACAATTTGATTTCAAACATTGTCAGGAAAAGTGATTTGGAGGGAATGGGATTGGAAAGTAGAAGCCTTACGTAATGCTTCCTTCTGCCTTGCTCCCACCACTGCTGACATTAATTTTGCTTCTTTGCATCTTTGATATGAATAAAAACAAACAAACAAACAAACTTCGTTCCCTTTCTGAAAACAAGCAAGTGCCTCTCAGTTGGATTTTACTTGTCCATCTGTCCATAATTATATGGCTATCAGCAATATTTATATTTATGAAGATCTAGCGCAACAAAAAGCACAACACAGAACACATCAAGAGCACTCAGCAGAGTGGAAATAAACAAACATGCCCAGACTAAAACGCTGGATGCTTTTCACTTGGACCATTTATTCAATCTACAGTTGCATAGTATTCCTCAGAATCTTCCTGAAAGATTTTCTCTGAATGGAGAAGGTTACGCAGCTTCTCCTCCACACCATTATACCTGGATTCTATAAACAAATATAAGTGCCTGAAATGGTTCTAAAAACTCAAATAGATATAACCTGGTTTAGGGTTTTTTTCCTGCTTCTTGGAAAGAGCAGGAAAAAAGAATTGTGCTGGCTTTATGCTACTCCATAAAGGAAAGAAGCAGCCTGCCCCAGAGAAAAGCATGAGGGTAAATATGTGTTAGATGCCCACACAATGTTGATATCATCTTCATTCTGCATCAGCACTGAAACTTCCTCTAACATATTTTTCTGATTATTATAGTGCCTAAAGTTTATTTAAACATGTACCACAGAAAGCTGCACAGCCACAGATGCTACAAACTTTTAGCTAAAAAAGTAGACCTAAAACCCCTTTCTAAAAGGGTCTGGGTTTTCTTCCTCATCAGATGTCACCTTCTTACCAGGATATCATGTTTATATCATATAAATTCAGATTTTCATTTTAAGAGCTCTGAGATCAGATCTCCTAGACAGGCCATGCTTCCATACTGCAGCATACCAAATAAATCCATATTGTTCCCTTTGAGTTTGCTCCTGTGTTAGCCAGCCAATTTCTTTGTTGTGTGACCTTCAAAATTTTTATGTGTAAATCTTCCTCATCAGACATGAATTGTGGATATCAAGGAAAAGGTTCAGAAATTGATCCACAATAGTTCTCTCTCACTATCATGTAAGCATTTATCCAAGCGTTGCGCTGTTTTATACAATTGTCTTTGCTCTCTTTTATTCCCATAAATGGTTGGCTCCCTCCAAACAATTTTCTCAATTAATGTTTAAAGTATGTTTGATTAATGGAATTTTTGGATTCAAATGGTGCCACGTGTCACACAGCATAAAGTCATTTTTGTTCCAGGTAGCAATGGCCCTTTCTTTATATGTCTCATAAGAAAGAAGAGGAAAATAATAAAAGGAGGTTGAAGAGATCTGTGACATCAAGCAAAAAGGTTTAGTCAAAGAATCTACAGTATGAACTCTGATACTTATCTGCTCTGTTCTCTGTCAAATGCTGAAATAATGACTGCCTGAATACCATAGCTAACCAGCTTGGGATTTCCTTTATACCAATTACATCTGAGGACCTACGGCTCCCAAATAAAGCAAAGTATAATTATTTTGCCTACTGTACAAACTATGTCCCAGAGTGCTCCAAGTTAAACGATACAATAGGGGTGATAAAACCAGAAAGAAGAAAGAAAAGATAACACTTAAGAACAGAAAAGCAACATATATTTGCAGGAGACTTCTAAAGAGAGGGAGGGGTCACAAAGTTATCCCAAATGTCAGGGATTCTCACAGCAGCAACAGCAAGGTGGTAAATAAGAACATAAATAAATGTCAGCAGGAAATAACCAAGTAAAGGGGAGGTAAGAGTAGTGACAGGTGTTCCCAAAAATCTCTGTGCTCTATTTTGACACACAGAGCAAAGGAACTGCACTAAACTTAGGCACATTGCCTTTCACATTTTTATAGGTGCCGCATTTTTAGAAAGCTCAGGTTTTTTAAAAGAGCACTGACATTTCGATGTGAGAAGTGCATTGTGGCATCTCTATGTATCTGGATTTCCAGGGCACAATAAACTGACGAAGAAGGTTAATGCAGACTTCCAAAATAAGCTTTTGTAAACTTCAGCAGGGAAGGTCTTAGTACAGGGAAGGCAACACACACAGCCATAGACACACACACAAAAGCACAGCAGAACAGGAAAGGGGACAAAAATGAAACTAAACTCCGGAGACAGAAATCTTTGTGCGTCTTAGAGAGAGGAATGATGCTAAAGGCTGCTCTGAAGTCAATGAAATGAGGTAGCAAATGCGTTCATCAGTAGGAGGGAAGATGGCAGTAGCACAGAGCAGAGTGGATTCTTTTCTTGGACAGATTGAGCCATTATTGAAAATGGTCAAGGTTATTGCTAAGTAAAAGGTGTTGGGAGGGAGAGCTATTGTGTTTCCCGCACGTAAGAGGGCTTAAAATATGCCTCTACCATCTGCTCTGCCCCTGTTTGCAGCTGAGGTCAGCTTCTTATTCATTATCAATGTTGTAATCAATCATCAATCTCTAATTTCAATCTCTATTTGGGCAGAATAAACAGAATACCATCAGGTGCTGTGTTAGTACTGCTTTTACTAGCAATTTACCTGCAACCATTGCAGATCTTAACAATATTTATTATTATGACACGGTTCCTGGAGGGGATTCTGTATCTCAGACCTCAGCAAACACATGGGAAACCCCATGCAAGCAGTTATTCCCCAAATGTCAGTGCTCAGGATACCCTGTGAAGTCACTGTATGATGCACAGAGGCACATCTCTGCATCTACTGCTAATAATATTATGCACTACATTTCACCAAGAGTTTCCAGCAGTCCAAGTTTCCACAAGTTAGCAAGCATTTTAGCAATTTGCAGACAGGAAAGCCATTTGAATATGTAAAAGGAGCATACAGGAGAAAGGAAAGACAAGCAATGCACACCAATGTAGTCCAAATGTGGTGTGTCAGTCACAAGAAACTGAACAATGGGGCTGGACTGGAACAACCAGAGAGAAGAGCATAGATGCAGCATGCCCGGGATCCTGTCTTTGCTGCAACTGCAAGAGAGGTGGTGCAGAGGCAGGAACACGAAGAGCCAGTAACTCCCTATCCATGAGGCATGAAAGACACTGGAGACAAAACTGAGAGGTGGAGATCTGGGCTTACTAAGAAACTAAAAGGGATCTAAGTGTGATACGGCCTTCCTACAGATAATATGAACTATGCTGGCATGTGTGTTATTGTTCTCTGTTTGTATAACTCTGTTATTGCAAAAGGACATTATTTTATCTTTTAGCCTTGCCTAGTGACAACGCTGCCTGTGAATGGCATGGCACATAAAAAGGCACACCCTCTTTGTGCTGGCCAGGAGCACTGGCATATTTCTGCAGTTGTGTTATAAATACCATTAGAGATGGTATATATGAATATAATGATTAGGAATGTATATTATTTAAGCTACTTAATATTACAATGTTAGATTTATTTATCATGTCAACAACTTGTCAACACATTTGAGCTGAATCAATATTACATTCCTTACATCATTACATTTAGTTAATACTACATACTTTTTGGAACCTACAAATAAAAATCATGTATATGTACATCTAAAACTACAAAATGAAAATTATACTATGCTGGGACATTATAATACTTATACATAAAACATTGCAACACAATAAAAATGTATCGCAATGTTAATTTTTGACTCAAGCATCAGATGTCTTATTTCAATTTATAATTTGTTTTCAATAAAC
Organism: Rhipidura dahli; assembly: GCA_013399225.1. Classification (NCBI taxonomy): domain Eukaryota; kingdom Metazoa; phylum Chordata; class Aves; order Passeriformes; family Rhipiduridae; genus Rhipidura; species Rhipidura dahli. The sequence goes on from VXAC01005349.1 coordinate 225,448, forward strand.
TTTCTGTAAATGTTCATTAAACATGCAAACTATCTGCAACATAGTAAGTCTGTAATTTGGACAAATTCCAGAAAACCTGCAGGGTGTTAGTCTTGATTTATGCAACACAGAAACGGACAGAAATTATTCAAATGCATCTCTAACTCACTTGTCAGTGATTCTGCCAAAGAATGGGAGTGCTGAATTCCTACAGATAATACCTAAAGAACAAAATTAGTCAATTGATGTATCTTGATTTTCTTTGCATGTGAGATGAGAATTACTCTAAGTTGGAAAGCTGTGCATGCTCATAATAATTTGCTGGTTTAACCCACATTTCATGTTAACACCCCTATGGATGTTGTTTCTCTTATGCATATACTCATGGAAATAAGATAGCAGCTGCATTTCTTTTTAACTTCAAAATCAATTAAAGCTGAAACCCATTCATCATACCACTCTTTGATTTCCCATTGATCTATCATCATTACACTACTATAATTGACATGGTGACTGTTGAGCTGCTTTCTTTAATAAGGGGGACGGGCACTAGAAGCTAAACTGGCCCCAAAACTCAGAATAGATAAACTGGGGGGGTGGTACAAGATAGAGAAACCACTATGAGATCCACGGAATGCATGATGAGCAAGAAGTAAATATGAGAATAATTAACACATAAATTAATAATAAAAAACAAACCCCAAAACATATGTCTAAGATTTAGGACAAAGAGAAGTTGGGGGTGTGAAAGTAATTTCTTGTTACATTCTTTGCACTTGGGGTTCATAATTTTTCACAAGATTAAAAAGATGAAAATCTCCGTTTGGATAAAAAAGGATGAAAAATTTTCTTTTCCAGTTTATTCATCTGCCAAGAGAACAGACTCAGGATAAAAGGCTGATTAGCCACTTAAATTAAAAGCTATGCAAGAAGCCCAGAGCTGAGGTTCTAGGGTAACCACAGAGCAGCACTTCTTTATTATGATTGTGAGCGAATGTCACACCAGAGAAAGATGAAACATTGTCACCTTATACCCTCCTGTATTTACAGCCATCTCCGAGCTCAGAAAATTGTTCATGAACGTGTTTGTTCCTTTCCCTTATTCTCACAAAAAAGTCTCCAAGACAGGACTTCTTTTGTGGATGCAGTTATTATTGGGGGTTAGAGAAAATTGCTTTTTGTCCAAGCTTCCATAATTTCCTGAAGGATCCAAAGGGTCAGGCATTCCTATGAAATTTAGAACACTCATGAGCAAAATGTGCCAAGTCTGTACACAGGCAAGATTTCAAGCCTAAGAATACCTTTAAAAAGGAGTTTGCATTTTGGCACTGGGAATTAAGGGTGTCCTGGTTTTCCCTGAAAACCACACATCTGTGTATTCCCACTGTACAGATTACAGGGGCCTTCCGTAGGGTCAGATCTCTACTGATTTAGAACTCACAAAGGAATAAACATTATCCTGCTTGAGGAACATGAGCAGAAGAGATGGAAAACAGTTGTGAAAGTGTATTACAGAGGCTGGTTATTTTACTGCTGAATATAGAGAAACTAGATGCATTCTGCAGACTTCTGAGTGCCAGTTTAAAAACTTAGTTGATGAATGATTCTGTCACTGGTATCAACTAACAGACCGTACTCTGGGATGTATAACCCTGCTGACACCATCATACTGCAGCATTAACTATTGCAGGGAACTGAAAAAGGGTGTCTGTTAATTATCCTCTTTTTTGTGCCTCACAAGTTCCCAAACTGAAAATCAATAGCAAACAGCTTATGAATCAGACTTGGATATAATTTTATGTGTTAAGGCAGGTGGGCTTGTTCCACAGAGATATGATATTCTGCAAATAGACAGCTGAGAAGGTTGAAGAATTCCCTGTTGGATATTAGGATTTAAATGTAAAAATGTACAGTTTCTGAAGTTTTCAAGCTATGCTTAGAGGACAGTGTAGGAGAAAGGCAATATTTTATGTTTAGAGCTGAAAGAAATAATGTCTGCATCATAAAGCTTTAATATTCAAAGTTACTGAGTTACTTTTAAATTAAAAGCTCCTGACTAGTCCTCACTATTTTAACTTGCTGTTTTCACACTTTAAAGTTCTCCATAACGTTTTGCCTCATGCTATTATCTCCAAAGGACTTTGATGAGGTTATTAGAGCAGTGGGTGAACTGGAGTGCAGACATGAACAACTGTAAAGCAGCAGTACAGAACCGTCACCGAGTCCCAGGAATTTATAGCTCAGGGAGCCATAATTGTGCAAAGAGAAACAATAAAATGCAGTTATGCTCAACCATCTGGGTACATTTTCCTACACAGCCAACTAAAATTTTAATGGAAAAGTGTATACAGTTAAATTATGTCATTTAGTAGTGTACAAGGTTTGGTTTGATGATTCAGGGAACAGGAAGGCTCTACACAATGACTTGAATTTCTCTTCTGTTAAGTGAAAATGCCCTTTTTGCTTTCTCTGCATTTCTGTTTGTAATTTTTATTACCTTACAGGGTGTTACTTTACTTTTACCATACTAATTACTGAAAGCTTCTTTTAAGACAAGATAGAACATCCCTGTCCTCTTGTGTGTCAAAATGATAACAATGCATACAAAGATTCCTGCTTCTTTGATTCCTGTAATTTGCTTGTGCGAACAAATTTGGTTTCTTGCTATGTTTTCTCTTCCACATATTACTGCAACTCTCTTCCTATGCCCTGTTGCTCCAAGCCAGGTCAGAAAGAAGAAGAAATTACATTAGAACAGCTTTTTTAAGGAACTACTTGCGACCTACAAGATTTACAGGCCAGCAGCTAGTAACAAAGCAGACATATTTTTGTCATGGTTAGAGACCAATGAGCAGAAAAACCTGATGGGATAGACTTCCATGACACTGTATCTGTGGTACAGCTTCAAATCTGACAGAAGCTCTTTTCCCAGATACTGGATGCTGAAAGCTCCTTCTGAAGCTTGGGAATAGAAATACCTGGGTGGCTGGCAGAAGGGAAGAACAGCAAAACTAGTAATTTGAGAAGATTTTGCTTCAAGTACTCCTTTGGGCTGAATCACAGGCATTCAACACTTGGAGACTGGCTAGACTGTTAGATACTTCCCTCTGTAAATCATTTTAGGAGCAGGACTATGTGAGCTAAGCAGGGAATCGTGCAGCAATCTCAAAAGTTAGTGCCTCATCATTTGAATTGAGATGAAAGGAATGGGAAATTCCAGGTGACCACAACTGACCTGACTGCTCCTACTGTCTGGTTACAAAACCAGCACTTCTTTCTGGGACTAAATATGGGCAAACCCATCATTTGGTTCTCCATGCCCTCTCAGGGTCCCTCTCCTCTTTATTGGTAGAACAGCAAACTTATGCATTATTTATTTCTACAATGAATTTGTGAGATTGGTAACTTTCTTTTCACTAACAGGGGGATTATAAAAAGATGTACACATTTCACACTGTTGCTTAGGAAAACAGAGAATTCGTATAAAGACTTTTATATCAAATGTTGAAAGTTCTGGAGTGTGTAGTTCAGTGCTGGTGGTTAAAGTGTTCAGGGTTTCAACCTGATTTGTGAATTCAGAACCCATGTTAGCAAAGCATTTTCTTATAAAAGGTAATTTCTTACAACATCATATTCTCAACACTTCTCCCCCACCCCAAAGAATCAAATGTGTTGCTGTAGGTCAGTACTTTTTGTACAGTAACTACAGTCATTGCTTAAGTTCTGCAGCTGCACTTGAATGCATGAACAGCTTCAAAATTGTTTAGCAGCCCAACCTTTAAGAATTCACAAAGCTCTGTTTCACTCATACCTTCCAAACAGGACACCATAAATATCTCATCTCACCACCAGCATCACCACAAGATAAAAATGGTAAAACATTTCATGTTATTTACATGAATTTCAAGCAAATTCTGAAGTTTCCATGGCAAAACACGTTCATCTGGTATTTTTCACAACACTTATTAATTTATTCAAAATCCCTATCTGAAATTCCATACACATAAGCACAGAAAATTTTAACAGATCTAAATGTACTAAATTTCCATAAATACAATCTTATATCACTACCATCTTGACACACTCCCATGCAAAACTCATGGATAATTATCTCAACAGAAGAGCTTAAAAAGTGAGTGACCCACTCTGCTTGCTCTAAGAAGCGAGCTGAACAGATTTGAATAATACAGGTATAACAGACACCAAACAAGCTCATTATTCAATACCCTCCTGAAAAAAAAAAAAAAAAAAATCCTTCATTTATATTCCCAGAGTGGTTTTAAATTTTGGTCTACAGAGTTGTTTGGGGCAGGAAATTTCAGGTACATGGGGCTGCAGCCGGGAGGAGTGCAAACCTCCTGCTGGATCCGTGTCCCTAAAAATGGTGGAAGTGAAGGGTACCAGACTGAGGAAAGTGAAATTACAGCTCACCACTGATGACAGCAGCCAGCTCTGTCACAAGAGGGGATTAATTATTTGTTTGGAACAGATTATGCTGCTTTGTTGAAATCCTCTTCAAGGTGGGGGAAAGAGGAGAAGGCCGCCCTGTTCTTTGAGTGCAGTGTGCTTAAGCAGATGGGCCTATACATATGGATGAAATAATTAAGATTCAATGTGTAAATGCACTACACATTCTGCCCTCCCTGCAATTAAGAGATTTTACTTTAGGCTACGGAAGCACACTCCTACAAAACCCAACCCAAAATAACTACAAAGAACTTTCTATATGTTAAGCTAAAAAAACACTCCAAAGAGGAAAGTAAGGCATGATATGCTGTAACTATTTTTCAGCACAGTAATAGTAGAAACATAGGTGTTACTCCAAAACAGGATTTATGAATTAGTTTCACTCATGTTTATATATTGATCTGTATGTTTCGTAACACCCTACCTTCAATAAAAACAACCATTTAAAATTTTCTTGTAAGAAAAACTATCTTATAAGTCTTGATATTCAAGGAAACTGAAGTAATAGAAATTAGAACACCAGCTGGGCTAGACCACGTTTTCTGAAGGAGAAACATAATAGTGACCTTTAATATTTTCAGCTATGATAATGACAGTCAAGGGCTTGCTAACAAATGTTAAAGAGTGAATTTAACCTTTAACCAGAGTGTAGACATTGAAATCATATTCTGAAAAGTTTCCTAGAACGACACCCTGCTCCTTAATTATTCAGTAGCTATACTAGGCGATCTTCCATTTGAATCCCTTTATAATAAAGGTTAATCATATTTTATCTGCTACTTTACCTTAATTGAGATTTCCAATCAATTTTATTAGTTTGCCAGTAAAGGCAATATTTTCTCTGAACTACAGATTTGGGAATGGCATATTTAATTATGGTATTTTTGACCACACATTCCCTTGAAACCTTTCAAAACCAGGATAAAAGCATATTTTTCATCACCTGCAATAGTGCTAAATGACCAATACACACTGCTAAATGTTCTCAGTCCATGATAGAACCTCATGCAAAATCTGGCTTTCCTGCAGTCATAAAACCAAATGAAAATAGACAGAGGACACATTCTTGAAAAGTCAACATAACTTTTGCAGAGGTTTTTCAATCCACTATTGGACCTTTATAACTGACTGTGGTTTTGGAGAAAAATATAATTAAATGCACAGTTTTGTAAGCTTAAAACATAGCCTATTATATGGTAGTGGCTAAGTACTTTAAATATTAAGTATTTGTTTTAACAATAACAGGAAAACATCTGCTTTCACCAAGCAGCAAATCAACAGATAACACTTAAGGACTGGTGCACCACTAGCTCTGATTCTGGTGAGAAGGAGGGATTCAATGTACCTGTTAAATGCAAATGAGATGTAAGTTTCTGAAGTTCAGTCTTATTCTAAGTGTTCCTCCTGCTCATAATCAGTCAGAAATTACAACTCTACTTAAGGGAAATTACATCCATCATTTCAAGTTAATATACATTCAATGAAAGATAGAGATTTAACCCAAACAAGATGTCTGAGATTCTGTTCCTGCTTCTCCTTCTGGATAACATATATTTGATTTGACTAGGCATTTAGAAGTTGAGCTCTCATCTGTCACTCATCCTGACAGCCCTTCACTGATACACGCTGTTCTGAGATTAGTAAAAGCTCTGAAGGCTCCTTAACCCCACACTGAAGAGAGAAAGGTGGAAATAGCCTCAGCGAGCTGCCACCAGAAAATTTTTGGATGTCCTTGCTAAAGTGGGAACCAAAGATTCTCGCATAAGCACTCCAGAAAAAGTAACTGGCTTTCAATGACTTTCAGAATCAGATCAGCAATTTCTAATTTTATGGTCTGTTGACAAAGTATTAGCAGCTATATTCTCTGTTGTGGTACAGATGATGAACTGTCATACTTCTAGGAAAGTACCTTCACATGATCAGAGAGGTTAAACTCTAATCAAATGAGAATTTAGAAAATATGTTTAGAAAGATGATTTCAAAATCTGATCTCTCATACCACTCAAAACACAGTAAACTCGTGGCAGGTACACCTTTTCTCCCTCTCTAGCCCAACAGTTGCATATGTTGAAAGATGAAGGGGGTGACAATTAGGGTCAGAATATTTAATGGCCCAGTAATCTTTGCAAACCTTTGGGTTGTGGGTGGAGCCAGTTCATACACAGCCAACTGCTTCACTGGGAAACCTTGGAGATCTCTTCCCTGGATTACTGTATCTTATGGAAATTTGGACACTATTTTAGAATGTGAGAGAACCAGAAAGCCTCATGAAGCAAATGAGAGGGTTTGGCCTCATAGCAAATGAAAATATTCCAACCACTAACATATCTAAACTTCATCTTAAAATATATGGCTCTTTTTTTGGAAGGAAAGACTTTTCTTCCCCTGAGTATTCTGTTCTATAAGAGGGTTCAGGGCTTTGAGTCAAGTCAGATGAGCTCAAGAATTCTTTGAGTAAAAGAGCATAATACTAAATTTTGGTTTGTGCACTGGCTTGTGTAAATGCCATTCATAGGGGTCTAACATTTCTCTGTGTATTTTTAAAAACCTGGAACATGTAGTTTTAGCAGGGACAGCTCTGGTCTTGTAAGTTTCCATTTCTAATCTTGTTGACCATTATCATTAGTCTGGGCTCTTCTTTTCGAAGACAACCCTTTTCTTCACATATGGTATAAATGCTAATAAAAATTACTTATTAAAATATATGCTAGAATGACTGCCTTTAAGAGTTTGCCAAAGTGGTTCAACTAAAGATTTTTCAAGTGAATAATGCTTTTTAATCCAGACAGAAAAGAACCATTAAGCAATATCAGTTTAACTGGCCCAGGGTGCACTCTCTTTTCAGTTGATACACAGAGGAGACCTAAGTTGAAAATCTTTTTCAATCAATTGAATTTCAGGCACATGGAAACATTTAGAATGTTTTGTTTTCACTTTATCATGGAAGGAAAAAGACCCAGAAAGCTCAATGCTGCCACAAAAAAAATAGTTTCTGGACCATCTTCTGCAGTTACTAATCAATGCAATGCTGTAATCTCCAAGATTACTTTTGAAGAAGATGCCAAAACAGACATTGACTGGGTCAGCTTTTAATGACAATATCATTATGTGTGAACCTGTCCCATATTTTCACCTGTTTGTGTGCTGACTGCCTTCAGGAAGTGTGGGAGAAGCATGTGATTTAAGAATTATTACAGTTGTTAAATATAGAAGGAATATTTTTCAAAGTCTCAGATGGAAGTTGGAGTTAAAATTCCTTTCAAACTCTTGCCAGTAACACTTCTAGGGAATTTCATATATTTAAAAAAAAAAAATTCCAAGGCCATTCTACTGACTTTGGTGTATTTATTTTTGCTTGTATACCTACATATCATATGTAGAGAGGAAAGAAGATATTAACATCAAAAGCATGAGGAAACTTATTCAACATGGAAATTTTAAACCTGCTGTGGCCCACCTGACAACACTGCACTGGACAGAACTCGGATCACCGCAGACAACTCTGACTGAATGCTGCAGTTTAAGTGATACTTTCTATGTGCAAGGAGGAATAATGCAAACCAAAACCTCCCAAGAAATTAAGAAAACAGGAGAAGAAATATATCACATAAATGGCCCCCAGTCTCTCATGAGATTCATTCATAAAAACATTGCAAGCATTTAACACAACTGAGCATAGAACCCTTTATGCCTTGGATGCATACAAAACCAGAAATTCAGCAGCCTTGGTATAGCAGCAGCAAGATTCAGATACTCAGAAAAAAGAGGCATTAGAACTAATGTAAAGTTACCTGCTTCATGGGAACAGTTTGTATAAAAACATTAAAAATATGTGGGAGAGCACAGATGTGAAAATAAACAATAAATCAGATTTTGAAGGTTAATGTGTCCTTTAAATAAATAGCAGAATCTGGGTGATCCCTTCTCTTCTGGTTTGCAGTGGTGGTGATACCTCACAGTTATGATGATAGATAAGCATGCTAAGGGAGCAATCATCCATGTAAATTTGTCTGACATCAACAAGAATCAAGAAGAGGGAGGCAAAGCAAGCTTCTACTTTCAATAGAGAATAAATATGGTGTTAGAGTAGAGCATTTGTCAATACCCAGCCACAAAGAAGGCAATATTTAAAAACTCAAAGCATTAAATGTAGCAGTCCTTCATCACACAGAAATCCTGCTGAGGACAATGCAAGTCTTGCTTGATGAAAGGCTGACAAATCTGTCCCAGAGACAGGATAAAACCAATAGTGGTTATTTCTGCTTGTTTCATACTGTCACACTTAAACATAAATGGGTGAATTTCAAGCACAGCAGGAGAGCAATAGAAAAACCATGGCTTAAGCAAATTGCTAAACAACATTTCAGTGCCTTGAAGTCTCACTTACAAACTTCTGCTGGACCAACAAAAGGAGCAATACTGGAGAAGAATTCTTAAAAGCCACCAGAACTTAGGTAAGTTCATAAACCTTTGCATCAGAATATAAGATAATGAGTTTATTGGCACCTCTAATTCAGGGACCTCTTTAAAGAATTCTCTCCAGCTTGTGCCACTAAGAGAGCTGAAAGCTCTACTGCTTGTAATACAAGTAATGCAGTATTAATGATGCAAGCAATACTATAAATATTATTTGTATCAATAATGCAGGTAACAGGAGAAGCATTGTCTCTCTCTTTTACAATACAAGCACTGCTTGACAATCTTCAGTTCAGTGTTTAGATGATGACAGCTGATTTTCACTGACTCTTTAATTCTAAACTAGAAGTATCAAAATTTATTTCCTGAAACTAATCTGCTTTTAGAAATACCATGAAATGAACAGTCTTAGGACTAGATGTTTTCCTGACTTTGTTTTCTGTGGCCAAAACACGAATGCTTAAGATGAGGAATTTTTGTGCTTGTTGTTTTTCTTTTTAATAAAAACTCTCTAAAGTAATTAATTGATTTGCATACAAAACTCACATTTCAATTAGAATGTATTCATGTACTACTCTATAATCACCTCTTAACATTACATCTTATTACCTCAAACAAAATTAATACACATTTTCTTAAACTCCCATTTGAAACAGAAAAGCCAACATTTCCAGTTTCAGATGGAAAAATGCAGTGGTGGGAATCAAATGACCTGTCTAGGACTGCAGAGAAAGTGGTGCAAGTAGGAAAGCCCTGACTCCCACTCTAGTGCCTTCACAGCAGCAGCCTAATTCCCTCCAACTAAAAAAGAAAATTAATTTCCAGATATTTCAGTGGTAAGATTTGAAATAATTACACCTGCATATCAAAATAATTCCAAAAAAAGTCAAAGATTCTCTATTAGAAAAGCACATTTAATATCATGCAAATCCTACCACTACTTTCTTTACAGCACGTGCCTTGCCCAAAAGCAGGGCAAGCAGGGACCAAGGCCAAGTCAGGACACGTGCTCCAAATATGTTCCTCAAGCTAGAAAATAAAAGCTTCTTATGAGTAGATTACATAATTCATCATCATAAATCCTCATAAACACTTCAGTCACCTTTTCTTCAAAAGGCTTTATTCCACTGGCTTGACAATTACTGCTTCTGGTCTTTTGCACACTACAAACAAACCACAAGGTCGAAACTGCCTCCTGAATAGCTACACCAATTTGTACATGCAAGAGGTGGTTATCTGAGAGATCCTGAAAGTTTACAGAGAACACCAAAAAACCCTCCTAGGACACTGAAGGATACAAATGTCACCATATTTCCTCCCAGAACCTCTTCACTTTGCTACTAACGAGGTACCAAACAGAAGTGGGGAGAATTCAGGTTGGATGTGACCTCAGAGGGTCCTGGAGTGTTTGTTCCTGCTGAGAGCAGGGTCAGCTCTGAGCAGCTCAGCAGTTACAAGGTGCCAAAGCCTTCTCTCACCTTCACAGTTACCAGGGGCAGACAAAACAGTTGGAAACCTCACAGGTGAACTACATTCCTTTTCTAGCACCAGCACCACATCTTATTTGCAAACATCTGCAAACACACATCATGTATCTTTCATTTTAAGCTTTGAATTAACTTAGGCTAAGTGTGGATGCAACCAGAAGGTTTTAATGTTAGTTTCTTTTGACTTCTTAGTCACACATTTATTCATCTTTGATAGCAGTTTGTATGGTTTTTTTATTCTGTAGCAGAAAAAAAATACGTGGTGAAGTACAGACAAGCTTCCAACTATTCCTATTCTAGTTACATTACAAAAACATCCTGATATTTTCTGCAAGGGTGGTTCTGAGTGTGGATACTGTAAACATATTGGAAAAAAACCCCACAATTCCTATGGAAATAATTTTAAATATTATGATAAACCTCTAAGTGTTATTTTGAGGAACACTGCTTCCTTTTAGATTAATGGTGCATTTGTACAATATCTGGAATTCATGAATCATATACAATAATGGGAAAGGATTATTTGACTTCTCTGGTATGTATTTCTGTTTAGTCAGCAAGAAATGATTCAGATGTTAAACGATGAATGATTCCTCTATCTACAGTCCCATGTTCTGTCACAGACTCTTTCAGCAGCTAATATTTCTGAAATTCCTAAAACACTCCTAAGACAGTTTTTTTTATTCCGGGTAGGTGTTGGAGATGTATTTTCCATCAGGAATCACCTTGCATTTGATACCATTTTTTTCTTTTGCAACCATATTTGAATGGAGGTAAGAAGTGTGTTTTCTATGCAGCACTAACCACTTCACTTTTGTGGCCAAAAAGACAACCATACTTATCATATTTAAAGTTCTCTGTAAAACTGTCATGTAGGTTTATATAACTTAATATTGATTAAGCAGACTGGGAGGAATAGCTAATTTTGACCGCCAGGGACCAGTTAACTGTTGCAATAAGTAAAATTACAGTTCAGACTCCCCAGGAAAAGCCAGCACCATCTGCAGTGACTCTTGTTAAAGATACCAAACATGGAACACATTTCCTGCTGGGCTTCCCAACATAAGACTGGTAACTTACATCTAAAACTCTTCCAGTTAACTACAGATTTTTTAACAGTTACCAACTGTGATACTTTTTCAAAGTGACCAATTCAAACTTGGCACACTTTAAAAGACCATTCGGTATTGAAAGTTACTGACTGACAACTACTGTGAAGCACTCTTTTAATTTGATAGCATAACATGCTGAAAAATGGTGTCTCTCATTTAGAAAAAAAGCAGTTTGAAGGTTAAGAGCTCTCATCTTCTTCCTATATTGGCATAAAATTATTAATCCCATTATTTTTACTCAAGGTGAAATAAAGTAACATTGTGAATTCCAAATCACAAGAATGTTGTATGGCTTTTTTTCTAAATAAAAACAGCTTCTCATTTCAGAATGGAATTGTTTCTGCTGGCTAAGCAGTTACTGTTGGAGAGCAGGCACAGCTTTTACCTTTCAATTCACCACTATTCATACCTAAAAGATGATGCATGACATCCATAGCGCTGACAGGATTTGAACTGTGGGAAACTTTAGCCAGTTCAGTTGACATGAATCAGCTAAATCTGGCTTTGAACATTCCCTAAAGAAGCACAGGAGGAGTGGAATGAGGGCTGGAATGGGTCTGACCTAAACAGAGGCCACTGCCTGTGGAGGGCATTTGTCACTGTCACTGTCGTGGGATGATTTGCTTTAGAGCAGTTGTTTTCCTCTCTGGGCAAAAATGCCCCACACACAAGGAATCTCGTATCTTTGTCAAACCCCAAACAGGGCTTCTCATTCCAGCTCCTGTGCAAAGCAGCTCTGAATTTCATTTACATGTGGTACTGCCTGCAGGTACCACAGGACCCCAAGACAGTAATAGGATACACACAGATGATATAGGAAAGTCCATATTCTCTTTATAATCCAACTTAAAAGGAGGCAAAGTGAGATGAAGAAGAAGAATCAGTTGACACTTTTTTAATACATGGATGACATGATTACCTCTGAAGAGTGGTGTGATAAGTAACCATTATGTAAGAGCAGAGATTTGGATTTATAGGGAGATTGGAATATCAATTTAAGAAAAAAAACCCAAACAAACAAATTCCCAGACTTTATGCAAATTAAACCAATTACATCTATTATAATAATTTAGTAAAGTGTTACATGTAGCAATCATCTGCTCTTCAGGAATAATGCACAGAGAATTAAAACAGACAGGTGAAACACTGCACATGGCTAAATGATAACATTAAACTGGAAAAAAATAAAAAAGCAGCATTATAACTGCAAAAATATCTATTTACTGCACAGAAAAACTGCTTTTTGTCCACTGGGTGTATTTTACCTCATAGCTCCTAAGACAGAAGAGAATCACAGAGCTTACAGCATTTGTTTCACAATCATACTTCTAATTTGGGATACAAGCAGCTGAAATGTATCTAAAAATTATTCAGTCTGTTTCAACTGCAGAGAAAATCATTCCATCAATCTAAGAACTAGCAAGCTACAAAGGAAATGATGCACAGTAATGAGAGAAAGTGATGATATTACTCTCTGTAATAATGCTTTGTGCTGAGTGGTCATTTGATTGGACTTAAGCCAAATTGGAAGGCATCTTCATATATAAATTTTATAATTCCCAGAATATGTTTAGATAACTTGATATTGATTTAAAGTAAAATAATTTTCATTTTAGCATGCTGAATTTAAAAATCCTGAAAATACTTTTGGTTTCAGAGCTATGTTTCTTCTTGCCTTTAATTTATCTGCAGGTACAAAATAAAAAGGAGGCTTGAATGAATTAGGCACTAATTCCCCAGACATGAATGTTAAAAACTGACAAATTTGGTTATACTTCCATACTCCTCCTACTGTTGGCCAACAGGAATTCTGTGTTCCCATCTTGTTAGACCTCAGATTACTCCTTAGAAGCGCAAAATCATTTAAGTTGAAAAAGACTGCTAAGATCACCGAGTCCAAAACTTCCAAGTCACCACTAAACCATGTCCTTAAGACCTACAAATATTTTAAATGCCTCCAGGGATGATATATGCCAAAATTACGTCTGAAGATAAATAACTTGGCTCTTGTGAATAATACCATCATGTCCACCTGAAGGCTATAAATCATATTACTGAGAACAGGAGAATATTTCCCACTGTGGGCCCACTGACAAGAGAGGTCAGCACAGCAGACAGAGAAGGAACCATGGCTTAGCCATTAGGGAGGCTAATGGGGTAGATATAATCTGATAAATGTACAAACAGCTCACTTTAATTGCAGCATTCATGTATGCACAAACTACAGCGCACGACGCAAGCTGAGGAAAACATGCTTAGAAATTAAAATTACATTTTGCTGAGAAGAACCTGAAGGCACGGTATAGAGAATATGATGACAGAAAAAGGAAGATTATGGAGAGGTAAACAACCTACAGATTACTGTACTTGTAATGGTATTCAGCTCGATTTCTTTAAGGACGGGTTTGATTACATGATGCTTAGGCTCATGGTGTGAGAGCAAGAATAACCTGCTTTTACACTGTGAATATTTAGCTCAGTAAAATATTCATTATGCTGGTTGGTTGGATTTTTAATAATCTTATCTGGCACAGCCCAGAGATGAATCTGAAGGGAATGACCGCTACTAGCAAGTCCAGCTCCAGGCTCTCTCACATCAGTTCCATTCTGTGCATGCTGCTCGAGCTACACTGGTTTGCTTGGGTTTACTCTCAACCCTGACAACACAGCCAGGCAGACTTAGGCTTTGTGCTTTCAAAGGTGTGAAAATTGCTCCCAAACTTTTTGGGGCATATGTTATTTTCTGCAGGAAAGCATAAAAGGAAGAAGACCACAAATGTTTGCTTATTCAATGTAAAGCTCTGCCCTTGTCTGCAGAATTAGGCTCCCATATGTTTTCCTTTCTGAAGTATTATTGCCATGAAGAAAAAATACCAGAAGCAAAATAAGAGTTACAGTTAAAAATGTTGTCACTATCCAAACGAATATGAAATTTCATAAATATTATGGCTTGTGCTATAGCACTTCAAAAATACTTTAAACAGATGGGCTAGTGAGACTGCCATTCATGTTTTAGCAGTCAAGAGGCATGTTTAAACTGCTGGTTGAAACACACAATATAAAGCACACTCCACAAATAGTGTCAGAAAAAAAGGCTTGTTTGCTAAGAAGTCACACATTAAAAAAACAAAAAAACAAAAAACCACTATCTGAATGACATAATATTTAAAAGAACCATGATTTCTTGGTAAGAGAGCAGCGGTCAGAAAAAAAATACTGCTATACTGCGAAGATTAATGAAGTAAAAAGTAAAGGAATCTTGTTTCTCTGAATAAAGTTTCACAGTATTTTCCAAACAAGTATCCATATAAAAAGTTGAAAGCTGAAAGGTTTGTATACTCCTCTACACCAGAAAAGCACAATAACACCATAAAAACTGGCTAGGGGAAAAGCATTTTTTTCAAGTGACAGCAGTTTAATGGAGATAAAGAATGAGGATAAGAATTTTTATCCATATTTTAATGAAGATAAAGGAAAAGAAGGAGGAGGAATGTGTTCTGTACCGTTCCCTGTGTTTTCAAATAGTCTCTTGTAGGAAGGACATTTGTTAACCTGGGTGGTCACACTCCAGAATTTCATTATATAACAAATTCCCCAAAGTAACCCGCTCAATATCATCATCTTTTAAGTGCCTAAAAATTAATCATTTAAAAATATCCTATAGGTCACTTTGATTTTCTAGTGAAGATTTCTGTTCATTTATCAGCTCCACAATGATGAAACACAAAGGCAACAAAATATGGGCAAAAACTTTGACTGTAGCCTTATATCGCCAAACAGCATTCAGTTTTAGTTTTAACTCCCAAATCTAAAGGATTTCATTCGCATAGAGGAGTATCCTAGTACAGGTTAGGGAAGGGAACAGAGGAGGCAGAGCTGCCTCAGAGAAGGAAAAACTACTGTTGGAACTGCCTTCTGCATTTAGGAAACCCAAACATATTGTCAGCTCTTCCTTCCCCAGTAGGTGAAACAGAGAAAGCCGAGCTGGTATGCTGTTCCTTGAAGCCCCATAAGAGATAAGGAGTCAGGAGGCTGCAGCCCTACACTCCACCTATCTACAGAAGGGTGCAAACTGAGCTTAGATAATGTTTCCCACAGGATTTGGTAATCGTTCCTGCTTGCGTCTGTTATCTGAGCAGGCAAACACATCGCTTCAGTTTTAACAAGGAACAACAGCTTCAAGTCAGATTCTAATCTTCCAGGTTGGTGCTCACAAGTGTTAACAGATGATTCTAGCACACAAGTATATTCACTGGCTGTGCAACTCACGTTTTTGTTGAGTCAAAACAAGTTGAAGCGAATACATCTCTCTCAGCTGCATCTGGAAACAGGAGCTTGGAGCACTTGGATTCCTTTGCCTTCTCCTTGCCATTTCTGATCCTTATTCTGTGAGGGTGATAAAAGAAATAAAAGGTAGAGAATTTGCATCACTTATTAGAAAGTGATCTCTGCTCAACTTAGTACAGTAATTTAAGACAGTCAATACCAATTATTCTAGCAACAAAACTAATGCTTAGAAAATACCAGTGTCTTGTCAGTGTGCCAGGTGTGAGAGGCCACTCAATGTTACTCACCATCCCTTACTTAATTCCCTCATTTGTAGGACATTATTTAATCCAGTCTTTCTAGGTTCTATTACTTGCTTATATGTGCTTTGAGTAAACTAATTTTTGGAATTTTTCCATGCATTTTTAGGCAACAGATATGCAAGAGCAGTACTTTACTTGAACTCCAATGCAGCAAGGAGTTATTGGGTATCCTGTCATTTATTCTCAGACCTGCTGCTCATACTGTGTTATGCTGCCCATATGAACAAGATCAAATGAGGGTATGAGAGAAAAATGTGTGAAAACATCTGTAATATAAGATAGATCAGAAGTAGGTTTGGGCTTATTTTTCATTTTAAAACACATTGCTTTTATCACAGATTCAGACACAGGGAATTCTTCCCCTTCTCCCCAAGCCCAATACACCAGGATCTCTACAGGAATCATTAAAGTGCAGCTGTTATTTTTCCCACTAATGGCTATGCTGGACTGTATCAGAAGGAGAAAAAAAAAAAATCTACCAAACAGCATTCCAGGAAGAAATTCAAAAATAGAAATTCTAACTCCCAGATATTATGACTGACACAGAGCAGAGATGGATGATGCAGGCAGAGGGAATAGTAGCAGCCATAACTCTAACTTTGCTGCCATTAATGTTTATGTTGTGTATGAAGTGGTTTACCAACATGCTGATGGACTGGCATAGCATGCAGGCACACAATTTATTCCTTTATGCAGCAGCTATGGGAGAATACAACCACAAATGCAAGTTTCAGTAGAGACTGTTTCAAACCAGAGAGATTTATCTTGACAAGTAGCAAACTGCAATAAAAGATGTATTATTCGGCAGCATAATTGGTGAATGCATTATCCTGACAACATTTAACTGTTATAATTAACTTAAACAATCAAAGCTGCCCCAGAGTTTTTATTGTTTTACATTAATTTGAGAATAGTTTATAATTTTACTCACATTTACATTAATGGAATTGGAACTAATAAGTTAATGCTCAAAGTTATATGAAACAAGAGATGTAACACATTTTAACACTCACATGCCTACTCTGCAGGCCATACATTCTGGTACAGGCTGCACTTCAAACCAGCAGATGACACCAAAATGCTTGGGCCTGCTACATATGCTGTAGGGGCTCCCAAGGACTCTGTGATAATGACTTTGCTAATTAGGGAGTGCTTGTAGTAATCTTCAGTCCTTCTCTCAGCTGCAGTCACTCTGGGAAGTGGCTGGCTGTGCCTGGCACACTCAGCTCTTGGCACAGGTGTTATTGACACCTCTCTGTGACCTATCCAGCTCTGTGTGCTTCATTAGGCTGTTTGCTCTGCTCAGGCACAAACCGCTGGGTTTTGGATTAGCTGCTTTTGTCTGTTAATCTACCCTTGACTCACAGGCTGAAATGTTCTAGCAGTGGAATTCTGAAGCGTTTCCACTTTTTTTTTTTTTAACCACTTAGTGAAACCTTAGAAAAACCTGCGTGTTTTGACGAGACCTGGGGGTATTTGTACACTCTCTGTATGTGCACCAAGTAGCACATAATGTGCACAAATGCAATGCTTAGACAGAGGCAAATTCAGCCCAACGTTGTGTTACCATGTAGATCTCCAACTGAAAGCAATAGCATGAGATCTTTTGACTCTTTGCTGAACTGAGTAAAAGTGGCTTCGGATATCAGAATTCCCTGCATGAGAAAACCCCATGCCAGTTCAGTGATATGCTGGTACAAGCTCAAACTGTTTTCAGCAGCAAGTTCTGGCTTGTGGGGGATTATGTCTTGCTTCTCCTTTGACTAGTGGGGCCATACAACAGCCTCAAAGAAATGAGGAAAATAAGGTTTATCTACAACTTTATACTGCAGAAAGATGGGGAAATTAGCATGCAGAATGGTGAAGACAAGAGTGTGCTACCTACACTATAATTTTGATGCCAGTCAAGCCAGTGGCATCTGCATCATCATAGAGAAGAGAAAGAGAGAGAACAAGAATCCATGTAAGCCTTGAGGCTCCCTGGGGGCACATACATCCAGCTGTATATTCAATGTGTGTTCAGCACAGCTACCAGGACAGCAGTGTGTGGCTTAACAAACTCAAGCACACAATGTGGCCTGCCCTCAGTGACAGAGCAGGCAAATTAAGAAAAACACCAAAGGTTTGACTGGATGCCATCAATAGTTTGACTGATTCTGTGCTTTGTGTCACAATGTCCAAGTGGGAGAGAAAAATATGCATTTAAATACATTGCTGATGGTTTAATTGCTGAAACTTGCTACTCCATCCCTGCTCAGTTGAAATAATGATCAGGGCATGGAGCATTACTTGAAGAATTAATGACCACCTGAGGTTAACAGCCCACAGCTAAACCTTGAGCCTTCAGCTTTCTCAGATAGTCATTAATCCTTAGAAATTGTCCTGTAACTCCATCATTATTTCTAATTTTAAAAGCGCATTTTCTCCTTTTAATTTTCTTTTCACAAAATGAAAGTACTCAATTAGACTTTGTCATTAAATCAAATCTGCATTGATTACCTAAGAAAAAATAACGAGAGCAAAATTAAATTTGCCCATTTAACCATTGAATCCTGTTTAAATATTTGTTATAAACATTTAACTGCAATTAAAGTTGCATAAAAAATGCACATTAGGCAAAGAATGGTATACAATTCAAAGCTGTAGCACATCGAGACTCACTGCTTCTATTTATTCCCTTTACTCCTTGCTGAACACCGTACCACTTTTGTGAGAAACTTCAGAGATTATTTTCAGGGTCACAGGACCATTAATACATAACAGTAGCTAGGGAACTACACAAATGTTTCACTGATCTGATAGTGAAATCAATTTAAATCACAGTGATGAAGATATTCCTAAATGAACCACATCATTACATAATTACTTCCTTTTTATTGGTTACATAGAGAATCAAAGACAATGCCTAGGTAAGACTTGCAACAGTGATCCAAATTCTCTAAATTTCTCTCAAGAAGTTTGTGGTCATCACCAAAAACCTCTGTTTTCGTCCATGACCCTGCTCTCTGGTGGGATCCCACAGGATTCCACACGCACCTGGAGATGCTGGGTGCTGTGATAAGCGAGTCTGTGGCTCAGTCCCTTTGCAGCCACAGAGAGGACATTGCACCTTAAAGAGCTGTGAGCTGAAACACCAGATTCTGAATTAAAGTGAAATTGTTTCGCTGAAGTTGTGATTTTACACTGAACCTCAGCAGAATGCCCAAAGCTTGTTTACAGTGATATCTGTCAGCTTAGCTCTCTCTGCTGCTGAAAGGCACCTGCCATGCTGACACACATTAACAGAGGAAAAGCCTTCTTTAAAGCTCTGAATAATCACAGGATATGAGTACTGACCACCTTTCTTCTTCGCATACAACTCTGTGCTTGTGCCACCACACCCAGGTGTGGACAGCCTGGCCAGTCCCTGCTCAGGGCTGGAGAACTGAGCCTGCAAACCAGACTGGGACCCACAGACAAAGGGCTTTGGGTCAATGTCTGCTGTAGGTCCTGCATAAGCAACCTAATTTTCTGTGAGAGAGTTTCATTTCTCCCTCCACTGTATGCCAAAAACTTTCCCATGTCCCCTTCACTCCCTGTCACAATATTCTCAATTTCCTCCCAGTCCTATCTTCCCTACTGGATTAAGTGAACAGGTCTGTGCACTGGACCTGAAGTGAAGATGACTTTGATAAGATTGCTCCCCTCTATACAGGAAATTATCTATGTTGGAGGTTTTTTTGTACACAAATGGTCATAGCAGTTAGTATACAAATATATCTGAACACACTAATTGAAAATATCAATAAAAGACTATTTAAAGACTATTTTTTTCGCTATGTCTCATTTCAGCTTCTCTAATATGGAAGCAGATGGAGCAGCATAAAACCAACATCTGATCCTAAAATATACCTAAAAATGTTCAGGTTTTCTGAATGTTTCATTGCTCCTTCCAAGTCTTTTTCCAAAATCTCTCTGCTTGCGTTTAGAGTGTCTATATTTAGACTGTAGAAATCATACCAAAGGACTCATCTTTTTAGCACCTTTTATTTAATCCCAACAATAACATGAATTATTCCAGTAAGAAGGCTGACATATTTGGTCCCTTCTATGACTGTGCTATTAAACTAAGTATCTCAGAATAATTTTAGCAGGAACATTATTAATGAAATTGCATGCATTTTTTGTGCTGTTAATAAATTGACCCCACGAAAAATATTTCAGCCGTGACACACTGGATGGTGTTGGCAAAGTAACAGGGAGGTTATCAGCAGACAGAACCAGCTTGCAGCTACCAGATGGTGTTGAACAGAACAAACTACTATGCAGAGAAGCTGAATTTTTACCAGGTAAGTGCCCCATTACACACAGTGGCTTTGTGTATTCAGATGGCATAGGGGGAATGATATGTGCATGTTTGAGCCAATAAAAAAACAAAAAAGAAAATAATGAATAATCAGTATGTTTTTTGTGTTGTCTTTCAGACATTAAATTAGAAATTCTGTATGTAGAAACACCTCTCTGTCTAAAAACCCCTATCCAGTAAAAGTAAAAAAGCCTTAACAAAAATACCTTTACATAGCCCAACATAACAAAGGCTATTGTAATGCCTACTTGTATTTAATAATAACAAAAGACATCAACATTAGCTATTCTTAAATAAATACAACATTTTGTAGACTGAATGATGGATTCCAATTTCATTTTACAACACTGCAAACCTATTAAGGATACAATTCAATAGACATCACATGAAAAAGAAGCACTAATCAAGACTCTGGGTTTGTTCATTTTTTCAAAAAAAGGAATGGCTACCATAATTAAAATTATGGGATTCATTTTTAGATGCAGTAGGTGGAGTAAAGTGAACCAAGGCAAAACAAAAATCCAAGCCTCCGAATCTTACTCCTGAAGAGAGAACGGGGGAAACATTCATGGGCACATATGGTCTCATCTGAAAGAGCACTTCCCACACTAACTTCCCACTAGTACTTTATGAAACATTGGTTCAAAACTGATTCAAAAGAAGGATGACCTAGTGAGTCACCAGTATCATTTAAGGAAACCTAAGAAAAACCTTCAAGACCTCTTGCCCTACTGTTTGATCTTATCCCGTTTATAAGACCACAGTCCAAGACTGCATACATTTATTCAAATACATGAGTAGATTTAAAAAAAAAAAAAATCTGTATGGAAAGAACTTTTTCCACACTTATTATGGAAGCAGTTGAGAGCTCTTAGTCTCCAGTCTTTGCAAGTAAAACCATAGTAATTATTTCTAGGCTTATCACTGCCACCTTCTGAAACACTGAAATGCTATGGTTTCATTATAATTACCAAAGCCTATTTACACATTACTAACAGAGCAAATGTTTACTCTAAATAGAGATCCTCCTTGTTAAAAGTGAGTTTACCAACCTGTGCATGTTTGTACCTTTCGCCACAGACCAGGGTTAGAAGGAAGGTCTTGCAATTTAGCATGATCAGCCATTTGTGAATGGTACATATTTCCTAAACCTCACCATTAATCAATTATTCTGTAAATAGATGAGGCCCCATGCATGTTTAAAATGAAATTTACATATTAAACCACTCAAGATGATCCTTCATTTCTTTAATAAATTAATTCAGTGCTAATGAAGGGTGAAAGACTGACTGAATCAGTTATTAATTTAACCTTTCCCTCTTGATGAGATCAGTGAGCTACCACTTCTCACAAGGGTATGTCAGGGGAACAAGTCATTTTATAACAACTCAGTGAAATGTATAAACATGGTCGCTTTTAGAAAATGCATTAGCAAGAAATTTACTGAGCCACCTTCAGGTTATTAGAATAACTAATTAATTAGCCTTCCTAATGCCATATAGGCATCATCCACAAACATTTTAGAGATTCAAATTTGAAACTATTTTAACAATGATAACTTCTAAAATGACTACAGGTAGATTATGCTTTCCAAAAAGAAGTTAAAGAGATCCAAGAAGGCTTAACCTATGCAAATAAAGCAATATGTATATGAGTTTCTTTAGAATATTTTGGAAAGAAGAATTAAAAAAAAACAATCAGAAACCTCGATATAATACCAGCCTGACCAAAAATGAAAAGTAACAAGCAGCAGGAGGAGAGTAAGCCCAGCTGGGGAAAACTTCACTCATGTTATAAATTCAGATTCAATTCCAGTCCATTCTTACCTTTTATTCTTTTAATTCTCTTATGTTATAGACTTTGATTTCTACTAGCAACCTGTAAAAAGCTGCTCTAGAGAACACACAGAGCACTTCAAACATTTAGCTGTATTTTCTAGGACAGACTGGATTACTGAATGTTTGGGTGTTGCAAGGCACTGAAGACTATTTTTTTTTTTTGTCTTCTGTGACAGTTTTCCAGACCACACTGGAAGGCAACTTTATTGCACACTTTACCAGGAACTGAGTTCCCAGTAGCATGGTACTTGCGGGAAAACTATTATTTGCTCAGATAATTCAGTGTGTGCAACCACAAAAAGGTAAAAAGTCCTTAAAAATCAATATCATTTCAGGCTAAAGCAAAAGCAATGTGAACCTAAACCAAGGAATCAAGTGATAGTCATAACCCTGACACTGAACAGTATTCCAATGTTTCTACAGATTTTCTTAAATTCTGTTTTGGCACCCGAATCATCTGAAATACATCCCTTTCAAATAGACTCTATACATTGGCTGTTCAATACTGAAAGATATATTTGGTTCGATTTGATTTCTGATTTGTTTTTCCTCAACTGTCCTTTTGCACCTTTAGGTGAGAAATGTAAAGGCAAACACCTATTAAAAAAACTGCATGGGAAACAACAGCATTTACTGCCCACCAGCAAGTATTAAACAATTCTTTACAACCACTAGAAATAAAGTGCAGTGATGTTCCTTACATGAAACATCTTGCTGATGTCTACTAGTAATGTTACATCAAATCAGGGACAGAAAAGCCCAGATATGAGACATACAGAAATGAATTTCAGTTGTTAAAATAAGCCCTGAAACACTAATTTTTTTCATACTGGCCCCAAAAGAAGATGATTGGAAAGAATGGCACCCCAGCTCATTTTTATGATGAAGGCAAAAGTTTATTGGACACTTTTATCAGCAACCTAAATGCACCCAGATTTATGTAGAGTAGCCAGGAAGCCAGATGCAATTTATTTTAAACGGAGATGCATCAGCACTGTACAGCAAAGATCAAACAGCCCCTTGGAAGTGAAAATATGAGATATTACAGCCATTTAGTCAGAATGACTTTCTCAACCCACTGTAGAGCCAGAAAGGAAACATAAAGGAATTGAGAGTGAAAAAAGGCAGATTCTGTAAGAAGGTCTAGGTTAAGGTTACGTTAACACCAGCTTAAGAATTATATATTTCTTCCTATTAAGAATTGAAATTCAGTGCCAATTTTAATATGTTTCATTACAAAACTAGATATTAGCATCTGAAAAAAGCAACTTTGAAGTCATAAATTAGGTTCCTCAATCTTCTAATGTGTACAGAAAAAAACAAATACGTGTTAGTTTTAAGCTATCTGGTTAAACTGTTAATAAACTTATGATTGCCTGTGTACATCATTTATAATACACATGCATTATTTCAGAATCATATAAAATCTGCTATTGCTGCAATATAGAATAAAATAGTTCACTGTCAGTTACTGCCAAAGGATTATTTCAATCCTCTGATGGGTTCTGGATCTCTATTCCTTCCTTAGTGGCTTCATGAATATCGGGGTGAAGGGGTGTTTGTCTTTTTCTTAGAGGGAAAAATTAGCCCTATTAATCTCAATACTTTAAGATCAGCAGCTGTTCAAGTACTTTGCTGCTAGGACTTAAGTGAAGAAAAAGCAATCTCAGTTTGCTTCCTGCTGGAGTGCACATAAACAACATTTATCACAATAAGCACTATCTTGCCCACATACTCGGCCAGATATCTCAGCTCATCTCCTTTAGACTCTCAGTGAAAAATCCTTTCGTACTCTGATTCCATTGAAATAAGATTTATTTTCCTCTCAGTTTTCCATACACATTTTTTTCTAACATATTTACATGTCTTGCTTGCTTTTTCTCTCGTGTGTTTTGGCATATTTTTGAGTAAGGCTTAGTTGCACCGGTCCAGCATGCTAAGGGAGGAAAATGGAAATGAAATGTATGTGAGCAACTACAGATGAATAAAACAGTAAGTTATTGGTGTTACCTGATTCTGCCTTGACTGAAAAATTCCAGTTGCACACAAAATTTGATTGCTGATGAGAGACCTGAGTTTTCATTACGTGAGGGGCTGATGGGGGCCCTGGTGACTTTGCACAGCTTTAGGGGAAGTTAATGGAAATTGCTGGGTATTCAGCACTTCAGGAGGAAAAGCAACCATTTCCAGGCGCCTAAATATAGATTTAAGAGTCTGACATTCTGAAACCAAGACAGAGGCCAACTATGGTCATTTTTTATTAGTGTGTCTTTCCACGGTGTTCAGTACTACATACACCAAAAAAAATCTGCTTTCCTCCTTTCATCTCCCTCTTTTACAACATGTTTTTTTCATAAGAGCTGCAAGCAGGATTATTAATATTCAAAACTGGTTCACTGAGCACTATGTGAGAGCTTCCTACAACAGCATTGTAACTCGTTATTGGTAACCTCAGCTCTCATGATAACTGAGATGTCTGTGGTTGCAGATGAGGTGCCTACAGCTCTGTCTGCCCACGTAACTTTCCAGCTACATGCAAGTGCAAAGTAAATGTGGTGAGTTTTCAGTGCAATTCAGCTAAAGCATTATACATCCACAAGTCCCAGTCCTCCCAGCCTTACCCTAAGGTGACTTAACTTTCCACCACAGCCAGCATTGATTGGCTGGGAAAACAACCCACAGCAACCAGTAATCCTGTTGTTCCAACTGGTATCAAATTTATATACGACTTTTTTTTTATTCTTCCTTGGAAATAAGTTTATCCAAAAGTAAACCGGGACCCAGGATATATATATATATATATATTTTTTTTTTTTTTTTCACTTCTGACATGATATACCAAGAAAGTTTAGTGCAATGAGACAGCCATCTCTGTTTTGTCTTCTAGGCAGTGTGAATTTGCAGTGGATATGCAGGAAGGGACTCTCTTGCTCCACTCAGACTGAGCCTGCTGAGGGTTTGCACATTTCCTAAGATGTGTTTCCTAATAGTTCCTTAACATTAAATTTTGATGAATCAACTGACAAATTATCAGGAAATCATAAGTGCAATCTAAAAATATTTGGAAAAGCTTAAAGAATATAGTCGTATTATAGAGATGAATGTCCCATGCAGTAATAAACACAGCAGAAGTAACACTGTGGTCATTAAGGAGTCCCTGAGAGCAGCCACGTAAATAATGTTGTTGTTGCAAATTGCCAAAGGTAGACAAGGCACAGGTACTTTCCTAGTCAATAATAAATTCTGTTCCACAAACAAATTCTCTTAGCAAAGCCATGTCCCTAATCATCTGCACAAAACACCCTCTAGGAGGAGCGATTCAATTCTCCATGCTGCCTCAAATAAAGCTGCTTGTATTATTGGAAATGTTCCTGACAGGTAAGACAGGGCTGCAGCTCATTCTCCTGCTAGTGCCCTTTGTTTGGACACAACAGGATCCAGGCCTGTGCACAAACATTCTGCAACTGGATCAGTTCATTCCTGACGATTGGTGGATATGGAATTCCAAAGGGACCATTAGCAATTTCAAGGGGAAATAAATGACAAAAATATTTGCACAGTGTTCCAAAACACTGAAGTCTATAGGCTCAGAAATAGTTAGGACACCATCTACCACCTACTTAAACTTAACAGCCAGGTACAGAGCTATGTCTCTATTCCAGTGCATTGAGCATCTGCTTCACAGAGTGCCCTGTACCTCACATAAAAAGGAATATTCTTCAGCTTTCCAATAGCAGCTTGCTGCCATTATTGTAGCTGCAATCCTGTCTACAATACATGAAAGCTACAAAGGAGGTAAAGAATGGAAATCACTTGGCCACACTGTTTCATTGTTCCACTCTCGCTTTTGGCACAATTCAGAGTGCAAACACTTTCTTATAAAAACCTTTTTGAAATGGCTCTGCAAGTCACCTGAAAACTGCATCTAGCCCCAGAGAGATTCCAGTCTGGTTAAAGTTAGCATATCACAATCAGAAATATCCTAGTCACCCAAAGGTATTTGTCACCTCATAGATTTCATAGGCATGACATCACAGATGGGATTAACTCTAAAAAGGTCAGGTTTGCTGAAAGATAGGGAAATAAAGCTCTGGTAGGGAAGAAGTGGCAATGATCTATGTAACAGAGAAAATACTTCCTGTAAAAGAAGCCAGTACTATAACAGCCATCTAGAACTCTAGTATGGACAAAGCATACACAACTAATTATTAGAGTTATCTCACAGGAGCAGAAAATCTGGACCTGGAATTAATGAAAATTATCCCACCTTCTCTTTACTATTTTAGCATTCTCCAAGGCAGGCATAATCCTAACACGAAAATAAACAGATGTCAGATGTAGAAATTATGAAGAGATCTACAGTGTGGCAGCCAACACATCCCTACCCTAACAACATGGGCTAGAGGGAGATCATCCTAACAGGGCACTGGTACCTGCAACGTGGAATTACCAAAAATCTGCCATGATAGACAACCTTGTGGGCTGTGTAATTTCCAAATGATGACAAATCAACTATGATAAAGAGGAAATAGTGACCACAATTGATAACACCCAGGAGAGCATTGATCACTCTTGGCAGAATAGTCTCTGCACTTTGGACTTAGGGTAAACCAGATCACAGCTGATCCAAAAAACTGCCAGCCTGGAAAACAAAGAGCCTCTGGCTTCTGAGCATCATCCTGTGCAAGCAAACATGAGCTAGTAACTGCTATTGGTGTGAATGATGGGACCATGAAAGAAAGGTGGCTCCAAAAGCTGCTCTGAACACAGCTGATACTGGAGAAACTCAATTTTCCCATCACCGAAAGAGGCTGTCTGGCTTATTTCCTAAAATGGTCTTTTTTTAAAAATTTAAAAATATTCCTTCCCCCAGTTGCCTTCACAGCCATTTCTACAACCTTTCCTTATGATCCTTATGATTTTAGCTGCAGTTGTTTTCATTTTTTTGCTCACTACTTCTGCAACTGCTTTACACTGTGATGAATGTAGACTCATGACAATTTTCCAATTCAGAATTTACAAGGGTTAAACAGCTGTATTATTTAACATTTCACCAATTCTACCAGTTATAATTTTGTTTATGTATCTCAGAAGGATTTTGGTCATCTTTTCTTCAGAAAGAAATTATGGCTGACATGTAATCAGACCTTTGTCTTTCAGAAAATTACCCAGGAAGTTATATCCAATTTTACATTTGTGCAGTTGATTATTGCTGTCTGTAACTTCATATTCATCTATCACAAAATTGCCTAAATTAAAAAAAACAAACAAACAAGATAAAAACAACAAACCAACAGTTCTTTACATTATCAAGCCTTGGACATTGTTTGTGGTTTAAAAAAGTCCTTCCCTGCTGTATGATTAAAGAACATTTTGGATCCTAGTCAGATTTCTGCTGAATGTCTCTCAGTATGCTCTTGAAATCTGATAGAAAAAGAGTGATAGCAATGATTTGTCAGCCTTCCAGACATTCTCATCATAGCAATATATCCTACATCCTTAACTGATATGTTTCTTTGTTTCAATTTGAACATGTAGCTTTTTGACTTGGGAAGTTCTTCTTAGTTTTCCATCACACAGGTGCCATTCCACAGACTTGGCAGCCCTTGTCATCCCTCTTTACTCCTCTCTCCAGGCTTTTACATATACTTATTTTGAGTTGAGAACAGTAACTCTATAAAGCATGCAAGACGTGATCACACCATGAATTCACTAAGTAAAACAATAATGAGATCTATTTTATTCCATATAGGCAATCTAATAGATATTGGGAATTTCTAAGACTTAACTACTACTAACATCTGAGCTCTCATGAAAAATATAGGCTCTTATTTATAATTTTAATAGCTATCTCAGAACCTATCCTTTTATATGTAAAGGTAACTTTTCCCCACGGGCATTGCATACAGCGAATGTCAGCTGAATGATCTCAGAACTGGGAGACTTTCTGTTGACTTTTATGGTGTCAGCCATCCACAACTGCTCTGGTGCTGGTTAATAGTAGCACAACACAAAAAAATGTAGTGCATGCTAAGTGCTTAATACAAGTGGATGAAAAGCCTTTAGGATCCACTGTCCAAATAGAACAAACCTCGGTCTAATCCTTTTCTAGACTTCTCTGAACATAAATGTTGCAGTTCCAAAAGGGGCAAGATGCAGAGATAATATATCCAAGAAAAGAAAAAGGTAAGTTTTCAAATGAAATTAGGAATCTAAACATAAAGATTGATAAAAATAGGTTTTCCATAGCAATTGAGGGTGATTTTAGATATTCTGTCAAGTTTTCTTCAAGCCTTTAAAACTTGATCTTATCTGAGGACACAGTGAAAACATAACATTTACTAAACTTTCCTCCAGTCTTAGTGTCATACTCTGAATAATGCTTCTTCCTGAGTATATGACAAGCAGAAATTATTCTGGCTTTAAGGACAGCAGATTGTATTTCTGTATATTGTTTTGCATACTGAGAAGTAAAAAATTATGGCCAAATTAGGTCGGAAAATCCAGAACATCACGCACAAAACTGTTCATCAGAACTTAGCATCTGTCAGCATGAAAAATCATATATGATTAATTTATTTTTATGAATCTATATAATCCCGTAAAATGGCACAGCTTGCCTGCTTCAGCATATTAAGGCCTCAGGGAGGTAAAACGCAGCAGTCATCCTTCAGAATCAAAGTGTGTTTAACAAGACTGTGGAGGGAATTCTCTTAACATCCCCCCAGTAGCTGCATGGGCAACTGGTCAGCCAGTGAGCCATGGCCGTGTTTGCACAGTGCCTGCCCCAGCCACCACCGTCCTGCCCAACCTCTGCACTTAACACCTGACAGGCTTCCCCTTTCAGAGGCACAGGAGCAGATTAAATAATATCAGCCTGGCCTTGGAAACCTCTGCACCCAACCCTGTATTTTCTGGTTTCCCTGAGGTGAAAGTGAGACCAAATGTGGTATGTTTTTCCTTATGGAAGCAGAAAAGAGAATTGAGAGAAAAATAAAAGATAGTCCTTTAAAATACTTGTTCAATACTTGAGTTGATTAGCTAACATTGCAAAAATGTCTTAAAATGTACATTAAAAAACCCTCCAAAAACCCCACTCCCAAACAACAAAATCCTTGCAAGAGACAGTACTGTCCTTGGAGCACAATCCACTCTGTGATTTTAAGTCAAGGAAAATTGCAGAATACGAAAAGGAAAGAAAATGTCAGGTTGGGTTTTGAGCTGATATCCCTTCCTAGCTTACCTTCATTGTTTTCGTTTTAAAGATAATTTCTTTCCCCTTTCCCTGCATGGAATCTGATATTCTCATGAAGGAAGTTCAGAGTAGATGATGAAGTGTTAAAAGGTTAAGGCATCACGTGCGAGCACAATACAAGAGGAGGGCCAAATTGAATGATAAAATAGGGGTGTTACATAAAACAGACAGAAAAAAAATTGGACAAGCACTTTACAGTAAAAATAACAGTGCAGCTGCTGCATGAAACTCTCATCACTACTTCCAGAGCACTTTAGACTGGTGTTCTGTAGGTGCTGGGGACTGTGGTGAGAGACAGCTCGGTGCTCGCCTACCTGGAATCTGCACTGGCTGCAGGTGAATTAGGGCTGCAGGTGAATCAGGGCTGTGGGGAGTCCTTGCTCCCAGCTCTGGGAGGCATTTGCTGTGTCTGCTGGTGCCACCTACAGTGAGCTGATCGCAGCTCTCCCCACCCTGATCCCCCCTCCAGCACAGCAGCAGGAGTTCGAATGAGCAAGCGGCAATAGCGACTCGAAATGCGTCAAAAATGCATCTAAAAGAGCAAAACAGGTCTTTCAGGATACAGACAAATTGGCTTAGCAGAGGAAAACAACACTATTCAGAAAAAGAAGCCGGCAAAAGCGAGCAAGCAGGAAAAAACAGAGGGAAAAAGATCAGTGAGTACTCAGAGACTAGCCTAGTAAGCAAAATGCGAGCCAGATCATCTGGCTTTTGCTAACAGATATACAAATAATAATTAAAAAAAAAAAGATTATTCAGCTCATAGACAGAGACAGCACAGATGGATAAGATGAACATGTATTTGTGATTTTGAAATGAGACTTTATCTCCCCATATCTTTTTCCCATTTCCAATTCAATAACACAACGTCTTTTGTTATTCTCTTACCCCTTTCTGCATGAGTATCATCAGCAGAAAAATGCAAAATGGAAACTCAGCAGCGAGAGTATCAAACAGATGTGCTTGGCCATGAAGAAGACATTGAGGAATCTGAGGACTCATTTCTTTGTCATAGACTTACTTATACATCTCTGAGCACATCTAAACAGCTCAACACAGAGCAGTGTCTTAAACTAGAATGTCCACATCAAGCGTGCACTAAATCCCAGCTCTTGTGCCCAGCACAGAAAATCTGTTTTACAGCACCTCTCTGGGCAGAACCAGGGAGTTAACCTGTGTCAGAGATACAGGGCTCAGTCAGTGACAATTTAAAGCCACTCAAGCTACTCTCAGAGCTCAGGTGAAGTCCTGCCTACATCAGTACCTGAGATCCCTTCATGTTTCTCTTCCCACTCACAAAGCAAAATAACATTTCTTCTTTCACCTCGTTGCTTATGTTTTCTACTCAGTCTCCTTAATCTCTGGGGTGCAAATGATACCTTTTTGGAAGGCTGCCTTGTCCAGAACCTTTGAGGCAGTGACATGATTGCAGTTGGGTTCAGCTGAGGCTTTTAAATTGTGGCTTTATAAAAAGGCAACAGAAAGAAAATTATGTAAATATTTTAAAGGTAGGTGGAGGTGGCTGCCTTTGCTTAGATCTGCTAGCAAGATGCCCTCATTTAAAGTCATCATTTGCACGTATCTGTAACACAGATTTTAAGGTAGTAAAAATTGCAGTTTGTGGCATCATAGGCGATTAGTTTGGAAAGTGAGTGTGCAAAGGTAAATTTCATCAGGTAGTATAAAGGTAATATAATCCTAACACTGGCAGCTGTGTGGTGTTTGCAGCACTTAAAAGTGAGTTAGTTATGTTACTTCTCTCTAAAAATCCTGATTTTCAGTAAACACGGTGGAATTGGTGAATAACAAGGATACGTGCTGGCAGCTGCACTTCAGAGAATCACAGACTCATAGAAGAGTTAAGATTGGAAAAGACCTCTTTGATTATTGAGTTCAAATATTTGCTTAATGAAAAATTCCTGATGAAGATAAGTTCATTGGATATTGCTCAAAGAGAAGTGAGAACTGAACCTACTCTCCATTTCACTACTTACACACCAGAAGCTCCAGCCAAAACCAACCTCACATGGTTTGGAAACCAGAAAGAAGACAAGGGCCCAACTTCCTGTTTTATGAACCTCTGTACGTGAGCCTTTTCCATCACATAGTCCTTTTGATTTCAGCCCACCTGAGCTTTATGCAGAGCTTTTCTCCCACAATAACTCTTATATTTCTTATATTTTCCTGAAACTTTTTATTCTCTTCAGATATTTTGCCTAAGTTTTGTCAGATTAGCTGCCCATACTTGGAATGCCTTCCTTGTTTTCTTCTGCCAAGAATTCTTTCCCTGTACTGAGCCATTAGAGCCAGGACTCTTCTTCCCTTCAGCTTCTCTTAACTTATCCCAACACACTCTCAGCATTTTCTAAATACTTCTCCTGGGCCTCAGCCTCTGGCTTGCCTAATGCAGATCCCAATTGCCTTGAGGTGGAGAACATGTTTCACCCACCTAAAAAGCCTTGTAGGCTTACAGTTTATGCAAATGCTAGCTCATAATAATATCTGTGATACACTCTATGTAGTATACAGCTGCATTAAAGATCAGCTGGCCAAACAAACCACAAGCCACAAGATAACCATCACTAAGCACTAACTGCATATTTTGACCTGTGCAAAACAGAATAGAAAGATTCAACAACTTGAGACTTGAAGAAACAGATTTCAGTAGGAGAAAAAAAAAAAAAAAAACAAACCAGCCAAGCTAGAACGAGGCTAAATTGAGGGGTGGCAAAATTTATTCAAATATCTTAGGATTCGGAAAAAACAGTGGAACAGGACCAGCAGCACTGCAAATAAGTACAGTAATTGTCCTTTAAATTTTATATTACTTAATGTAACCTACCAGAAAATGGTATTTCCCAAGGTGATCTAGAATTATTTAAAGCTACAACAGTGATATTTGTTAGTGTTTGACCCTTACATGTGATGTTCCACTTAAACTTCTCTACAATTTCAAACACAAAAACAATTTCCTAAGGCAAGTACTTTGAGTTTGAGCTACATCAGTATGGAGGAGGGGAAGGAGCAGACATACTAACACTTCAGAAGTATTTTAGGATTCTCACTAAAACCCACTGAACTATCATAAGAGAAAATCTAGGAAGTTTCTTGCAGTGACTTATATCTGTGTGTTACAGTATGGTCTCATCCCTTAGATAAAATTGCTACCATTATTCATATGATATTTGCTAAATTAGGTGTGCATTTCTATAAGCACTGTTTTTTCCAGGGATGCTCCATATACATCCCTGACTGCCAGTTACAGTCCCTCTTGAGAGAGATGAAGCTATGAGTAATAGAGACAAACAGAGTGGAAAGTGGAATAAAATGAAAATAAACATTAATAATCTTTAACCTCACGCTGATTCATAGGCTCACACAAATCAGCACTCTGGGATTTGGTCCCTATTACAGAGAGGGAACTCAGGGTATTAAGTCTTTAATCATAAAGGCACTTAAGCACTGCCTTTAGCACTGGCATTGGAATAAGGCCATGGCAGTGAGCAGGCAACTCGTGCCCCAAACCATCATCCTGCACCCGAGGCTGGGCATGTGGGCTGGGGCACTGTGTGGTGCTGTCACATTACTGTCACTCACTTCCATCTGATATATTTAAAGGCTTTGGAAAGGTTGAGAGGGGACTCTCCAGTACACACAGAAACTTTCCACTTCACCAAGAAGGGGAAGAGTAGAAGCTGAGAAAAGACCAGAAAAGCATCACTTCCTTAGCATTATCCAGCTGAGGGGGCAAACAGAGCTGAGGGCAGGGAGCCGAGTGCAGAGACTGCAGCCCCTATCAGCCATCTGGGAAAATATTCTGGGAAGACACTATACCACTTAGTCAGTTCCTAACAGTAAAGTCTGGAAGTGTTTAATGGTGAGTACTGGACCCAGTCATTTTCATATCCTGCAGATCTCCCACTACTGAAAGGAGATGTGCCACTGCTTTGCTTTTTTCACTGCTGTATAATTTACATATTTATCTAAATGTTATAAACTCCTCATCTACCTGTATTCATTTCTGTGTGTTCATCCATGACAGGTTTTTGATTGTTTTTGAAACCCAAACACGGATTTTTTTTTTTCTTCTGTGTTGTTTTATCAAAATTTTAATGAAAGTTAAAGAAAGAAGTAACCTTTATTTTCAAACAGTCAGTGTCTTTATCCATGTGTTTTAACACCATTTTCCTAGAAACAAAAGCCAGGCTACTGCTGTGCTTTACCCCTCTGGCTTTAACATTGTTCATGAGCATCTACACTGTAGGAGAATATTTTTCTCACCATTAACTTCAAGAGGCCTGCTACTCTTCATAAAAGATTTTCTGCATTGCTGTTGAGTCTATTTTGTCCTGAACAATCTCAGTTTTCAAGATTCAACACTTTGGTGATGACACACTTAGAAGGACTCAAGATTTAGACAGTACAGTGCCAATGAAGGGAACAGCAACAGCTTTTCAGGGTCCTCAGTACTGCTGAGGAGAACTCATAGGATGGCAGCACATAGCTTCTAATACTTTACAAACATTGTTTGGCAATCCTGGAGTTAGAATATTAAATAAGTCTAAAAATTATAAGCAGGGGAACGAACACAACAAATTAAATAGGCTGCAATTTAGGTGTTTATTTCCTACACCATGCTTGAGCTTTGAGGAACACAAAATTGATATTTGAGTAGCTTCTTCAAAAATAAGTAAGTAAAGAATGTGTATGGCCAGAAAACAATTACTTCAGTTCCTTGAAAAAACCTTTTTCTTAAAAAATCCCTATAATATGCTTCTAAATTTTGAATTGATTCTTGAACTATTACAATAATCCCAATTTTAAAAGACTACTAGTATGCCAGGTCAGGTACATGGTTGTATTTTAGCCTCAATACAGTGTAAAATCCTGACACTGGATAGCAGGATGGATTTAGCTATATGTCAGAAAACATCTGGAAAATAGCTCAAAAGTTCTGGATTTCAAGTTCAGGCTCTGAATGTAAAAAGAACTGTGGCAACAGTGGCTTTCTGGAAAATTTTCTTCTTCAGAGTGCTAATATGAAATTCCAGCCAGGGCCAAGTGCCCTAATTTCAAACGAGTAATTTCTGTATTTCAATTTAAAATCAGTTCATTAAGAACAGAGGTGAAGCAGTTTCAGCCTCTTTCCAAAGCTCAGTCTGCCCATGTCAGTGTTTAATATCTCCTGCCTGTAGTAACCAGCTCTGGTTAGAGACTCCTGCTCATGCTGCAGGTACTGCTTGGAACTGACCATTTTATGCACCATCCCAAGACAATTTATCTGCAATAAAACATCAACACACCAATCCTTGGAAAATTCCTCCCAAGGCATTAATATTGTCCCCACAACACCAGGAACATTCTCCGAGCATTTATTTAATCTACAGACATTTTTGGCCAAATATGATTTAGACATTCTAATTCTTCCATAGCAGAGTAGCACTTTAGGGCTTATATTCTTAAACTCAAGCTGGGGAGGGAGGAAAAAAAACCACAAAAATCGCTTTCTGCTATTTTGTGATTAATTTTAAATTAAGCCTCTCTCCAATTTTCCAAAGCTGCCTCCCTATACAGTACGAACCACATAAATACATAAAAATGTAAAATATGTAATAATGCATATTTAGTAAATACCCACTGCTGGAACTTAACCTTTGAGGCTCTTCTATCCATTTATGACTAATTTAGGAGCTGCCTCTTGTGTACTTCCATCACACAGTTAATCTGCTGTAACCACAGAGATTAGTGTCATGGTCATAGCAGTAAAAGCAGAATAAATTTTTTAGCAATCCTTTATTTTTACCATCATTTTGCCTACCATTGAAATGCACATGGTGCTAAGAATGGTGATATAACAGCTGATATGTAGTTATTATGAATTATACTTCATCCTAAATAACTGGAAATGTGACCTGTAACAACTAGGAAGGTCTGAACGGGGCAAAAATTGCAGTTGCTCTATGAAATAAATATCACTGAAGCCATATTTTTACATCTACAATTTCTTTGCTTCTGTAAGGGAGATACCACAGCCAAAGATGCATTAGCAATTTAGTCAATCCCACGTGGAATTCACTCATAAATAGCCACATTCTCCCTGACATAGCACGTAATCCTCTTATTACTCAGGAAAGTAGAAAACAACAAAATCCTCCTTTTGAGCACATTTATATAAATATAGAGGAACTTCACACAGCTCAACATATGACACCAATTTAGGCAAGCAAAGGCCACAAAACTCCCATAAAGTTTGATTGTAGGTTTGATTTTGTTTGTATATCTATTAATATGCCAAACACATCACAGCATTTGGCTCCAATACCGACTGAAAAAATAGGAAAGGCCAACAAGACAGAGGGCAGCTTAGCTATGGAAAAATAAGGGAAGAGGCAAACAAGCCAAATTAGAGTATTCTGAACACATTTTGAAAGGTTATTCCTTTCAATCAGAATTTTTCCAGACAAAATATTCTAGAAACTGTCACCAAGAAATCCTAATAGTCCTAGGGAACAAAGGCAAGTTAAATTTAAAATGTCTGTGACCTGCACAATTTTTAAAATGTAAAGACAGGAAGCAAGCATACCTTTGAAGAAGAAATAAGAAAAGTAAATTTAAAAAAAAATGCAATTAAAATATAACGTAGTCACAAGGTCTAATCTGAAGAATGCCCTTAGTCAGACCCTGTGGGTATTTCTGGAAAATAATGACAAGGGCTTGAAAACCCCTTAGGCCACAACTGCAGCTTTTATCAAATCCACTTTATCGGTCAGGGCACCAGCACAGCTCTGGACCCTGTGTTTGTGCTGAAGGTTGCCTGGACCTCCCCCAGCCCCTGGGGCAGAGCTGGTGACAGCTCTTCATGCAGTGCTGGGCTCTCTGATGGAAACAATTTAAAAGGGAAACTTTTTTTCTTTGAAGTAATCAGCAGCTGAACTTCTGGGAATTTTATCTTCTATTCATGTTTTGTATCTGCTGTGTTGAACTCAATAGACCATCACAAGGTTCAGCTCGGGGTTTTTGGCAGGAGGTCTAGTATTTTTAACTGTCAGTGCTGACAGATATCTGTGTCTCCTCTAGTTTGCCTCCCTTCCTGCTATATTCATTTTATTTGATATAACATTCATTAAAATAACCACTCATCAACAGCTGACAGGACTTGCCTGGATACCCTAACCATAGCTGGCACAAAACAGCTGCTAAGCACCATTAAGTACAAGAAAAAGAAAAAAATTGGAAGTTATTTTCAAACTCTCTCTATCCTCAGAAATTCCAGGAGAGGTCTACTGGGCAGCCCATTTCAGGAAAGCTGTTGCAGGTCCAAATTTCCTGACTTTGGTTCTTGAATTCATTCCAGGTGCTGAAAGGTTTCCAACTCTATAGCTTCTTAAATTATTTTAATGCTTGGCTAATGGTTTATTAAAAAGAACACGATAACTGTACTAATGCTATTACTTAGAAATATTCATCATACAGAAAATTTCTAATTAGATTGACGTATGTGATAAATCAGAGAGAAATCTAGGCAAACTTTAACGAACTTCTGGGTACAATTAAGAATTCTAGTTAAGCCTGACTATTTTTTTATCAAAAGGGGAAAAACTGAAGGGGGGAATAATAGAGTGTTTTTTTGAAATTTCCATTCAACTGAGAGTCCAAAAGGAATTCCTGGGCAAAGCAAGTTTGACATCAAGGCCACCCTTCCCCTGAGGCATTTTGGGCCTTTCTCTCTCTGACACTCTCCAGCCAGAAACTGAGCAAGAAAAAAGATTAATTCCCTAAGACATTCACTTGCAACACAGGATACAAAACTTGCAGATATTCTGGGACATGGTTATTCCAAAAGGAGGCAGAGAATCCTCAGAAGACTGACCAAGAGCAGCTGGAACATTAGCAGTGAACAAGATATTCTTTATACAAGTGAGATCTGGAGTGCTGTGTTTTGTGTGTGTAAACAACATCACTTCGAGTATGTGAAATGTGAACACTACTCCTGGTCTTCCTCTTGCAGCAGGTTTTTGGGTAACATTTATTCTGCTTTTCTTTTGAGTACCAGGCAAAATATTCCCTTTTGTTTGTGGTTTTGTTTTGTTTTTCTTTTAAAGCAGAATGATCAATTTAATTCCCAAATTACCGTTTTGGCATCAAGTACACGAGCTTTTTCCCTAATTGGAAATTATATTTATATTATTATAGGTATTATTAGCCTGCCCAACTGATTGTCAATTTATCTGCATAGCCTTACTTGCAGGTTTGTCAGCAGCCTGGAGTGGGTTTGTATTTGTTGTCCCAGAAATGAGCTGTGTAAATGCTAAGAATGCAGAGAAGGCCATCTGCTGAGGCACACACAGTGGCTGCAGAACAGTTACACCAAAGTGTGCAAAAACACCCCAGAGCTGCAAAAAGGGAATTTCACTGCAGCTTCAGAGGTGTTTAAGCCCTTTGCTTCGCAGGAGGATCTCTTATCAGCCTTTCCTGGATTTACACACAAGCCTTCTTTTACCTTTCTGTTTATGCAATTGACTTTGAGCCTCAGTCTTGAGACAACTGCACCTTTTAAAGATGTAATTTACAAGAGTCAAAGCAACTTAAAAGGGAAAAAAAAGAGAAAAAATAGTCCTGTCACTGTGGTTTATAGTTTAGTTGCTGAAATCAAACTGTGTTGACTAACACAAGCTAAGTCTTAATGAACACATTGTGAGGGAAGTAAAAGTCCAGTAACAATAATAACATTGAGTCCTTGGGAGGATTTGTAAGTAATCAATGCTCATTTTGCACCCATTCTATGTCATCTATTATTTAAAAATATTTTGACTTCACAAACTACTTTAAGAAGATTAATAGATTGTTTTTTTGCATATCCTTAATCTGTTCAGCATTTCATTGGTTCACAGGCCAATAAATTCCTTTTCTCTGCTATTTTCCTTAAATCACTTTTGCCTTTAGATTACAAGTTCGACTTTTTTGTAAATAAATTCCATTTCCATATCAGAAACTTGAAAACTGACAAATGAGAGGAAAGCTTTCATCCTTTTCTTAAAAGACAGATTTTCATATATCAGGAAAATCAGAATTACCGTTTGAATAATGACAATAAATGATCTGCATTTCATGTTAAGTGGAAATTCATTGTTGCAAGAGATATTATAAAGAAGGGCAAAAGGACATTAATGGCTTAGAGTGTGGTTGGTTTTACTCATTCCCCTGCTACACTGGTACCTCAGGATAAGCCATTTTATCCTTTTGGGATAACAAGAAGAATGCAGAGTACATAAGATGGCCCTACCAGCAGTGACTGATGTAACTTCAATAGGAAAAATTCACTAAGCACCACTAGTTTGTACAGCAAATAATCGTTTTGGGAAGGGTGTAGTTTTAGAGCAATTAGTCCCATAAAAGACATTGGTAACTGGAGATATTACACAAGAATAGGAAAAAAAGATGCATCAGGAATGGGAAAGTTGGGAGTTCTCTTCTCACAGTTCAATTCTCAACTAAGGTCACACAGGATATGCTCATTCACTTGCATGGTTTCATTCTGTAACA
Organism: Rhipidura dahli; assembly: GCA_013399225.1. Lineage (NCBI taxonomy): Eukaryota > Metazoa > Chordata > Aves > Passeriformes > Rhipiduridae > Rhipidura > Rhipidura dahli. The sequence goes on from VXAC01005349.1 coordinate 264,479, forward strand.
TGTTATTTAATTTTGCAAGCAGATAAACTGAGTCTTCAGTCTCCTAGAGGCATGCAGAAGTGGATAAATTTGATACTGTACCACATAAAAGTAGATAAACTTATACTCTTGCCCACACTGCTGTATTTACTAACTCTAAGGGTTTGCAGGCTGGTTTGCTCAGTCCGTGAGTGATAGTGCTGGACTCCAGACTTTTCTGACCACTGCAATCCTGTTTACTGATATAAGTTTCTAGAAATTTACTTGCAGTAGTCAGAAAAGCCATGATATTACTCCTATAGTAGGTATTTTGCATAATTTTGGTTTTACACCTTCGTAAATCTGAAACCAAGATACAGTGCAAGATTTAGTGCAACATCCAATCCCCAGCTAGTTTGAAAACACTTTTGAAACACCCGGATATCCAATATTTTAGCTACCTGCTTCAACCTCTGACTAAATTCAGTTTCATGTCATCTAGGTTTCTCATCAGCAGTTGATCTTTTTAACTGTCAGTGGTTGCCTGCTAAAGGTTCTTTATCAGTGCACAAGCTGTTAAGCACCAAAGCATCACTGCAACACATAAACACATATCTTCCTGTACCTAAGTACTTGGTGAGGGAAGAATTCATTTGCTTTCTTTCAAGAAATGCAGAATTTGCTGCACCAAAATGCTATCCCGGTGCTTTAAGAAAGCTTAATAATTTTCCATCAGGTTTAATGCACATTTAATTAGAAAATAATTGTTTCCTTACACAAATTTCAACTCAAGACAGAAGCTAAGTTATTTGCACACAAATAAAAAGACAATGCCCCAGGAAAATCCCAGAGCATGCAGAGAAAACAAGCTCAGGAGAGCATATGGGTCCTGACATGGGTGCAGAGGGGAAACATATGGCTGTGCTCACAGAAGGTATTCCCTGCATCCTGACATGTTTCAAGTGGAAAAAGAAAAGCGGCTTGAAAACAAGCTGTGCACTTTGTTGCACACAGTCACAGAGTCATCCTTCTCTACAAGGCTTAATACTAAATTATATTACTGCAAATTGAGTGTTGAGGACAAGGAAGAGCCTAGAAATAGAGCACTCTGCACCCCTGTCATCTGTGCACAGAGCACAGGAGGCCAGATGTCACTGGCACCAAGTGATCAGCTCCAGGGAAAGCAGCAGATAATTCCTGGGTGGGAAACAGAAGACATTTCTCCCCTCAAATTGACAGAAGCCACTGTGATGGGAGGGAACACTGTTTGAACACTGCCAGAACCTCCAGCTTGCTCTCTGAACAGGTGCACTGCATGGGAACACCGATATACATGGAATATACTCACAAACATTTTAACTTTTTAATGAGATTGTAGCATGTGCTGCTGTTTCAATGGCTATCCTTCTGTGAATAAACAACTTATTCTCTTCAAAATGGTATTTGTGCAAGTCTTATGTCCTCTGGGGACTCTCTTATCCAAGGGGTCCTTGCAGTATCTAAAGCAAATGAAATGGTATCAATAAATAATGCCTAGTTTCACTAATATTTCAAATTGGATCTCTTTGACGTTTGTTTAGTTCAATTTATATCCAGCACAGAATTCACAGGTATCTCTGTAACATCTTATTGTTTTAATTCTAAACATTTCAGGTAAATTACTTAATGGGAATGCCACAATATTCTCTTCTAGGTGCATTATTTTCATTTTGAAGATGTTATATTAGGGCACCAAGACTCAGAAATATGACTAAAGCCTAGTAAAATCCATCATAGAGGAAAGATAATAATCTGCATTTCCCAAATTTCAGGCTAAATATTCAACTGAATACTGTTTTTTATTGGGTTTTGCATCTTTCTGAAGATAGGGTAGAATATTCTTCATTAAATGCTTAAAACTCAAACTTTTTGGGTATCAGACACTTTCTCTTCCAGCATACATTACTTGCAATATCTTTATATTCCCTGGAAAACACAAAGTCTGTTTGTACAAATATTTTTCAGGTTACATCATGCACAAATGCAGCAATTAGAAAAATTGCAAGCTACTCTATTTAAATATTTGAACCTCATAATAATTCATTGATATAATTAATATTAAAAAATCAGAGCAATAGATTACACTAGAGCTATGATTACTGTTTCTACTACTTCATTTCAGAGAATTAATTGTACCCATTATATTGCGGCCATTATGAACCTGTCAAAAGTTTCAGGAGGCAAATAAAATTTTCCTTTTTAATACTAAAATACTATCAAGTCTCTAAAGTTTCAACAGCAATTGCTGCTGTGTACCAGAGGTAAATTGGGGTTTTTGGAGCTGGCTGTGGATTTCCCCCTCAGCTGTAATTCTTGGGATGTGCTGGGGTGGACAGTGGGTCCCTCACAGCAGAGGGGTCGGGGACAGCTGTGCAAGCCCAGCACACCCTTCTGGCCAGAGGAGCAGCACAGCTGCCAGAGAAACGCTGGAAACACCACTTCTTCCTGTGTCTGGGAGGGTTGCAAAGAAGTTCTAAGTTGGGGACTCTCATGTGAAGCCAAGTCACTCCCAAGTACAGAAATCTACATTAAAAGTAGACACAAGACCTTGGGCTCATGCCCCAAGATTTCAGAACTCAGTGGAAAAAACTGGGGGTGGTTCATAGGATTGGTGCTACTGACCCATTTGACAGCAAACATATTCTGACACTTCTCCCTGAAAGTGCCTGTTGAGAAGGCACTGCTATTTGAGGCTCTCTGCAGGAGAGAATGATCTAACCCAAAGTAATTATGTGCTCCTATGGACTTCTAGGGTTTAGTTAAAAAACCAATTTTCTTATCAACTGCTCTTTAATTTAGAGCACACAAACAATTGCACAAACAATTTTGTGCCTAAACTAGTAGTGATTCTGAGATATATGACCTTATTTGGAATTTAACCCACTTGCAAAAAGAGAATTTAGCCTTTTATAGGGGTGAAATTTTGTTTGAGATCACTATCCATGTGATCCACTATACCATTACCCCTCCAGAGAAGAATTTAATTGTGTGGATTAGTGGGCAATATGAAGCTAGTTTTATTTTTCAATTCAAATCAATGAAACTCCAGATACAAATTTAATTTGCAAAGAAATTGGACACCATTTATGTTTTAAGACCCCCACCTTCATGTTTTTCATTTGACCCTGTGCTGGTGTTTTTCATTAGAGTAGTATAAATGTAGAGTGGTTGCACTTTACCCAGATTTATGAGAATGTCACAGAGCTCAACTTATTACAATTAACATTCCAATTACATTTCTAGAAGTATTTTAGAAAGGCCATTTAGAATGCTTTGACAGGAATTTGATGCACAGTTCACTACCACAGCAAATCACACTTGGAAAGAGAGCTGGAAATTGTACATGCTTTGAATCTTGCATACTGATTTTGGCTGAGCAGCCACAATGGTTACCTTCCAGAAAATTCAAGAACAAATTGTCAGTGTATATTCCACCCGTTTTCCCTCTCTCTAAGTGGAAAATACAACTCAGCAGACAGAAAGTGGCATGTATGTAATTGCACTCACATGCACTTCAACCACACAGCAATCTCCACTGATGTACTCTCCTTACACAGCTCATTTGCAGCCTTGATTGAAAATAATGAAGAACTAACATACACAAAATGCTTTAGAATGTTCTACACCTTCTCCTTTATGTTGGGCACTTAAATTTGATTTATTGGCTATTATCCCTAATTATGCCTCCCAAGTTCAAAGAGAGTGGCACGCCCTGTGCTGCACCGCTGAGTGACACTGAGCTCTGTCTTGAGCTCAGCACTGGTGCCAAGCCCCACGACCTGGCCTCGCAGCTCCAGCTGGACAAAGTGGCCTGATAATTTGGGCAGGCTGGGGAGGAGCAGTGGGAGCTGTGGCGCAAGGCCAGGGTGGAAGGGCTGCCTCTTGCCTTGGGCTGGGGCAAGGTGACAGGGTCCTCACCTGTGGGGAGGGGGCTGCAGGTGAGTTACAGATACGCAATCACAGAATCTCAAGCTGGAGAAGACCTTTAAGGTTGAGCCCAAGTGCTAACCCAGCACTGCTGTTTTTGAACACTTGCATGTTTTTCAAGCACCTGAGGCAAAAGTTTTGGCAGGAAGTGCGCAGATTATAGCCTCAGGATGGATGTGTGAAAAAGCAACATGGGTTTAGATCTTGGTAGAAACTAATGATGCAAGGAGGGAAGAGCAGCTGGAAACTGCACTTGAACAAAGGGGGGGAACATCTCCCAAAACAGGGAGGCTGGAACTTGTGACTTCTACTAGCAGGAGAAATTCCCCCCCTCTTCCCTCATATCTGCATGTACAGGATCAGATCAGCTGTTGGCAGTCAATATACAAGGAAAAGAAAGAGAACGCTTTTCAGGAAAGAAGGCTTAAAAGGCATCTCAGATTCTAATGACCACCAAGAACCCTCTCTCCTCAGCTGTCACTCGAGCTTCCAGCTCCAGCACTTTGAATTTTGCCAGCTGCCCCCTTTGCTGAGCTGTCAGTACCAAATTTCCTTTCAGTTAGGAACCAAATTCCAAAAATACTGTGTAATTTTAGGCAGTCTAATAGCAACTTGCTATTGTACATAGAACACTTGGAAAATCCTTCATGCAGCCAGCTACTTCCCAGTGTGAACATTTAACAGATATCCCAGCTCATCCATGACTTCCCTTCTGGTACTGATGGTAACTGCCGTCTGCAAAATTCAGTATATTTGTTACCTCTTTGTTATTTTCACATGTACCTTTGATTATTACCTTCATTACAGTTCTAGTTTTATTTTTCTATTTTTTTTTATTAAGTGTGCTTTTAGCAAAATCTTCAAATTCATGTGAAGGGATATTAGCAAATTTCCAGAATTTGTCTTAAAGCCAACACTTAATTGGAGTCATACCAAATTACATTAGGGTTGATACACAGCATGAGCCTGACATGCATGGATCGTTTCTTTCTTTGGAGTTGGCTCTTGGCTGGTATGAGTTAGTGACACCAAAGATAACAGCACTATGCCAATTTCCAAGTTCCAGTTCTTTAATGGTGCATAAGTTAAAAATAATACAGTCATCCACACTGAGTAATACAAAAACTGCATGATTGTCCAGACTGAGAATATTTTACCTTATTCCATTCTGATCTGGGATTCACAGATCCTTTATGAACCAGGTTCTTAGAACTGAAGTGGTTTGCCTCCCCTTACCTCATCCCATCATGGATCCAAGGAAATATCTGCTCTTACACATTTGTGGAAAGTCTAAATGGATGTAAATATTACATGATATAACTCACTTTGAAATCAGGATGTATTTCAGGGGAAATACCATTCACAGAGACTCTCTTAATTGCCTTAGAGAGTTTAAAGATTACCCTGTGGATTTCCCCACTCAAAACCTTTGAGTATTTCCTATGATCTGCTGCTTCATTTATTCATGAAAAGCTTAGGAATACGAAGAATGATCGGTAACAAAATTAGTTTTAAATTAGACAACAACATAACAAGTCAGAGTTGTCAACTGGATTTAACCTCAACCCATGAGTTTTACTGCATGGGTAAGAAGGGCATCTCCATGATGCTGGAAGTGAATGTTTCTGAAGCACTCTGTTGTGTCCTCTAGCTTTTGTGCCATGTCAGGATGGAACCTGGACCTTTCCCATGACTTTCGTCCAACTTTTTGTCTTTGTAAAGACATGAATAGTGAAGCTTTATTCCTGGCCACTCCTATCATACTGTGAAGTAGCACCTTGGTCATGCTGTTCCCCCCATCCTCTTGTGGCCGTGTTCCCCCAGCCATTTCAGCAACTGCTGCTGCAGGTTCCATGCCCTGGCTCTGCTCTAGGAGCTGGCAAAAGGCCCCACTGAAATCATTGGCAAAATTATTCTTTCATCTGAGGCTCCATATGGCAATATCCAACTGATTGCCAAAAAGAGAAGTTATTCACAGCTATTAACAACCTTTTCTCACACCAATTTTTCAGTTGAAATACCTTGTCCTTCTTTTTCTTTTAGCTCCTTATAAAACCATAACGGTACCAGCGTCATAGTCAAAACCCATAAAGATGTAGCATCACATAGGTAATTATAATTTCCTTAGAAACTAAGATTCACAAATAAACATAATTTGAATGAAGCACTGAGAATTCAAAGTCTCTTTGATTAATCTATTTATATTTAGAAGGCTATGACTGATGTGTTATTTTTTGAATGTCAAAACTTTTTTTATATTAAGGTGAAAATACATGCATATATACAAGCAGCATTCATTATCTCTGGATAATCAGCACAGGAAGAGACCCTGAATGTCAAATTCACCTACGAAATTAAGACAAAATTCCAAAGAGAGAGGAAAACAAACTGGTTATGACAGACCATGACTGACACCTGATCATGCACTGAAGGGTGTATAACTCAGCAGCAAACAAAAATGCAATAAAAGGGCAGCACAATGTGGAAAGAAACAGAAAGACTTTATGTGTTGTGCTAACAAGAACAAATAATCTTGCAAATACAGAGCTCAGAGAGAAATGGGTTGAGCCATCCATTATTCAAAACACAGCCAGTCCAGTCTTCCTAGGAATGGGTTTATGAATCCACCAACAATGTCTGGATTGCTCCTGCTGTTCTTGAAATGCAATGTGCCATAAGTTCTAGCACTTATTAGGAATGTCGTGAGCCCCAGTTTGAATTCCATTTCTAACAACAATGACATAGGAGATGCTTAGGGAAATGCTTAGGAAAAAAAATCATAGAAACTGAAGTCCATTGGACTGTCATGTCAGTATGAAAAACATGTCAGGAAGTTATCATTACATTTAAAATAAGCTAAGGCTGTTATTTCTCTAGTTTAAGCCATATATTTTTATAGGTTTGTATTTTAATCTGAATAATCATCGTCATCATCAACCTTATGGCAATATTAACATTTGCACACTATTTCTAAAAGAATGCATTCTTGTAATAAATAAAATTCTATTTGATTATAGTTTTAATAATGAAGTAATACAGTTTTATCTTTATTCGCTGAAATTAATTAATTAACTGTGAATGTGTATTTCACAATCCTTAAATAAGTATTGAAGAATAAAACTACTACGTGATCAGCATTTAGTCTGGGATATTAAGAACCTGGGGTTCTGAGTGATGGAATTTGTTTTTCACAAAGCTCTACAAAGCCATAGTGCAACAGCAAACTTGTGGTTTAGAAAAGAAACAGAGATAGGTATAAACAAGTTTTTCCATATGAAAGAAAGCTTTATGAAGAATCTGAGAAATGCCTGTAAATACTGTGCCATGTAACTGTAAATCTCCCAGAAGTTATAAGCTAAATCAAAGTTTATTTGCACATGTTACCTGTATGGTTGGCACTGCAGTAAATAATCTTATAACAAATAAACTTACATGACCCTCTTTTTCATGTCTACAACACAGGGAAATAAAGACTCAATAAAGAAAGTGTACTAATCCTTTCATGTTGTGACATGCATGCAACAATAACCACTGGCAGAATAAAATCCAAATCCATAATGCATGCTCGCATCACAGTAGAACGTGGACAAAATCCAGCAGCATAAATTAGCTTACTACATGACACGGCTTCATTATGCACTAACAAATTAAATTTTAAAAGCCACAAAACAGAACAATAGTTTACCCTATAAAAACAAACCACCAAACATAAAAAAGTTGTATTTTTGTCTTAAGGTGCTTCTTTTTTAATGCTATACTAAAAACTATAGGAAGAGAGATTTTAAAGCAAGCCCTCCTCACAGCCAGTGGAAAAGAAACACTTGAATGGATAGGGGGCGGGGAGATGAAAGGGAAATGAATCCCAGCAGATCACTCTATTCCAAAATCTTTGGATAAACATGAAGCCTCATGGATGACAAGATAAATAAAGCTTAACCTCTCTGTAACCACTGAACGTCCTCCTAAATTGAAAAGCCGTGTTTAGTTTCAAACACATAGTTTGGGAGAGAATTCAACAATACAAAGACACAAACAAAACAATATTCAGCAATGAGAACCTTCACACCATGCAGATGTAACAAGTGATGAAATTTGACTTGCATAAGTCTAAACGTGCTGTTGAAATCTAGTACTGAAGATTTTAGTACCAGAAAGATATCAAAGAAGGGCAGAGTGCTTTTCTGCAGATTGCCAACTATAGATCATTTCACCTTGAAATGCAAATGTAACATAACCCTGTATCCTTTCCATTTATCCTCACACTTACCAAGAAATTCTCTGTATATTCTCTTTCTCTTAGGTACAGTTGCAGTAACTTAAACAAAACAAGCAAACACCAAACCAAACAGATATACAAACCCCAACAACAACTTTGAAAAAATTGCTAGAGGATAGAGATTTGCCATGACATAGAAACAGAGGATTTCCTCTTTTCTACTTTAAATTTGATGCTACGGGATCTTGCTGTAGATTTACCTTCTATGTTTAGAAGTACTTTAAAATGAAATCTGTTTTTGGTCCATAAATGTGCATTTCTAGACCATGAGCAGAATATACACCAGTCCTATCCTTTCTTTGAGTCTCACCACAACAGATATTGATCTGTCTTCATTAAGGAACTTTTTCCTAAAATTTGCCATGTTGTCAATGAAGACAACTACAAACTTCATTCCAGTAACAAACTCATCTGTGCTCTATACAGAGTATTGTTTATGTTCAACAGACCATTCTTTCCACACTTAAGTCCCCTTTGTACCTCTTCTCTCAGTCCTAAAATATTAGGCATGCATTAGCCCAAAAGAATTCTTTCCAGCTGCTTCTTCCCAAATTGTGTTCCTCATGAAAGTGTGGCCTACATTTCTCTCTTAGATGTATGCACTTACATTTCTCTGTACCAAGGTACAGTTAATTCTTTAATTAAATACTTCTTTCCCAGATGGCTGAAGTCGTTATCGAGGGGATAAGTTAAAGCCCATGGTACACAGCAGCAGCAGCTCTACTCCAGCAGAGGAAAAATTCTCATGTGAAAAAAATTCCCCCCAAATATAACAGGAGCACAAAGAGCTGTTCCAAATTCCACTGATTTCAGCATGAAATGGATCCAGCTCAGGAGACCTAAAGAGAACAACACAATTTCAATTCTCTGAGTATCATAAGGGAAGTGGGGGGGTATGGGAAATACCACTAATGATGGTGTGGGAGTAGAGCAATTGTTTCCACAACTCTCAAATCAAAATGCTCTAAATTACATTTCAGACTGGGAAAAGCTTGAAACTATCATGCAGAAAAGCGAGGTTTAATTTTATGTATCCTGGTCTTATCAAAACAACAGGAAGAAGTTCTAAATGTGAAAACTCCAGCTACACTTTGGGCCCAAAAATCCCCTGAAAAAATCTAACTGATGGTTTTCATGGGGGAAATTATCTTTTGAGTTTATCAATACTGTGCTACAAGGTTCTGGGTATTATCTACCCCATGTACCTTTCTTTTTGTGAAGCTTGACAAATCCTCTAGGTTACCTGCATGTAAGTTAATATACTGGATAGTTTACTATGAACCTACATATTCATTTTCCTTACAAGTCTTTGGCAGAAACCCCTTTGTTCTGTTTGATTCCTTGTACAATAAGCTACACTTACAGGAAGGCACAAATGGTGGAATATCAGGTTTAATCAGACCTGCTGTTCCCAAACCTTCTTGGCTGAGTGCTTTGGTCTAGTGCAACCTTCCTCCTTTGCCCCTTCCTTTTCCTCTCTGCAGCCTAAGAAGCTGTAAAAGCATCCAAAACATGATAATACACAGCTATGCTGTTTGCTAACATTTATTTTAGAGATGAAGTAGCAATTTAAAACAATATCTGAAATTATGCTGCAACAAAATGTAATTGGCTACAGCTACAGGAAGAACACAACCTCTAAAATTGTTACAGACACAGGAATATCATGATTTGGGCATAATGGGGCATGACTGAGGCAGATCTAAAGTGATTTGCAACACAGTAAAAGAGATTCCAGCTCTATTTCCCCCAAAACTCTGAAAAAAGTTCCACAAATCACTTCCTAGTGTTTGCACTGTACAAATATGGATGCCATGTGTACAATCTTATTTGATTACTTTAAAAACCAAACAAGAAAAATAATTCATATATTCTTTACCCCCCTCAATTAAAAAAACAAAATATCTCCACGAGTTTTGCATAGAGTAGATCCACCCCCCTGACTAAATCAAACACATCTTAAAGGGCAAAAACTTCACCCTACTCACACCCACTTCAAACTTCCCCCTTTTTAATAGTAATTCATCCCATATTGGTTAACAGTGTGCATGCTTGTAGATGATTTTCCTGTGCTTTAGGGCTTTCATTCTGTTTGTGGTTGAAACAACATCCGCAGTAACCCCACTGGCTGAGCAAAGGACAGATCCTACTGGTGCTTGCTCTCCAGTCCCCTTCTATGACCAACTCTGTTAAATGTGGGAGATTCTAACAGGCTTTTGAAATTTCTGTGACAGGTGATGTTTTTCCTCAGGGCTGCTGTATCAGTGGGTATGAAAGGGCTAAATGCCAATTTGCCGCACAATGAGAGAAGTACGTTTCCAAAAGAGGCAGAGAAGCCAGGCATTCCTCCATTCTACTTCTGGTCAAATACCATTTCCCCAGCATTAGCAAATCAGCCCTTGAGCACCAGCCTATCTGGGAAACAGAGACAAAAACCACTAAATGTGCACAGGTATTCAAAGAAAAACAGCTGCTCACTCAACCCATTCCTTGTGGAACTCTGCTGAGTTCCAGGATGAGATGTGGCCAGTTGCTTGCTGATCATGACTGAAAAGGACAAGGGCTGCCATGCTTAAGTCTTATTCCCCAAACTGACTGAAATTCTCACTTTTTCAGAACGATTCCTGGTAGACAGAGGTATCTTAGAAATAGCTGTGAGCACTATGTGGAAAATAAGAAAGTCCTTGTTAGGGCTATTCTTAGAGGTAAAGGTGAAGTAGTTAAAATATATAACCATCCATTCATAACAAAAAATATTTTCTCCCTCAGTGAGGATGAAAATTGGATTCAACAGCAAGGCAATTTAAAGTGAATTTCCCACTCTGCAAAGTTTATATGCCATGCAACAGATTATCTTCTGTCTGCAGGTACAACAATTAAATCCGCTGAATAAAATTAAACTATCCAGAGTATGCATATGAGTTCTGTTGCTGTTTCTCCACCAATATATTTAATGAGGAACTGTGTCCAGTGTTGTGAGAACAAAGGACATTTTTTTGCATTAATTCTTGTCAGCCTTTTTATTTGATAGACTTTTCTTCATCTCTCTGGGGATTTGTAGAATTTATTATAATGAATAAAAGAACTTAATAACTAAGTCTGATATCCAAACCACAGGATTGAGCATTAAAAATTATTTACTCTGTAATATCAAAGAAATTATTTATTCCCTGACATATAAATACATAATTTTTCTTGTACATTTAAAAATAATATTTCAGTACAATAATCAATTACTAAAGGAGTTCAAATTTAAGGGTAAAAGAATAATTTTGAGAGAGCATTTAGATAGAAATGGAAATAACAGGAAGACTTTGCACTCTTCACATTGAAAAATTAAAAATTGAAGGAAAACTCAAAAGACAGTTTAAAAACTCCAGTTAAGAAATAATCTAGAGGAACTAGCTTTCATTTTTAGAATTTTCTTTTAAGAGAACTTGCTAATGGAACTAGACATTAGGATTCGATAGGCCCCCAAAATCCAGGCAACGAAAATTAACTAAAATATGCTGTGAAGGACTGCAGTCCCACAGTTTGTCTTGATTAGATTTCCTAACTTTGATAGAGAGCTACACTGTGTCAGTGGGGTGAAAAAGTATTCTGGCAATCCACAGGACCTAAATACTGTGTTTCAAATTAAAAGGAAATTTGAAACCTTCTGTTCCACATGCGTCCTTTCTCCTCCTGATAGTCTATCTACCTGTCTTATCTGATTTAGGTCCTCTTCTGCAAATCCCCCTCTGATTTGAATCTAAAATGGAACACTCAAGGAAAGAATAACAACAACAGCACAATACCACGAACCTTAATTCAATGTCTACATTGAAAAAATTATTTCTGCACTTGGAACCATTTGAATTTAAGATTTCACTAAAAAGATGATTTCTTGAATTGCAATAAAAAAAACACAGCACAATTTTCTTTTAGCATATGCCTTACATATAAATTCAGAAATACTGTCAGACTACTTTGGAAGTCTGGGGATCACAGTATAGGGTTTTGTTTTGGTGTTTTTTCGTTTTGGTTTTTTTTTTTTTTTCTTTTTTTTGTTCTACCCTTTTCATCACAGAATTCCTAGACTAGATGATTGCAAGATGCAAATAACTGCCTGTTCTCTATTCTCTTGAAATAAATTAAAGCAAATGATTCAGTAAAAAAAGAAAGGAGAAATGTGTCATTCTTGCCATTATGAAGCATACAATATTCCTTTTTGCACAGACACACAGGGCCCTGTCTGTGGTGCTGCATTTTGGCTCCACTTGTGGCAAGCTGCAGGAGATGTGGCTGGGTATGACTCTGCAGCACCTGGAGCTTCAGTGTGGGGATGGTAAGGGAAAAAGCACTTTTAGGAGGCAGCAAGGAGCCTGTTGGGTGGATGGGGATAACAGCACAAGCGTTATTCAGTCAACGTTGGAGACACACAAACGATGCTGAAGGCAGCAGGACTCACACTAAGAACATCACCTATGAAGCCGGTGTCACAGATGTCTCCTATGCTCTGAGACCTCTGAATGCTCATCATCTTCATAAAAAATATTCCTATTTCTTGCTAAATACAGGAGGAAAACTCCCTCTTGGGGAGACAATGGAGATTACTGCAGAAACCTGAGCAGAAACACGGTAAGCATGTAAAACAATTTCGGTCTACAGCTGCTTGGGCACAAAGCTGACAACTGAAGTATAACCCACCAAGGTTCCATTTTGAAGCAGAACACAAAATTATTCTCTTTGCCCAAGAAACATCAGCCTTTTAGCCAGGTAGCTCTGTTCTCAGAGCGGGTTCTCAGGGGATTCCTTTATAGGTCCCCTTTTTAGAGGGACACCCTTTCATACTCTGTAGCCCTTGTGATGGGGGTGATGATATCAAGCAAGCACAACAGAGAAGTGTTTACCTAGAAAGATTTTATACTCTGTAAAAACTCTTGGCAGGCAATCCCCTGAATCAGAAACCCCTTGACTGAACAAGACAGTATGCCTGATATTAATTAATATGATGGATTCTGGTATCCAGGGACCAACGAAGTCTGCTAACAATATTTAACATTACTCTCAAAATTTAAATTTTTTTTTCAAAGATTGTGCTTATTTACATTTTACAGATAAATTTGACTCAACCATACAAAACTCACAGGAAAATATAAAAAGGTCATTTGATTGAAATCAATTCAATTCCTGCAATTTAATGTCAATAGCTACCATGCATCCAATATCAACTAATATGGTGATCTGTAGGGGATCTTTGTTTCCCCAATGAATAGGCACTAATTGAATTACTTCAACTATGTTCACACTGCAAATGCTCAAATTTAAGAGCTACAGCCAATTCTCTCAGGATTAGTTGGGTAGACTCCCCCTAGATAAACCTGAAATCTCAGAGTCATTGTGGAGTCTCATTTCTTCAGCTTGCATTAAAAAATGCTATCGGACTTAAAAGTTCATGTGCCACTATATCACATTTTTAGCTGGTGCAAAGGTCCATCATTAAAGAATGACAGAGACACTCCTAAGGTATTCTAATCTCTTTCCAGGGTTATATCTGCTCATGGATTGCCTCACTTTGCAGGATGACACTTCTCCATTCTTACTTTGCCCTTGGCTGAGCTGAATACAAATTCAATGTTATTTCCTTCTCATTCTTCTTGCAGATGGTCAGAAATATCAATGGATTTCAGCTGTCTTTTGAATTTACATTGATGAGTAAAACAGAATTAAAAAAAAAAAAGAACAGCAACAAAACACCAAAAACCCCTAACCACAAAGTGAACAAAAGGGAAACATGAAGGCTGCCAGTCTTTATTTCGAATTTTGAAGCACTTGGCTATGAAAATTGGATATTGCAGCTTTTGTGCACCTGGTCCAGAGTTCTCTTTTAGTTCTCCCTCTAGTTATAGATAAGGAAATAATGAACAAGCCTGGAAAGAGTGAAGGCTTAAAGGACATTGCACAGGAATTGCTAAAGATTCCTTTACAACTGACTTTCGTATACTCTTGGAGCCAGCATTCAGCAAACGGCAAAGCCCCTGTCTGGAAAGCACTTAGTGGAGAAAACTCTTGGATTATTGCATCATGATTTCAACTCTGATTCAGTAAGCAATGCACATATGAAGTTTTATATATCTGTTAATAAGTACAGACTTGAGGGAGAAAAGATAAACTGTCCAGTGTCTAAAAAATCCCCACAAGAATTCTTCCTGGCTAAGCAAAAAATCATGTGCAAATTTTTTAAAATGTAAATTCTATTCATGTTACTGAAAAATGATTTTTTAGTAAAGTAAGCTGAATCTAAATTAAAAGTAGGCCAAACTGCTACATGGAATGCAGTATTTCAAAGAAATTCATTCCCAATATACGCTTCCCAATCACATTTTACATTCTTTTAAAAAACACATGTCAGATTAAAGATTTTTCTATTTCTAAAATTTTTATTAGCAATTTTAACACAACATTTTACATGCTGAAGAAATATTTTATGGGTTTGACAGTGTCAATGATATTTTTATATGATTGTATAAAAAAAATTTCTTTGCCACACTATACAACTTTCACTGTCAGAGACTGCAGAGAAAATTTAGCAGACTTATTTAATTAGCTGCATTCAAATAAAACTTTGCAGAGCAAACATGAAAATACGGAACTTCTTAGTGCTTCTTTGCTTTCCAGGGAAATTGTAATAGATACACCTTTCTACTTATGAAAAATAGAAAACTGAACACTACCAAGACCTTTGCAATACAGAAGGCAATACAAAACCTTTTACCATATACCCATAAAATTTAGCAGCAGACAGAAGAAAAGGTTATTACGTAGCTCATGTACTCCAGCACTAGACCAGACTGCACTCTATTTTGTACTCATTTTTAATATGATCCTTGGTTAATCAATGGTCATTCTTACTTATAGCTTTTATTTAACCCTAATTATGGTCTTTTTTTAATAAATGGGTGAAATAAATATCCCCAGTTTGACCATACTACTGCTTAGAGGAGCCAAATGTAGCTCTGAATTTACTTAGGAATATACTGCCTGATGCTGCAGCAACTGAAGTTAATAGCAAGGTTCCCACTGGATTTTCACAGACGGGATTTTACTCCAAAGTTCCTGGCAGGTCATCAAACTGCTGGAATGAACTCTTAGGGAAACTCAGAGGGGGTTTGGGGCTCATTTTGTGAGCTTCATGTATGCAATTGCTCTTTGGGTAATGTAAGCTGGCAGTACAAACTCCATGAGCAAACTTTCTTGAACAGAGTGTAATTCCACCTGCACCCAAAAATAGCTTCTGTCATCACATATGCACAAATGCTCTGTGCTATAATACTGTGGAAATTATTTGTAACCAATGTGGAAAATTACTCCATCTAAATGCACAAAATATCAAACACACAGTTCTGTCTCTCAGAAGTTGGGCTTATTCACTCGTTTTCAAAAAATTCCAATATATTCATCCTCTCTGATCAGTGCAGTGTTTTCCAGTGCAATTCCTATCACTAAATAGCTCTGTTTTCAAGGAGATGCTCATCTCAATGTAAATATTGGAGATCACCCCTATACCACAGAACTGCATATATATGCACAACACAGAGGTGCCAACAGAAAAGCCACCACACCTTTTTTCTCCCTTTCCCCACAACATCCACAGTGGAATTCATACACCACTTTTTACCACAGGTATAAATTATTTCACTTTCAAAGCAGTGTAACCTATTGGTGACAACACATCTCTTGCAGAAGTTTCACTTCTGTGGATATTTGTAGAAAAAGAACTACTTTCTTCAATCTTTAAGGTGGAACACCATTATCAGAGAAGGGCACAAAACCAAACAGAAGGCACACGAGGCTATACCAGTGCTTAGGTGGTGTTTATGGGTGGCATTGCAAGCTCCCCCTCATTACTACTTGCTGGACATGCTTGTGGAAGCGTTGCCAGGACAGCTGAAGAGAAGCAGGGTTATTCTTGTTAGTTGGATTTGTACAGTTATACCAACGATGTCTCTTGTGGGAGAACTGGAGAAGATGGAAAGGTTTCAGTCTAATTCTCACTCTGCCAAAACAAGATACTAACAATAAGGAATGTGACCTTTATTAAATTCTAGCTGCTGTATGTTATATATTTGCACAACACACTAAAAATGCCAAATACCACAGTCACCCACTTAGTACTAGCAGACTACTGTGCCTCATTCCTCATGTCACTATGGAAGAAAACAGCTAAAAAAGTCAAAAGTATTACAGGATTTTGCAATAAAACTTTTATATATTTTTTTTTTCTGTTAATAAATCATAAGAGCATCATATTTTAAAAGGTGTGTCACCCTGTACATCCAGGTGGGTTAGAGCAAAATTATTATTCCTTGATCAGCAGGGTCTCTGCTCTTTAGCCTACTTTCTAAAAGGTTTTTTTCAGTAGATGTCAAAGGATTTTAAGGCCATAAAATTCGTCTTTAAAATATGACAGAAAAAAATCAACTTTATAATTGCAGCCTCAACAAGGGTAACTATCCCTCTTTCCAAAGTAAGAGGATTCCTCATTTTTAGGATTACTGCGCCTAATACCAATCACACTACCTATAGCTATCTGACATACTTTCAGCTAAGTAATTTTGCTTATAAATTTTACCAAGCTGTTCTACAGCCAGGAGTTGATTTAAGGTCAGATCTTGGAATGAAGGTGGTTTACAGCTGCTTACCCAGGGTCCTGAGGGGAAGAGACTGATTTTACTTCATCTGTGGCCATTGCTAGTTCAAGTAATGAGGTGTTTATAAGAGGAAAAACTGAACTAACATTTTTTGGCCCCATTTCCTCCCAGCTTTGCCTGCCTCTTTTTTTTTCCTCCCTTGCAGAACTGACTTGCTGGTGCTCCTTTGCCTCTTACATGCCCACACACAATAATTCCAGTATTTTTGCCATATGCAGCTTTAGCATTGTCTGTACAAAATATAGCCATGAGGCCTAAAAAAGTTCCTCCTTTGCTATTCACATCTGACACTGAGGAAAAAAACAAAAAAGACTCAGACTTTGTTTTGGATGGTAGACAAGGATCTGAGTTTACAGAGTGTGGAAGACAGCTGTTGCCAGTGCATATGGTTAAAAGTCAGAGTGGCTCCCACTCCAGCGTGGTTCTGGGTGACAGCAAACATTTCTGCCAATGCAGGACAGAGCCTTGGGGAGACAGGACACACTGAGACACCACATTTTATGTGCTACCTCTGCTAAAGCACAGCAATTTAAAGTTTATCTGAAAGTGGCAAGCACCGAGCATACACACACTTTGAGCATAACTCCAACATTAATTTAGTGTTTCTCAGCTTGCCAGTAAATTGTTTTTAAAGTAGATGTAACACTGCAAATCAGGGACGTGGCTAAGTATTATGTAAATGGAGCTGAATGATCTCTAACTTGCTTTAGTTTTTGAATTAAACAGTGCAGGTGTTTGAAACCAAAGCTGCAAAGGCAAAAAAAAAAATTAGTAAGCTCATTGCTGATGCCACAATCATCTGTACACTGCTTAGTTTAAAGCTTTTTTAATTCTATCTACTTCAGTAGATAGAATTAGAGTAGATAGATAGAGTTGAGGTCAGCTTTCTCCAGAGAGATTGCAACAAGCACCACCCCCCACGCCATCACCTCCACCCCAAAGGAGGTGTGTACATAAATCCACTGACTTCTCACCTGCCAGGAAACCTTTCTGAGATAAAAGTTTTTATCTCATAAAGAAAAAGGCACGTTTATTTAAAAATCTGTTTGAATAGCTGTGTTTAAAACCAGTAAGAAACAAGTCTGGGCATTACAGATGAAAACCATTATTCTGATGAACAATGTGGGAAAAATGCAACAAATGCTGTGCAAGGTGTAATAAATAGACATAATGTTAGCTTAACATTCTCTCTGTGAAAAGGTAGCTGATTATGAAGGCAGACATTAGGAATCTGAATTTAATAATGATTTTTATATGACTATACACAAATATTTGTTATGGTGGAGGAGGAGCAGCTTTAAAGAGCTACAGATAATGTTGTTTAATGAAAATATTATAATGGGTAGGGCTAAAAAATCAGACTGCAAGGAGGTTATCAGCTCTTGAAGTACTGATATGAAGATTGATATTTCACATTTACATTAACTAACACGAAGTAATGCATTCATGACAGCCATTGTTGACATGAAATATGGCATTTCAAAAACAAATGTGGATTAGGATTTTACAAAGATTGTCTGATTGGCCTTTGAAGGAGCAAAAACAGAAATGGGATTAATATGAAGGGACTAATTTCTGTTATTAAGTGGGAAGCTCAGCATTTAGGGATGATGAGGGAGGAAAAGATCACATGTACTAATTGATAAAGAGTCAAATAAAAGTTTGAAAAAAGAAGACATTAAGAAATTGAGAAAATCTAGAGCATCAAAGTGCACCTGCAATACTGCATCAAGTGCATGTTTAAGGGACATGAATTCACATCATAGAAGAGCTTAACCCACTTTGTATAGTAAGCATAAAACATAAGAGGAGATGGAATTTCTGTCTGTAACTAAATGAAGTGGGTAAGCTCTGGGGGAGGCAGAACTGGGGAGAGCACTGTCTTATGTGCATTGCCAACCCAGTGCAGAAACAAACGGGGTGGTAAAAACATCATCATGGTCAGTGTGGTGTTTAAGGAAGGGATATCATTAAACAGCCACAAAAGACCCTCCAGCATCTCTAGATGCATCAAGCAAGGGAAAAACCTAACATTTAACTAAGTATTATTAGTTAGTGAATCCTGCATGTACAATTTAGCTATCACTCTTCAAAGATAATCTAGTAAATATTAATCCTCCCATAAAGCTGCCCTGCCTACAACTCTTTTATACAAAAGCTATATGGAACATTTCTAACTCAGAGGGGGTATGAGAAGAAGGTTTGTGCACAATAATGTTCTGAGTACCAGTTAAATTTATTTTCAGGTCATTGAAAGTAGAGCCCAGAAAAGTCAAAACAATGCCACCAAAGTATAAACCATAGTTTCTTATTACATACACCATGAAGTTTTACTGCTCTTTGTCACAAATAAAGTGCTCAGGCAATATAGATTTCAACAGGCAAGAAAACTTAATAAACATTTTCTTTTCTTATTTTCTTGTCAAAACAAAGACACAATTAAAAAGCATGTTCATAATGTTTCAAATACTCTAGTTGCCTCTGAGTTGATTCATCTGGTGTTTATGCAACAAAAACTAGAAAAATAAATCTGATAAAACCCAAATCCAAATAATCATACTTCTCAACACCACCCAAATGTTTCAGTTCCAGGCATATATTGATAACACTGATCCAATCACTTTTGGCAGATGACAAAAGTCATGTTGACACCAGAGGAAGGCGCAGCTTTTTTAAAGGAATAGACACCTATAGCTAATGCAGTAATTTTTTCCTCAAGAGATTAAAGGTTATTCTGCTATATGATACTGTTTTGATGGAAGCTGGATCACTAGTTAATTACTATTAACAAAGAGATGAAAAAAGTTTTTATGTAAGCCACGCAGATAACCCCAAAATTTCAGTGACGATTAAAGGTAGTTGTATACTGTTTATTCATAATAAAACAAAATATCTGAAGGATGAACAAAGATAATTAAATCTATTAAGCTGTATTAAATTCAAAGTCTGGGGCAAGATGTAAAACAGTTGCTTGAAATTATTGTTTTTTAAATTGCTATCTATGTTTATCCACCTTACAGCTATATAAAAGTATAGTTTTATTTCATCTTACATATAGAATTTAAATCATTAAGATCTTTCATAAAAAACAGTCACAATCCCATGGTGGAACATGACCCAGGTTCTCAGGTTTTACTCTACAACAGAGCCAATCCAATTCTCCTCCCCTGAAAAACCAGTGCAGCTGCTGTGGAAACGCCTGTGGCTCCTACCTGCCCAGACTGTCCTGACACAACATGGATTTTCAGAACCTGACTGCTAGGTTAGTCAACACAGTTAAATTTATATCCCCACGTTTCAAAAGTATTTCTATTTTTAGTATATTGACATTTTTTAATCTCTGCTAGTGGGTTTTGAAACATAATGTCTCATTTGAATACATTAGCATATCAGTACCACAAGGTCATTTCAGAATGCAGAAGAAAGCAGTTTTACATGCTGTTACTTGCCAAGAAAACTAGGAGAAGCAAGAGAGTAAATAGCCTATTATTTTGTCAGAAAGCCCCAAAACAAAACCGTAAAACAGACAAACCAAACCAACAGAAAAAACCCAAACCAAAACAAAGAAAACCCCCCAGAAAAAATTCAAACAATTAATTCAACACTCCTTCGATATATCTGCATCATGGATAGCCCTGGTCTAAACCCTTCTGGATCCTTTTGCCTTCATGGATATTAAAAACATCCAACTATTTTTTTCACATGTAAACATCACAAAAGTTCTATAATGACAAATACAACAAAATCAAAAAGATTCACAGTATTTTACTCATGGTTGCTAAGCAACTCTGTATTTGCTGACCATTACATTTCTGGTCAGCATAAATAGTAGAGCAACCAAAAAACCCAAAACAAAGGAGGAGCCTGTTCAATACCTCTGCTTACCTGAGAGTGCACCATGGCCACAGAGCTAGGGTTGCTTTGACAATTATTGCACTCAGGAAGATCCTTTACCAACAGCAGTACCATGACAGAGTTCATTACAGTCTCCTGCCTTTGTAAACTCTTAAACAGTCTACCAGAGATGAGCAATCCAAGAAAGATGATTTTTTCATTAAGAGACCCAATTAAATATTTATCTGCAGTAAATCCACAGATTTGAAAATTTCAGGAAATGATACTGTAATCCAAAACAGAAACTCATGATGGAATTTTATATTACAGCTATCCAATAAATTCCAGAAATTCAGCTGAAGGCTAAAAATTAGAGGCATCATGGCATTAATTCTGAATGTGTTTTGCTCACCAGGGAAACACTGATTTTAGAATTTGCCAAGAAATTTGGTTTTGAACTTGTTTGCTCTCATTGTGCATCTAGATCCATGGCTATAGTTTGGATCCATCCATCCAAAGTACGTTTGAGAACATAGAAACCTGAACAGGAAATAGACCAGGGGGAAATAGAAAGGCCACCATCAAATTGTATTTCTTTTTGATGTTATCATATTCCTTCATCTTTCATTTGCTTTCATTACTCTTCAAAGAGACTTAAAAAATTACTCCTCCCTTTTTGATCCGTACAGCAATCAGAAAGTCCACAAGTTAATATTTTTCCCTAATATATTGAGAAATTAAGGTGAAAATTAATTTAGGAAGCATAAGGGTTTTCTTAAATTACAGGGTATTTCAGAGGGTGCTTACACTGCTTCTTGAGCTTTTGAATTTTCAGACTGATGGACTGAGAAAAAAGCCTCTCTCTGCACTTTATAGGGCATTCATAGATCCAATTACTACAGATGTACTAAAGGCTACAGAAGTTGGTGAAAACATCCAAGGAAATGATTTGAGGATTCAAATGAAGTTTTCTTTCACTTTTTGGTTGTGATGGAAAAATAACACACTTATTGGTATGGCTCTTCAGGGAAATAGAAACACCTGCGTGTGCCTTGACCATTTAAAGCACAAAGCCTAACATTTCACTTTTTATAAACTGTTTCTTATTCCTCCATATCACCAGATGGACTCTACTCTTTTTGACAATGACAAGAGTTGCTTTCCAGACTTCTGTCCACACAGGTGTCCTCTAAAGTGTGCAAGTTGGAGGGCAATGCTCCCTTTCCTTGCTCTACTGATCCAGCCCCTGATCACACAGCCCAGGTGTTCTCTGGCCAATTTTGCTGTCAGGGCACTTTGCCTGCCCACATCCCACTTGCTGCCCAGCAGGACCCCCATGGCCTTTTCCACAGGGCTGCTGCTCCCTGGACAGTGCCCAGCCTGCCCTGTTGGCAGGGGCTCTTCCCTCCTGGGGCAGGCACTTGCCCATGTCCCTGCTGAGTTCCAAATGGAATCAGACCATTCCCCCACCCATCTGGGTGTGAAGAGCAGCCCTGCTCCTGAGCAGATGAGCTGCTTCCCCAGGTGTGTGTCACCTGCAAAGCTGCTGAGCCAGCTCTCCCCTGCCTCCTCCACAGCTCTGGTCAAAAACTTACACAGGATGGGCCCCAGGACAGAGCTCTGTGCTGCTGCATGTCTTAGCCAGGCAGACTACAGCCCCCTCCTCTGGGGTTGAGCATACAAACCTTTTTCTGACTCATATGCTTGTTCACACATCCAGACTGCAACATCCCAACTGGGAGAGAAGGGTGCTGAGTGTGCCTGAATGGAAAATCCCAACAGCACTTTTTTTAAGCTCATGGCTTTGCCATCTGAGCACTGAGAAACACTACAGATTCACAATTCTTTTTTTTCTGTTCATGTTCTTTTACTTCTACCTGCTCTAAATAATTTTATGCTCATGTATACAGCAATTATTTTTCTCTCACAAGGAAGAAAAATTAACATCTAAATTACTTCAGAAAGCTAATAACCAGCAAACCTGTTTGAGCTAGTGTGACTGCAGCAAATTAGTAGAAACAAAAACACCGTAAGATATGAAATGAACTTGTTTTTAAAAAAGAGTATTTACTTGAACTGGGTTGAATTTATGAAAACTACCTTTTATCTGACAGTGTGCATGATGACATTGATATTTAGAGAAAGCCTTCTTTTATTACTATTTTTGTAATGAAGGGGATTACAAGTATAGCCAGTTATCATCTTATATTCCAGATCCAAAAAGAAGTTACTTACAAAACCTTTAATTAAGAAAAAGAAGGCAATTCATGAAGATTTAATGGTCATTTATATATCAGCAACTTTCAGTTAGCAAAAAAAGAGGATTTTTTTTTTTTCAAAAGCTAACAGAATCCACAAGTCCAGAAGCAAAGTGTTGGCAGCAATTATTTCAGCAGGGAATAACTGACAATGTTACATAAAACTTTCTCCAGGGAAATGCAAACTCATGCTAGGTTATTTTAAAGTATGCTTTAATGTCTTTCTTGAAACTAGAATTTAGGAGTTTAAGTATGGAACATTTACATCATTACCAACATATGCAGTTGTTACTATAACTACACACAAAGAACAAAAACAGGGTGTTGCAATTGATTTAACAAATCTTAACAAGTTTTTCAATGATACTGAGCTGTGTGGTGCAGCTGACACTCTAGAGAGAAGGGATGCCATCCATGGGGACTTTGACAGCCTTGAGAAGTGGGCCCATGCAAACCTCATGAAGTGCAACAAGGCCAAGACAAGGTCCTGCACCTGGGTCAGGCCAATCCCAACACAGCAGCAAATTGCTGGGTTGGACTGCAAAAGAGAGAATGGATAGAGAGCAGCCCTTGGGAGAATGACTTGAGGGTGTTGGTTGACAACAAGTTCTATGTGACCTGACAGTGTGTGCTTACAAGCCACAAAGCCAAAATCCTGTCCTGGGCTGCATCCAAAGCAATGTGGCATTTAATAATTTAATTTTATTTTTTTAAAAAGTAAAAGGACACAGAAGCAAAAGCATATGATAAGAACTCTGGAAAATGTGAACAGAAATTTAAATATTTTAACAAACAAATCTTTTTGTGAGCAGAACCTTAATGCCTGAAAGTTTCAAGTCATCTGGAAATGCACAGTTGAAATTTTAAGACAGACCTCTGTTCTCTGTATCTATATATGTATAATGATACCATCTACCCTGTTATCTATTATTAATTCCTGTGTCATGATTCACCACAACATCTCAAAGTGTTTTATAAGCATCGTTGGACAGATGGGGAAGCTGAGACACAGAATCATGAAGCAGCTTTCACAAGGTCATGCAGCAAGACTCCAGTAAAACCAAGAACAAATGTCATGCTCTTACGATCTCTGTGAGACACACAGATGGACAAATATTACATCCTTTATTCATTTCTCCTACCTTAGATATAAAAGCAAAGATTCTTATAGAGATTTGTATTTTTACCTTCACAATATGTATATTTTACAATCCTTCATATAACAAAGATTTTAAGTTTATCCTACCTTTTGATTTTGTTCTGAATTAAGTATTATAGAAAATATTGCCCATTTTATTCTTATAGCTTGGAAAATCAGCTCTGGGAACAGAGACTGAAACCTAAAAACTGATGGAAAACACAAGTTCTCATGACAGATCACGGGCAGTCAGAGGAGATTATTCAGCAGCCTAACACACCCAGCTGGAAGAACACTGGATCAAAGACAGACAAAGAACAGTATCCAATCCTGAGACAGCAGAGTTGTTTTGCAGAAGCTATTTCCAGGTGTCTGACTGCCTCTAACCCTGCTCGTGCAAGGACCTGCAGGGGGTGTACACAACAAAATGTGGTGTGCCCGTGCATTTTATGGCCTCTGGTTTCTGTTTACTGTCTCTCCCTTGCATTTGTTTGCAGCCCCTGGGAACCACATCGCTAAGGAAAGCAAGGACAGGTGTCTCTGGAATTGCTGCACACAAGCACTTCATGGACCTCTGCAGTTTTCCCTCTGAGCTCCCTTAGGTAACCCTTAAGCAAAAACCCCACCAGCAAACACCACCTGTGTATGGATCTTCTTAGCTTTTCCTGGGGAACTTATCCCATCTCTGATCTTTCAACATTTCAAACAGCTTCTCTAAAATTCACAGCTATTTCAAGTAATTTTATCAGTGTCTCTACTGCCTCTTGAGATGTATTCATCTTTCTCACAAGCATGTTTTTCCTGTAGCTTCTGGACAGTAGGGCAGACTTCCAACATTTCCAGTAACTCCATATAGGGATGAGAGACACTGTAATAAGTTGATTAATATTAAACTGGTACGGTCCTGAGGAAATTGGGAGTTTTAGAAACATATTTCTAATTAAGTTTTATCTCTTATGGGTTGCTAAATACCAAATATTTCTGTGGTTTCAGCTCTTTATACACATTTTTTTTTGAAAACAAGTTTTAAAAGTCTGTCATATAACCCAGAGTTAGTAGCCAGTCCATGGCAAATTCTTTTGGTATCATTTCATGAAGGTCAGTTCACCAAATGTGCATGTGTCTCTCTTCTTGATGCCCCAGCTATCCAATCTCCAATATAAATGAGAGTATTCAGTCAAACCTGATTAGCTTATTCCCTTTGGTTCAAGTTTGTTAACTGCAGTGCCCATAAATTCTGTTGATATAGACAGGCTCAAATTCCAGTAGGATATATTCAATTTCCCTCCATCTAGAAATACATTAAAACATAATACAATAGACAAAGAAGTGAGAGGAATATGGGGAAAAATACTAAAGATACAGCTCTCGGTGAATCTAAAATTAAATTAAATTTGCAGGGACAAATTGGGACTTGCCTGATGGTAAGCACAAAGCAGATCAAGGTTATAGAAGCCATTAGTCTCCCACAGAGACCTCCTCTTTTCTTTCAGTGAGACCTTTGCCATGTGATATCTCAAAGACACTGCATGAAAACTTGAACTAAAGATTCATTTTCTAGCTCAGTCTCAAGTGCATATTTATAAATTCCCAAGTGGGCAATATCTCAGTGCCTTTGGGCAGCCCTGGGAGCCACTGACATGCCCTGTTTAAAACCAAGCCAACTGTGTTTAAGCAGAGAAAAAAAAGTTTCAATATATTTAAGATAAAGAATAACATGAATGACGGGCTGCATATCTGTGAGTTTTAAAGTCTAATACTGCATACATGTTTAGTTCTTGCTCCATAAATATTCTGCTACACTACAATAAATAATTTCCAACTGCACTGGACCCTAAAGTGATTGAAATATTTATATAGTGGCAGAGTTAGATGAATTATTCTGTAGTGAAAGATTTAATTATCTTGAGAAAGGTTTCCAAAACCGAATGGTTTGAAAAATTACCTTTTAAAATCCATTTTAGAGACATTATTAAAATCTTGATTAAAGAAAAGACAAAGATTACTGTGACAAGGTAAAGCCCCCACCAAGATGGGGATTTGTTTAGATACAAATATTTTGCAATGAGTAATTGCAAAGCTAAGACAAATTACACTTTCTTCTTCATAGAAGATTCCAGTACATGAGCAGATGGAGCACATTTGCATGTTTAATATTATCTCCTCTGCTCCTCACTTGGATGCATTCTGAAATGGCCATTATTATTTACTAGCTCCACAAACTACATTTAACCTCCCCCAGCTCAGCAAAGTCATGAAATGACTATAATCTTTAGGAGCTCTCTGAATTCCTACATATTCATTTTACCTTCCTGACATCTCCCACATGTATGAATTATTTTAATTTCTCTAAACAACTTTTAGCAAAATGATGAAAAAAAATATGAGAGAAAAGAATCATAAAGTCCCAAAGACTGTTAAGTTTTTATAGAAATGCACTAAACTACAATCACGTATATTTTTTCTAGCTTATTGGCAATCAAGAAAACAGATGCACAGTGTGCACACCAAATTATGCTTAAGTGCCCAAAGCACAATTCAGAATAAGCTGAATTTCTTTGAAAATACTCGTAAGAAGCTAAAATTTCCTTTTTAGTTAAGACACAGCTTCAAATCAGATACAGGCTGGTTTGATGGTGTTTTAATGACTTTCACAGAGATTCTTATAACCTGGTTAGTTATCACTGGATATGTATCTTTATTAGAAGAAAACTCACATAGCATTCTGAGGGGCAATTCTGTCCCAGTTTTAAACTGGATTTGTCAGCAATGGCACAGAGGGGAGACTGTTTTCGGAGAGAGAATGATCAAGAGAGCTGCCACAGTAGAAAAAGGGGAAAAAAAGAAGTTTTGAATGGAAACAACAAAGTACAAAGTGCTGTGAGTGGTGTTTACCTCGGCATGCATGATACTCTGCACAGCTTTTTATCCTCACTTTTGCTGTGAAGACAGCATCACTTAGAATTTGGTGCCTTAATAATTGATGTGCACAGAAATTCTTGCAAGATATCTAAAATCTACTGTGCATATGTGGATAAGGAAACCATATCTCAAATACAAATAAATGCAACTTCAGTTCTGAAAACAAACAAACAAAAAAAAGCGGCAAAATACAAATTAGACTGTGGGAAGGTGCTCTCTCTGCACCTTTTTTACCCAGAGAGTTTTGATGTTGAGCAGGTTTCACACACATCCACTTGTCAGAGTCACTGTGGACAGATGTTCCCTGTTGTGCTGGTTTACACAAGGTATTAAGATCAAAGGCTGCCAATGGGAGTGGTCTTTCCCACCAGATCCTCTCCACAAACATGAAGGAAGCAGATAAGAGCCATCTGTTATTTTGCCAGTACAGATGTTAGCTTGTTTTATCAGACCTTTGCTGCATATCCACTTCGACTGAGATAAACTTCACTTGGTTTACACTGGGAGCAAGGAGCAGTGGCTACATTCTGAAAGGCAGCTAGCAGCCCTTTAATGGAACTGTAGCTTTTTACAGGGGGACAGAATGGCAGGAAGCACAATTCCTAAAACAATACTGAAAATAAAAACCAGTCAAGAAACAAAAGTCAGCAAAAACCTGCATCACTTTTGCCAACAATTTGATTAAATGTTTGCTTGAAAACTCAGTTTGTTAAATTTTGAATATAGCCAGATTAGCAAGAATATCCAGGGGATCTCACAGCTGCATGGATATTCCTTTTATTTCTACTTTCCCTTGTTGCTCTTTCCATTATCTTTTCTTACAATTATTTTTGCAATAAAAGTCTGACAGCTCCTCTGTTCCTTGTTATATAGTGACCCAATCATCCTCCCTATCATAACCAAGGTTTCTGCTTTGAGTCTTGGCTTTGTGTTATGAATTCTGTCCCATTTTAATGTCACATGTTTTTATCTCTCCAGTCAAAACTGGGGAGATAAGAACGCAAAAGGAAAGAAAAATAACAGAAAATTCTACCTCTAGAAGCAGAACAATCTGTTCATCCCTGATCTCTCAAATTGATGGTGTGGTTTGGTCTCAGTAGT
The DNA here is from genome assembly GCA_013399225.1 of Rhipidura dahli. Classification (NCBI taxonomy): domain Eukaryota; kingdom Metazoa; phylum Chordata; class Aves; order Passeriformes; family Rhipiduridae; genus Rhipidura; species Rhipidura dahli. The sequence continues at coordinate 292,625 of VXAC01005349.1, forward strand.
AAAACTGGGATAAATGCTAATAATCTAATAAGACCTTAAAATAGGTGTATGTTCACCAATTCATGCAAAATATACAAACATGTTTTTGCCTGTAGCCTAAGACAGCTAACACAATTTTAAGAATACTTTCTTAATACCAGCCTAATAATTTTCAATTGTTTTGCTTTCATACTACTAGAGTAATGCAAGTTCTTCTAAATAGAGTATCATGGAGTGCAAAAAAAGCATTTAACCTCGTACTGGCAAAAACTTCCCAATAGGCACATTCCTTATTAAAGCCCCATTGGTCATTTGAAGAACAGACAGGAAGGTCAGGAGCACCAGATCACACCACCAAGATGCACATCTCTCTAGGAGGAGTTTGTCTCTAGGAGGCACATGTCAGTTCTGAGCCTCAAGTCTGCTCTCTCTTTACATGCCATGTTACTCCCTCCAAAAATACAGCTGCAGTTTTACTCAGCTCTCTGGGACTGCACACACACATTGCAGTGCAAACAGAGCACACATAGAGCACTACTCTGAGATTCAGAGACTAAAGCTTCATTTCTGCCTTGATTTTCAAAGCAGAAAAATAGTATTTTCCCCCCTCACCTTAAATTTAAATTGCTGTGCACCTTCAATCTCCTTTCTTGCATAGTTTCACAGCCCACAAGACAGAAACTCTCATGCTGATTGATTATGACAATCAGCATTTCAGCTCAGTTTACCTACTTCATCTAAACCAAAACTTATATTTCCTTCTTTGTGGTTTCCTGACTGCAGATCAATCTCACAGATTCAGAAATCTTCAGGAGACACTGATTTCAGTGTGAGGCCTTTCTTTTCAAATTGCTATTAGTGCTGTTTCAAAGAAGCTGACAACAAATTCTTTTTTTTTCTTCAAACAAATTTGTTGTTCTGACAACAAACTTAACTCTTACAGAAATCTTGGCAGAACACAGATTTTTGTTATACCAGCAACACAGAGAGAGGGACAATTTTGCACATGCCTGAGACCATTACATGCTATACCACCTTTCCTTGGGTATAACCAACTGAAGGACCAATATGTAACCACAAAACACCAAAGCCAGCACATCAACAATCTAAAAGACACTTCCCTAAGTGACAGATTTTCACTTTCCAGTTGGGCAGATTGAAACATAGCAAGTTCTTCACTCAGCAGGAGACCTGCTCTGTATTAGCTGTGGATCCTGCTCTCGATTAGATACCATCACATGGGGCAAAGCCTCTTCTGTCCCAGTTGTAGAAACACGAGCTCAACTTTTGATAAAAATTAAATAACAAAATGGGAATCATGCATATTCCAATCATTACATCATTCTAATTTTCCTGCAGTATTCACACTGAAAGTGGTGCAGTAACATTTTGAAAGCTGTGTGAAGGACCAGTTGCCACATTAATATACACTTGTGCTTTGGTAGCTTTTAAAAATGCATCTCTTCTGCCTGTTGCCAAAGTACTGAAAATAATTAGCTGATAATGACTCGATGTGGCAACTTCAGAACTTCAGATATATAACATTTCCATTTAACCATCTATAAATACAGTCATTAAAAGTAAGCAATTACTCCTGAGTGATTGCCACTTAGCACATGTGAGTCAGACTTCAGAAATACAGAGAGATCTTGTTTCTACAAATACCTGGCCCAAAAACATTTTAAATGGTGTTCTCCAACATAATAAAGCACAAAGACAAGGATATTTGTTACTCCAGCTGATGTATGTGGCGGCTAGTAAACTATAAGCAAATAAAAGCATCAGTTGCAAAATATTCCTTTCTGAAAGGAAGGACCAAAAAAGAAAAGAAGCTGAGAAACCTTTCAGGTGTTTGTGTTTCTCTGTGTAATCACAACTCTCCAACAACTCCGTCCACACTCCCAGTCCTTTGGGATTGCATTTATTGAACTATTAGATCTGCTCTGCTGCCAGCCTGCTGAGAAATTCTCATGGAGAAGTGCATTGATTAATTTTGCTGTCTTGCAGAGGTTATCTGGTACGTATCTTACTCCAGAAAAAGGGGAAAAGCATGACAAGCTAAGCACCACCGTCATGAACCTGATATTTAGGTTAAAGGGAAATCCTTGAATTAAAGAATTTAGTCCAATACTGTAAAGAAATATAGCTAAGTACAAATACAAGTCTTCAGTGTTACAAAGGTCTTTGTAATTAACGATGCCTCATCCCAACAGAGAACAGAACAACTACTACTCCCCTTTCCATTTCTCTCAGTTTTTCTCAGCCCAGATACACTACTGAGTATCCATTTACTAAAGAAACAGTAGACACAGGGGCAGACTGGCTAAATGACACTTATGCAGTCACAAACTCCTTCCTACACATCAGCACGTACTTACTGTAGTAATGATCAATGAGGTTCAGCAGTCAAGAGAACATATCTGAAAATTATAAAAAGTACTAACTTCTGCACTTCCACAGTTTCTCATTTTAGGGTAATACCTGCACTTAGGTTTTCATTGCTAAGTGGGAGAGGAAGTAACTTTCTGCCTTCAGAAACTCCTGTACATATACAATGGAAGCTGGTGTCCTTTTCAGTTACATTTCCTAACTGAGAAGGCTTTTGTGGTGATGGACCCTCCTTTTCTTCCTCTCAGTAAAAAGGAAAGATTATTTGCTGAAGTTGGGAGGGGGCTTTAGTAGTGAATTTGAGAAACAGAACACTGAGTAACTTCAGAAACAAAGAATGATGACTTTTCACACCAAAAGAAGTGCAGTGTTAATTTTTGATGGAAAATTAAGCAAACATTTTCATTTCCTGAAGAAAGATTATAGGATGGGCAAGGAATACGGAATTAATAGTCCAAAATAAATCTGGACTATGATGCAAGTCCTTGCCATTCTCCAGCATTAAACATTAAAGATGTTGTGTTCAGTCATTCCTGCAGCTTCTATTTTCTTTTCCAGAGAAAATGCAATTGTGCTGCTCAAATATTTTAGCAGATTCTAAAAATTTCTTGCTGATAATCCATCCTAGATTTACAAATTACAATTTATGCAGTTATATAATATTATTTCATGCTATGAGTACCCTGGGATGTGGAATTGTATGTGCTGAAAAGACTAGATAAACTGAGATGATCAAAGACAATGTATCCTTGCTTACATTTGAGTATCTGCTGCAAGTTCTTCTGTGTGTTTGCTTGATAATTCATGGGCCACCTCTGGGGATGAAGCATCTCTTTCCCACAGCAGGATTGGCAGCTGTACAACTGCTGTTACAAACAACACCTAGATGAACAATTCTCCAGAAGACTCAAACACAGATGCCTTGCAGTAATTCTGCATTTTTGGTTACATCCTTTAAGAGACAATCTCAAGTCAGATGACAGAAATCTAAGTAGTCAGAAAATAGATGAGACGTGACCCCTGATTAGTGGGCAAATGAGAATCTGATAAAAAGTTTGTGCTAACATTACTGAAAAGCTTCCTGAGAGGGGAAAAAGGAAATTGTAGCTAAGATCTATTATATATCCAGTGACATCCAAACATGCACAAAACAGAGCATGACCAATTTATGTTCATCACCAGAAACCACAGAAGAAATAAAGCACCCTGAACACTTCCCTGTACAAGAAGACTGCTTGATGTAGTTTTGTTAAAATTCTATACAAAAAAATCTTGCTGAGCATTTATCTTTTTGTAGATGTCCAGACAGCTATATAATACATAAAATATATGCATTATAAAATATACATGAAATATGAGTCTGTGAGTACACAACAGATTCTGAATAAAAAGTGCAAATAGTCCACAGAATGTAAGTCCTGATTTCTCTATATTTGTCCTCAGGGATATGCTGCAAAACCTTCCCTCTCAGTATTTACCAGGAAATCTCTAGCCATTCCTACAAATATCCATTTATAGACTGCATTTCAAGAATGCATTCAGTGAAGCAATGTGTGACCTGCTTGGGTAAATAATTACTGTTTGTCCATCTGTCCTTTTTGCCTTTGTCTTTTTCTTTGTTTGTTTGTTTGTTAACTGGTGTTGATCTTTCACCAGTTTGAAGAAGAACTGAGAAGTGCTAAGGAGAAACAGAAACTGACCTCAGGAAGAGCAAGCAAAGAAAGTAAATGTGCTTAATAAAACTAATGTTGTTTGAAAATCTCATACAATATGTGATTCCTTTAAGCAACCATGGCTTGTTTCAATGCTTTTTGATGAGTGGAAGATTAAAGATTGCTTACTTTTTCGATCACAGAATATACTAGATGCAATCCTCTCTTATTCTTAAAATAAGAAAATGAAAAATTTTTGGAAAAAAGCCCCAAAAGATCCAAAGAAGGCTTCCAGCAAGGTAATACCTCTCAGTGCTGCCTAGCCTAATGTAAAGAAACAGTGAAAAAATGCAGCTGCTTTTCAGCTCTAATACTGATTTCCTGCACGATGGCAAGAAGTGAATTCATTATATTGCTGCATCTTTTTCCCTCTTTGGCTTTGTTTGTTCCTGTATGTAACACAGTGGTTTGGATGAAGATTTATTTCTTACACTGCAGAAGTGCATGAAAGACAAACATAACGAATAATAAATTTGGTGAACATATTCACATTTAATTTTAAATTGAGGGCCCCCAGATACTTATACAGATGTACAGCCATCAAAATGAGTTTTAAAACCAAGTCAGGTCTACTTACAAGCACCAATACTCTGCATCAGAAGAATATCTATTAAAGTTAATGGAATTTCTGACAGGAAAACACAATGGTCATGTGAAAAGTAGGACCTTGTCCTATGAGATTATCAGCAGAGCCAAGATTCTAAACTCTTTATACATTTAGGAGAGTTTTTTCTTTAAATTTCTTCCCAGGATTGATTAATTATGAATGATGAATCTGTATGAATATGCTGCTCTAGGTCAGCCTAATAAGATACATCAAAATGACTTGTTAAATATTAAAAGCACTCAAAGCTCTATTCATTTTAGGGCTGTACATGTACAGACTTTCTGATTTTGCTGTTATTTCTATTTTTAAGAGCCGTTAGTGACCTATTCCAGTTACTCTAGCAAGATATTTATATATCATATTAAAAACCTGGAAACTACAATCCCAAGTATCCTGAAACAGAAACAAAGACTGGAGGACAAAGACAAATGCTATTGAAGCCAAATGTACATTGTTGTCTATTATAAACAGAGAGGAAAATAAGACTACCAGTCAGTTTCACAGTGCTCAGGTCTGGAGAACATTTAAGTTTGCCAAGGACTGAATTTTCAAATATTTTTTTTTGACAAGTGACACTTAACAGCTGTGGCATGTCACCTTCTCTATCCCCACACATACACACCTGTTGCTTACCAAACTCCAAATAAATAGGTCCCTGTATCATGTAAACCATTACTCTACTCAGAATCTGCATAGGCTTCTGTGTTACCTCTGCCCTGGGGAACTAAACATTTTAGAGAGAGATTTAAACTGAACATTTAGAAAGAGATTATTCTCTGTTTCAATCAAACAGTGCTGAATCACTGGCTTCCCCCAGTACCCTGAATAGAAGGGAACAGAGAATGCCATTTCCCTAAGGAGAGAAGCATCACATCACTGAGACATTTTTTTGTACAGTTTAGCAGCAGCCAGCAAAGTCTTTTCTGGCATGGTATCAGAATTAAAGGAATGATCTTACACTGTTTTCAAGAATGCAATACAAAATGTTAATCATTGTCAGTTCCTAGAAGATGTTGTTATGCAACACAGACACAAAAACTGCCAAAGTTAATTAAATGGGTGAATACCCTGTCAAATTCTGAAATATCTGAACAACAGAATGCCTGGGGTTGGGAGAAATCTTACAGATCATGTAATTCCAGCACAGTAGCTGCATTCATATTATAATGATTTCTGTGGCCTGTCCTACTGCTAGAATTCTGGAAAAGTTAGAAACTAAGGCAAATTATTTCTCTGTTGTTATTCCAAATTCGTGTACTTTAAACAGTATAGAGGTGGCTTAACACTAAAGCAAACTTAAAACAGATGACTCTTCTTTCAGTGTCCTAGCATATTGTGAATAAGGAAGAATAAAAAAGAATCTTTTAAGTGTTGGATAAAATTTCCCCCAGAATCCAGAGCTCAAGATATTGATATTTTTCTATATCCTGCCTAAACCCTGATATGAGACTTGATGCTCACACCTTCCTTATGCATCTCTTTTCTATAGGGTAATTCTTCACAAATATGTGCAAGGCAGGCATTGGAAAAGGAAGAAAAAGGTGAAAAAAGTCCTGTAGTTCATATGAATTTATATGATCTACCTCTGCTTCCCTTACCAGCCTTTTTCCCTCTGGCCCCCAAAAGATGGGAAGGAAGAGGAAAGTCTTTCTCATAAATCCTGCAAACATGACATTTTTTCAGCTGTTTATTTCAAGTAAAATTTTAAACCACAACTTTTGAAAGCTCCAGCCAGTGAAAAAATTAAAAAGCCATTTTTCATGGAGATCAAGTTTCTATTCCAAAGTCTGCAATAAACTCCTGTAAGGAGAGCTATAGTGAGGTTGCCAGCCTGACAGATGAACATCAATTTCATCTGATGATTTGTCCCAGCCATGAGAGACAGTTCAGTGCTTTTCAGGTTTGGTGTTTAAAAACTCAGTAATCTCCTGCCAAAGCAAGAGAGGGGTTGGAGTTTTAATTTGTACCAAAGCTGTGGAAATAACGCTGAAAGTTTCAGCGTCAGGGGCAGGGAAAATCTGTGGTACAGGTCAAAAAACCACCCACCTCCTCTCAGTTTCTGGCTAACCCTGTACCTGCTTCTTAGGATTACTGCCTCCCTTATTACATCATCTGCTCCCTTTTATCCCACCCAGCTTCCTTTCAACACCCAGCAGGTATCAGTTTTCAGTACCACTACACAGGACCTTTCCTAGAATGCCCGAAGCACTTTTCAAATGGAAACCAGACAGCAACCTTTTCCCAGGGAGGGGGAAGTGCCTTAATTCCATTAGATAGAGCTCTGATTTTGCAGAAATCCTCCTCACTTCTAGATACCACACAATCTAATCCTAGGGAAACCAACACACACAGACAGAAAAAAACCCCAACCCTGTTTGAAACCCATGTTGAGAACACAGTTTGAAGGCAGCACTCCACAGTGGCCAAGAGCTTCCCTATTTTCCATTCTGTAGGCTTGGACCATGTGTGCACTGAGTTTCTACACTAATATTTGCAGAATTCCTCTTTCCCTTTTCCATTTTATTCAATGAAGTCTTTTGTTCTGTTACCTATTTCTTCTGAAGAACACAAATTATATACTGGAACATCAGAACATTTGATTTCATGTTACCAACCTATTCTCTGAGTGATAAATGGAATGGAATGTCAAGACACTTTAAAGGCCTGTAAATGTGCTTGGAGAGTCACTCAGCTACATCCTTGCCCTAGGGGAGGAATATTTACTGACTTGTAATTGCAATATTTGAAAAAAAATTTAAAATCAATTCTGACTGTGTATTTTTGGTCTTTTTCTTATTTACATTCCACTTTTCTTTTTTTCTATTCCTTTTCAACAGCCCTTATTTTTTCTCCAATCCTACCTATGTTTTTCACTCCCTCACATTTACCTCATCATCTACTCCAACAAAACATACACGTTTTCTTCTCCTTACTAAAATTGTTAGATCTGAATTAATAAAATGTTTAAAGAGATAGAGGATTGCTTTTGGTGGTTAGGGACATATAACACCAGCCATAAAGCATATCTAAATCAATACACTTCCACATATTGGAACAGCATGTGGCAGTACAGCATTATGAAATTTATAATTGCATCACACCCATGATTTCCCAATAGCTCTGTCTCTATAATAACTAATTTTAAGCTAGAAGTCCCACTGGTGACCTACAAAAGAAAGAGGGAAAATGGGACATTTCACTGAGGAATGCTAAGCTGATGCTGCAAGGATTATGCTCCACATTGTAAAGTGATTTACTGTACCTTTTTTGTTACAAAAAAATGAAATTAATGACTTAATAAACATTTATAATCTCACCTTGGCAGTTAATTTTAAGGGTTTTATTCTCTTTTTTTCTTTTCATTTACCCTAGTCTGATACACAGAGCAAGGAACAAAATATATTAAAGTACTATAAATATAAGAATATAATAATACATTTTTAAAATAATGATAAATAAAATAATCTACATATAAATAAAATTTAATAAATATTTAAAGATAAAAAATTCTCTGACAGTATGGGACCTCTAAATATGAGCCTCAGACATTAGCACAGCATGCTTTAGTTTTCAAGGTTACTTCAGAATTTAGTCTAAAATGCACATGGAGAACATAAGGATCCATAAGGGATTCCTGCTGTAAATAAGCACCACGTTTCCTTTCCTCAAGAGGAAAAGGTACAGTCATTCAAGAGATAAATATGCAGTCATAAAGAGGAAGTTGAGGTAATTTCTGGCAGCTATAAGAATAAAAAAATACATGGTTAAACATTCCATTCTGTATTCTGAATCACAACATTAAATTAGTTGGAGGAAAAACCTTTCAACATTATTTGGTTATAGAAAAATTGTTCACAGTGGTATTGTATCCTGTCACACCTGCCTACCCAGTATAAAACACATGAAATATATTCCACTGCAATTGAATAGCTACTCGGACTTCATGGCTATATATTAAAATTATAATAATAATCACGTGTGACCCTCCTCAGGAAAAAACAAATTTTAAAAATCCCAACACATGGCTGGTTTCCCCCTGTCCTGGGATATGAAAGCCACCTTGCCACAGCCAGCACAGCCCACTGGCAGCCAGGGAAGTTCTGTGATTGCCTGGGGATCTCCTGTGCCTCCCCAGCCCAAGGAGCCTGCAGAGGCATCTGCTGTGCCCATTTGGTTTATAAATATGTGGCTATTAAAAGGCACATCAGCCCAGGGTCTCCAGCTGGGAAGAGGCACAGACCCACAATCCAGCTTTGCTTGGTTTGAGTAACTCATGTACTAGCAGGAAAGCTGGAACACCAGCTGCTGTCCTGATGGTGGCACCTCTTACTCACTGGGTAGACTTTGCTCTCTCAAGCTCCAGGAAAACTGGTACTCAGGAATGCTGGCAGAAAGCCTGGGAGGCTCAGGAGCCAATGGTCCCAAGCCCATTCACTCCGTGGTACAAACTGGAACATGAAAGCCCCTGAGCTGGTTTTGGCTAGGGCAGGGTTAATTTGATTCACAGTGGCAAATCTGGGCTGAACACAGTGATGATAACACAGAGAAGTTTTTGTTGTTGCTGAGGAGAAGGCCTTGCACAGAGTTCAGGCCTTTCTGCTTTCCATGCTGATATACTGGTGGGGACACTGGGAGTGCACGGGGCAGGAGGAGACACAGCCAGGACAGGTGACCCCAGCTGACCAAAGGGATATTCCAAACCATTTGATATCATGCTCTGTAGACAAAGTGGGGGGAACAAGGAGGAAAGAGAGAACATTTTAAGTGATGGTATTTGTCTTCCAAGCACCTGTTCTGTGTGATGGGGCCCTGCTCTCCTGGGGATGGCTGAACCTGCCTGCCCATGGGAAGCAGTGAAATAATTCCTTGCTGTGCTTTGCTTGTGTGTGCAGCTTTTATTTTCTCTATTAAACTGTCTTTATCTCAACCAGCCCAGGAATTTTCTGCCTCTTATGCTTCTGTTTCTCTCCCTGATGCTGTGGGGGGCTGAGGAAGTGGCTGCTGGCTGGGGTTACACCACAACCCCTCCATGGGCAGGCATGGAAATGTTTATCAATTCACACTCCACCAGCAAGCCCCAAGGACTGACCTCTGCTGAGCTCCAAAGCATGTGCCAGAGCTCAGCACGGGCTCCTGATGTCCTTGTCACGGGACCATTAATGGTGCTCCTAAAAGCAGAGAGCTTCTTCCCCTTCCAAAGGTTTAGCACAAATGTCACTACGGTACTTTTAAAGTACAAGTCACTGTATAACCTCAGTTTTGTTAAAGACCCAAGGGTACACTTAGCATCCAGAGCACAACTATCACATTGCACAAGGGAAACCAAAGGAACACAATTTTATAGACTGAGGAGAAGGAAGAGATTAAACTAGCTCTGTTACAGAGATAACTACAGATTAAATTCTGTTATAGGAGATTATGAAATTAGTCATACACTCCCATTACTGAGGAATCAGGTTTGCTTTCATGTCAAAACATTTTATATAAAAAGCTCCTATTTTTGAAATATTTCCCTTCCATATATTTATGTAACTATTAAAAGCACCACTAATTATTTGCTATTAAGAATGAGCTAATTAGATCTTGCACTGTGTGAAAGGGATAGAAAGTATCTAACTTGTGTTCCATTAAAATAGCTGCAAACAAATGAAAACACAGAGAGTTCCAAGAAAAATTAAAGAGCTGACCAGCTATGCTTTGGTTAATTTGGATGACAAGCTGAATTACAAACTTACATAAAATATAAATATCAAAACAAAATTAAAACAAACCAAATCGATCATATTTAACTTTTGCAAAAGCAGCTGAACAACCTGCAGGAAAATACCTCAATTACATAACATTTATTTTACAAATACCTTGTTCTACCTCCCTTGTGACTGTATTTAAATCAAGGATTTATAATTACAGAATTTATTAAAAAACAATAATCTGCCAATTACTGTTGGTTTACTTTGTTAAAATTTAAAATTGAGGTTTAAAAGGCTAAAATTATTCAAATAGAATAAGACTACCTGAGGTAATATATTTTTAATTGATAAATAAAGTATTTTGAAGCAAACCCCACTGTATTTGTAAAACCAAATTTCACCAGGCACCTTGGGAAAGATATTATGTTGGCATGGAAGCCACAAGTGGATTTTTTGTTTGTTGGTTTTAGTTTTGATAAGAATAATCCTCTTCCCAGTTCCATATTTATGAATTACAACTTATACAAGGAGTTGAAGTAGTCTCTTTTGAGTCACCTTGCACCTTGGCCAGCATTCATCCTCTGTGAGAAATCATCTTTGCACTGTTTTGGAGGACAAGAGTAATTTTTGAAGCTCACCCTGTTCTGCTCTGACTACAATATGCTCTTCAGATGGGAAGAAGTGCCAAAAATGCATCTGTGACATGGTCCCCATTTGCTGGTGAGTTATTTATTCTTCACATGTAAAAATTTGCAGTGAAGAAGGAATCTGCAAGTGGAGACAGATCAATGGTCTGGGTAGTATTAACGTGCCTTTTGGCTTAAGGCCAGAAGAGAAGCTGGGTTCAGGCTCCAGTCCTTCAGGCATCTAACAGAAACACAACACCCTATTAGCAACTCCATCTAACAAATCTTACCCGTTCAAACTTTTCTTACGAGTGGATTTTAATTAATTATTGATTTTTAATGTAATCTTAATGTCTGAACACTCACAGACATAATTAGCACTTATATAAGGAAAATTAATCCAAATAAATAAATGAAGTAACAGAAAGCCACTGCCTTCCCTGTGTACAGAACCTGAGCTGTCATTGCTTTCACACTCTGATCCCTGAGCATGCAGTGAGCTGCATGACTTAGATTTTTCCAAACTGCACAGATAAAGCCTAAACATGCCAAGATTTTAATAAGGCATTATTAAATGTGTATTAAAAAAATTCTTATCTGAAAAGATACATTTATTTCTCATATTCTGTAAGTTACATTACAATTAGATATTGAACATGTAACTTAGTAGTGGACAACTACAGATATTCCAAAGTATGTAGCCCTGTAAAGCAACAGCTTAGCTCAAACACCTAAAGGCAAAATGAACAGTTGTTATTATTATATATATGTTAAACCAAGGCAAACAGTAGTCATGCAGTGGCATGCAAAAGTTCTCACAGGTCAAGGATAAAGGCATAACAGCCAAGATTTGTAATCGATTCTATACATGCTTGTACCTATAGATATAGTCATTAGTTTTTCCTTCTGACAACAGTAGAAACACCTGCTCTACTTCAAAGAGCTTCTGATGGAAACTGCTTTGTTTTTATGGTAAGAGCATAGAAAAGGAATGCAATAGTAAGTAAAATGCGTAACACGAAATGAACAAAGTTTGCCTTTTCAAAACTAATGAAGAACGCTCAGAGCCAGGAAGAAACCTCCAAAGTTTTGTTCTTCTAGTCTTAGAAAATTATGAAGGTGATAAATGTTAGCTTCACAAAGGTTTCTTTTAAAATTGCCATTAATTTGCTGTTCAAGGTAGAACAGCACTTGAAAGGTCAGTCATCTGCTAAGATGCAAGCAGAAATAGTCCAAATAAGGAGTAAAGTGAATGATGAAGGGCCAAGATTTTTCTGATGGAATTTATCTATTTATCCATTGAATATCTACCAAGTTACCCTCACCGGAAGGTGAGGGAAGATGTTCAGAATTGGATCTATTCTGATGTTCAGCTAACCAAAGATTGAGTAATCTGATGTGGATTTCTGGACTGATCAGAGGAAATCCCGTATTTCACCTCCTGAGGTTTCTAAGTAATAACCATGTTGAGGTTTTGGTTTTACACTGACAAAACACAAAAACACATTTAATAGTATTTCTTTTACTGCAATTGGTAATATACTTGATTATCTTTGTTAGTGATTGCGCTGAAAAGAATCACACCAAGTGTCAAGCTGAGCTACAAATTAATTAAGGTTTTTGGTACAGAATACATGCCTCAAGGCTTGCAGTTCCAAATGTCACTGTATTCATTTTATTAGAAACACTTTTTCAGATGAATAAACCTGTTTTGCAGCCTGCACAATTGATGTCAATGTTATATAAAGGTAAATACTTCTGGTGTGAACATCTGATAAAGAAACACATTAGTAAAACATGATATGTCACTGCCATTGTACCATCTGTCAGGTAGTGTGTAATTATGGCAACATCATTCTTTTCAAACCCTTGGATAAAAACAGTTTATCTGGCAAAGATGGTGAAATAAAGGCAGCTTCAGTCTGTAATCATTAAGTCAGTGGCAGTTTTGAAATTCATTCATGCCAGTTTCTGTAAGTACAGCATTGTGCCAGTTAAAAGCAGCAGCTTTAAAAAAATAGAATTTAATTTATACCAGGTGACCTGAGAACTATGAGTGATGGCCGTAAGTGAAAAAATTTAAAGTCTCTTTCTGTCCAAAAGCACTATACAGAGGAAAAGTAGGGTGCAAATATCATGACTAGCTCCCCCTCTGTATGGCAATCTAGTTATCATCAGCCATGGTCCATGCAACACTTTGAAAAGCTAACCTGCACTTTAATGTATCTGCATATATATGTCTAGATATAGTTAAACACAAATAGAAGACACAATATCGGAGACACAAATAGATGTGCACATGCTTAGCTGAACAAACACAGATAAACGAGTGAATCATTCAAAAATAAATATGCAAAGACACCATCAGGTACCTCTAAAATCTGATGTGCCATTCATTTGGTATGTCACTTGGTTGATAATTTTATGTTTATTAATAAATTGAAAAAATAAATATAGAAAAGAATATGTTCTCACATTAAGTTTTCAGTATTAGTAACTGAGCATAGGTTTGAAAATATAAATGCCACTTTAATCAAAAGTAGAAAGAAATGCTGTTCTTGGAATTTTTTCATCACCAGTTAAGGATGATGTACAGAGAAACAAATCCATAGTAGAGGGAAATAATGCCCAAAACTTTGAAAGACAGAGAACTCAGTTATAAACTAATACTTCCTCTTTAAATAATCACCTTCGTTACATTTGTATGTGAACAGAACTGAACCATGTATTCCAACAGGCTGACCTGGAAGTGTCAAATCTAAAAACACTTTAGACTCCAGAAAGTCAATTTTTTTTTTTTTTTTTTTTTGCTTACAATCCTTTTAGAGGATGGTTCAAATTGCAAATAAGTGCATTTGAAACCAATTGTTTGTCCTGGGCATATTTTAGATACTACTTTCCTCTCTATGTACTATTTCAGATGTGCCTGTGTGCATACAAACATTATGAGCTATGTATTGATAGCTAATAAGTGGAAAACTCATCTTTTGTTTGTAGAAACAAAAAATACATGCTTATAAAGTCTGCAAAATATACAAGTATGTAAAAGACTGAAATACATTAGCTGTGGGTGGATACCTTTAATTCATCCCTCAGGGATCTACCTTACTCTTTGATCATGTGCTTTCCTGGGTCACATCCCCCCCAAACTACAAAGACCATTAGAGATTGTCCTGTTCAAGCACAACCTTCATGGGCCTTGTGTGAAAACAAATTGCTGGGACAGCCTTAGTTCAAAATTCAGCCTTAAACTGGGGAATCAGTGCCATTGAAAGCAATGATTTTATTTATTATTTCTCAGGGTTCAGGTTTAAACACCGTAAATTGAATATTTTGTCCTATCAGATATTTCATAAGGCAATAGATGTTCACACACCCTACAAGAGTAAAGATGGCCTTGCTGAAGGGTTTTGGGGTCAGGCTTTTCTTTTTTTTGCTGTGAGAATTTTTTTGGTAGGTTTTTGTTATTATTTTGGTTTGGTTCTTTGTTTTGGAGGGTTGAAGGGTTTTTTTTCAACCCTCCTTCTGTTTTGGTTTTTGGTAGAGAATTGCTTCAGGTGATAGAAGATAGCAGCATATGAGCATTATTTAACTTTCATGCACTTTAAATCTATTATTTAGGAAAAAACCACATTTCTCAACTGGCTATAAGTAAAAAAGTTGCCAAAACACTTGAAAGCTCCTCTTAGGAGAGTGTCATTCACTTCCCATCAAAAAAGCTACCTACACATCTATTCATTTTTAAACTTTTTTTAATTTCACAACACCCTACAGAAATCAATGAAATATAAACAAATATTTCAGGATGACCAGCAAATACTGAATACATCCTGCAAGCTTGCTTGTGAGAGATAAGATTTATTCTCCACATTCAGAGTGGCCCATCACTTATAATTCTCAATCAAAACTAAGTTCAGCCTCATATCAATGGGCTGAAACAGCTGGAGCCAAATGCTCCTGGCCATCATTAAATCTTGGTGAAACAAGCAGTGCCATTCTGCACATTTACTGGAGACTCTCCACATGCAAGAGGCCACTGTTGATTTTTTTTTTGTTTGAACAGCTGCCCACTGCAGACTCAAGTTTGGAATAAAATTTTTTTTCCTGTTAGACAGTATTTCGGCATAAAACTCCCTAATAATATGTTCAAAAGTCTTGAAAATATTGTGAACCTAATTTTCCACAGGGAAAAAAAAAATTTGAAAATTTCCTTTAAAATATTATTTTTATTATTTAAGAGTAGAAGTCTGGCCTCACACCTTCACTTTGGACTTGCACTGTGCCATCACGAACTACACCAAAATGTTCTAAGTAATCAACTTTATATCACACATACCTTGTATGAGTGCTGACTATTAGGAAAAGCTGAAGCCAAGAAGAGAAAAGTGACTCTGCCTGACTAGGTCCAGGTAGATTGCTGAAAGAACAGCTCAGAGAGGCATCTGTGACAAGAATTTCATTAGTTGAACTTGGACTTTAAGGTGTTTCAGTTTAAATTTACTGCAATCATGTACAAGAAAATCATGTCCCATCAAAAGCATTCCAACTTCAGCTTCTTTGGTGCAATCTATGCAATGTCTCTACAGATACATCTTTGAATTTGATAGTAGCATGTGCAGCTCTGTGCTGGAGCTGTAATGCCAGTTTCCAGGCTCATTACCAAGCTCCTGAGCCATCCAGCCTTCCTCAGTGGTGAAAACGTAATAAATTGCTTTTTTATCCCTAGTGTATTTAGCACTCATGAAAACTGACAGATTGACAGCTGGGAGGCTGAGGTATTCTGTTTAAATCACAGAGAAAAGGAAAGAGGCAGCAATGACAGGCTAAGGAACCAAAACTGAATTAACCCTTTGCTCAAGTAGCCAGCTGAAGACAGAATGGCAAGGACTCAGTGGAGCAGTCAGTGGCCTATGACAACACAGAGATCCTACTTGGATGGCAGATATAAAATGAAATACAACCCCCATATTCCAGCATACAATTCTAGTTGCATATTCACACGTTCAGCAAAATGTCTGGCCAGTTTACAGTAAAATTATAAAGAAAATCTTAACCCATAAGATATTTGACACAGCAGCTCCTTCAGCAAGTAAAACTTACCACTTGCACTGTAAGTGCAGTGCACTTACCCTGCAGAGTAAGTTGAATGGCTAGAATATAAAGGAAAAATAAATACTACTGTGAAATTTTCACATTTTACCCATTTTTGTTGTTTTTTAAAGCAGCTTTCAAACAATCTAAGACTACTGTCTACAAATTAAATATTCAGCCATTGCATGTTAAAGAAAGTTGGATTTTGTAGAATATTTACAGGTCTCTCTCTTCTGCTAACATCTATTTCTCAAAATTTATGAAAAAAATAAGCACCAAGATGTAGTAATGAGTCTGAAATGACAAATTTGTTTGAACACCAACCAGAAAGAACTAGAGAAGTGAAACTTTTGCACATTAGCAAAGAACTCTTGTGGTTTAAGCATTAGAGACAAATCCTCCAAGGTCTAACTCTAGTGATCTATTTTATATGCTCTGGCCAAATAATATTTCCCCTGTGGAAAAGAATGAGCCTGAAAATTGGCTAAAAACTTCACAGATAGTCCCACTGATGTACCTGGCTCATCACCTGGGACCTCAAAACAGGCTGTGGTCATCAAGAGTGAAAGGTCCTGTGCCAGCAGGGACACAGGCACAGAGCATGCCTCTAGTACTTATCAGCCTGAGAATTGGAGCTGCCTGTCCAAGTCCAACTCAAAAAAGGACTCCAGGACTCCTAAAATGTGTCTCAGCAAAGTTAATGCTGCATTAACACAAGGATCTGAGCACACCTCCAGTGCCTGGACTTGCAGTTGTGGCCAGATTTATTTATTACCAAATAAACACTCTGGGACAGAATGCTGTTGAACAAGAGGGCCTCAGAATAAACCTGACTTTCAATGGCTACAAAAGACTCTAGAAATGCCACCAAAATTTGTTTTTTCTTTTAAGAGACTCCAAACACAAACTCCATAACAGTGAGAAGGATAGCAAATCAAACACTTTTTAGAGAACAGGCTGGTAAGTTAATCATCAGCTTCAAGAACAGTAACATATAACACTGAGTCTGAAAAATATGTGGTTTTCCACAGCCCCTTTCAACATCCTGTACAACAGAAATATGCAAAGTGCTAGTGAGATTTAAAGAACAGTTTTGAGGTAATTTTCAGTTTTAGTTCAATTGTAAAATGACAATTTTGATCATATTTACTTATCAAAAAATATGACCAAATCTATAAGAACCATGAAGTATTATTCCCTGAAATATAAAGGTAATATTCAGAACTGCATTCACCAATTTGAAGTGATAATTACAGCAAAGCAGTAAATATTTATCAATGTCTATCTATCTATATCTCTTTAAATAGAACCCAAGCAAATTATCCTGACTTCCAGGTTCAGTAGAACATGCTGAGATCATCTCTTACAAAAAAAAAAAAAATTACTTTCACCAGAAGGAATTGGACCTGTAAAAGCACATCACAGAAGTGTCAACACAAGTGACCAGGAGAATGTCTTTCATATTCTCCCACCTGCTCCCACACTGTGAACAGGTTCAACCACTTGTTCTACCAGCAGACATCACTCATGTTCTGCAGGAGCACATATTTCACTGACAAAGGGCTTTCTCTTGAGAATGAGCCTTTGGGTGCTGATGTGTGCACCCACTTAATCTAACAATACAACACAGATTGCTTTATCCCTCCTTCCATGAATATGTCAACGTAAGAATATGTTCAAAAACACCAAAGTTGTCCAAAGTTGTTTTATAGATTAAGTTTGACAAAAGATGGGAAAAGAAGGCTTTGTTCTTGTTTTTGGAAACAGTGAAGGACAAATTTCTAGTAAGACACAGGTAACTGTTAATGAAATGAACTTCAAAGCAGCAGTGATGGAAGGGCCATCTGACTGTCCCACTGAATTGAACTCCTTTTCTTCATTTTGCATTCCTCGAGTTACAACCCTGCAACAGGTACAGAGTCCAGGGGTTTTAACCAGCCCCAACATTTTGATGGCTCCAAGAATAAGCTGGGGCAGGGGAGGGGGACATGAGCACCCAGGGAGCTTCACACAGCTCTGGCCCTTCTTTTGGAGGGGGGGCACACGCCCTGCTTTGCTGGGCAGCGGTTCCCCCCGGGAGCTGAACACGTGTGACAGCCTCCTGCGCCCCGGGCTGCCCAGGGACACGCTGCTGGCCCGATGATTTCCAGCAGACAGATGTTTCTTCCCTTCTGCTGCCTTTTAATTTCTCAAGTGGGTGGCAGAAGCAGCTGTTACCACACGTGTATACAGAACATCATCTCTTTCTCACATTATTTGGAAAGAAAGAGGGTATTATACTGACACCTTGATTCAATCTGTGGATTTAGTAAATATAAGTTTACCTGTGTGCACACCTATTCTGCCACACAAATCTTTTAATACATATGGCAATGGCACATACATATAGGATATAATAATGTATAAATATGCTTGCATAGGCCAACATATATAATTTTCTAGCTTAGACCAAGTCCAAAGCATAATGTGCTACCTGCTTCAGAGTATTCTGGGTGGCATAATCTATTTTATGCATACATGATCCATGTGAAAAAAGTAGATATCTCTGCAACAGATGATGCAGAAACTTACCTAGCATCACCTTTCTCTTTTTTCTACAATGCCGTCTATTTTATGCATTCAAGGAAAGCTCCGGGAAACTTGAATGACAAGTAGGGGCTGAAGACTGACCACAGAAAACACCCTGGACAATAAGGTTTCAGTGAAGTGATTTTTTATATTCTGGCGAGTTCACTGTTTTCACAGGGATAGCACCCTGCAATGCCATCAAAGCTCAACCTAATGAATTAATCCTCTCATTTTCTTCAGGTCTCTGATCCCTTTCTCCTTCAGTAACTAAACATTAGAGCTACCAAAATGTAGTGGAACCAAATGCAAGAGCAGGGGGATGACTGGAGCAGCACCCCTGTCCTTCCCTGGGCCAGTGCAGCCTCTCCTTGCATGTGGTAAAGTGCCACTAAATTCCTTCTGAGGCTATCACTTCTCACTTCGTGTGCCCCTTCAGCTGACAAATGAACTGGCCAGCAGAGCAACACCCATCACAGCACAGATATGATAAACTGCAGAAATCCCTACTAAGTGTATCTGTATTAATGACAGAGCTCTCTGTCAGAAATCTTCATAAATTACTGCATCAATCTCAAGAAAAGAACAAAAGAAGCTTCATAAAACATAGGCTATTCATAATAAATTATTTTGTGGCTGGATATGGTCCTGGGTTTTAGAACAATTTTTTTTTTTAATTAATAAAAGCACAAATCAAATCTGTCTTTGCTTCCAAGAAACATTAGAAATTACTAAGAGAATTTTAAATATGTAATCAACAGCCACAGAAATAAAAAGCAGTGGAAAAGCATTGCACTTATTTTACCATCTGTATTAAGCTTAAGGCCTACCACGATGAAATGCAACAATTGTGATCTACTAAATGTTAACCTCAAGAATTTTAGAGGGGTTTTTTTGTTTGTTTTATCTTAAGAGTTCAGAAAATCTTCTGTAAGGGAAAAAAATAAAAATCACTTGAAGTGCTTTAAAAACAAAATAAAATTCAGATGGAATACCTTGCAGCTACAAATGAAAATTACATATAATTCAAAACTGGCATTTGTATTACTTCTGTTGTTGCACTGAAAATAAAAGGGGTTCTTTTTAAGAGATAAAAAAATTAATAAAGTTGAGTCCTATACTTTTTTCAGTGGCATATGTTGAAAGGGAAAAAGAGAAAGAAGGACCAAGTTCACTTACATGCAATGATTATTTAATTTGTAGGAGAGGGGATTAAAACACCACCAGGGGCATATCTCAGATGTGCATGGAATTAGCTAAGGGATGAAAATGTAAAAGCAATACACACATTCCAGAGGGTAGGCAAAGACACACCTTTTTCACACTTTTAAGCTGCATTTGTCATGGTGGTAAGGAACCTGATGTGGCCTTTAACAACATTTTACAGAGAATATTCCAGTCTGAGTTAGCCTACTCGAATGCCTGGAGCACTGCTATTGGCACACTGAAAGCACTTCTATTCACCCATGAAGTCATACAGGTTTGGTTTTTCTCTAATCATAAAAAGAATACTGCAAAGGGATTGCAATTTACTGCCATCAGCTAACCTGACAAGTTGATCAACACCATTATTTTGAAAATGGAAAAAAAATACTTCAACGTGAAAAACACAATAACTCAGCTTCCCACTCATAAACCCCAGCCATAGACTAAGAGATAAGAGACTGAGGTTGAACTGCTCCCTAAACTCTTTATAAAGAACACTTCTCCAGCATGAATAAACAATATCTTGTCAGTCCAAACAGACTTATTTAGTCTACAACAATGATTTTTTGCTGTTTAAAAATAATACTTTTAAATTTTATTTTAAAATATATATTTAAACATTTTTCCTATATTTAAAATTCTTCAGAGGCCCTATTTGGTTCTCTGTCCTTCCCATTCTCACAGACAAAGATGATTTTTACATGCAATGTCATTCAGAATGCCTCAAAAACAAGGTAAAAACAGGCAGAAGTTGTTTCTAACAGAAGGCTGCATGTTCAAGGGATTAGAATATTTTAAAGGCAGTTTTTCTTCTGTCCCAAGGAGCCTTCAATAAAAGTAAGAAATAGAAAGTGATTTCACAAATTCTCTCCATCAAGTTTTCCTTCATCAGTCAGTCAGGAAATGATGTTAAATCTCTTTTCTGAGTATTTTCTTTCCTAGAATAATAAAGACCCTGACTTTCACTACTCCAGACAGCAATAATTCATTTGACTGTAAACAGTTTTAAGGTTTAGTTTCGGTTGATATAGAATTTCTTTGATAATGAAGAATAAACTGGACTTTTGTTTGTAAAATAATAATTTTACATGAACAAGATCATCTACCTTCTCAGCACTTGTACACACACACAAACTTGGAATTGCACAGGCTGGGTAGGGTTTTGCTTTCAGAGGGTAATGTGCATATGCACAGTTATCAGCACCAGAAGCTCTGGCTTAATCAGCAGATTCTTTAATATTTAAGGCTTTCATATTTTTGTTTGTTCAAGAATTGGAAGTTGCAGCATTCAATTATGTAGAGTGTATACTGCCTTTGAATGGAGCATAAAACCAGCCAGAAGAATCCCCAAATCATGAGGCAAATAAAACAAGTATTTTTAAACATATTCCTCATTACACCTCCCATAACCAAGCCACCTTACAAGAAATAAGATATTAGCACAAGTTAACTGAAGAGTTGAACCAAAAATCACTTCACAACTTTTGATTCTAATGATTTCCTTATCTATTTTTACATAGCTGTAGAACCTGCACCACTGGAGTGACTGGCAGCCCCTGAATCCATAGAATAGTTTCCATCTTTATCAGGGGATCAGAATTAATTGTTTTACATGACAGAAATCTGCAGATACCTCCAGTCTCAACTGGCTTGCACAATTCAGTTGCCAGCATAGCCAATATTGCCTGCACAAACTGCAGTTTGCAAGTGGCTGTTCTGAGGGTCAGAGGGAGACTCCTCTGTCTGCACTTATTTCATTCTGCTGGAGCTCAGCTGTGCAAACCAGCGGCCCAGAGCACACACAACAACCAGAGCACACAGCAACACGTTTCCATCTGCATCTTGCTTTTCCATGGTGAACTGCCCTAGATTTTGTTAAAAAATGCTTACACTTGTTCTTCACTCATGTGAAAATTCACTTTCCTGATGTTCTCATTTGAAAACACCTTGTTTTTTTCTCTGCACTCATTATACTGCATGGGGAAAAGTTATGTTCAGTACCTTCTCATGTATTTTTAGTAATCATGTAAAATTAATAAGATTACTATTTATTTTAAATGGATTCTGCAGCATTATGTGGCCAAGGTTTTATCTGTTTGGGTAATTTTCCACACAGAGGTAATCTCCCACTTTATTGTACCATGTATTAAAATAAGCATCCCAGAAATCCAGCTGAAACCTCAGAGCTCTTACATGAATATAAAAGTGATATGGTAGAATATTGTCGGAGGAATGTAATAATCCAAAACTGTTTCTGGTTCTGCTACAACCCAATATCTCCGCCTCTCTTTTTAGATTCTCCTTTTGTGTCTCTTGTCTACTTAGTCCATAAGTCATTATGAGCATCATTAATGATCTGAGTGTAAGCTTTGCTTTAACCACAACAGATGATTTCAATAAAGATTATTTCATTCAAACTAGAAGATGGCTTTACATGAATAGATACCATCTGTATTTAATATTCTTTTAAACTTAATACCACTGAAACTGTGAAGAGAAACATCACATGGTTACAAAAAAGGTTAAAATATTTCCCAGTATTTCTTGGTGAAAAGACCTGAAGCTTGAAGCAGTTCCCACATTGCTAGAATTTTATTCAGAAGTAGTACTTGGCTGGGCATTTTGGTTCTGTTTATTCCATTGGGGTTTTAGAGAGCAACAAGATTCAGGACACATTAATTTACAAAACTAAGCTAAGTTCACCTGACTTGTCTCAACTGCACGTAGTTGTTTGTTGCAGCAATTAATTGTACCAGTTTTGATTCAATTTAAAGGATTCCTGAAAAGTAGCCTAAAAACTAATGATAATTTTTTAGATCTAATAATAATTTTTTTAGATCAAATAATAATAATAAATATTAGACACTCCTTTATACAAGATCCTTTCCCAAGTCCTGGAAACAATGCTTGATGTTGTACCAGACTTATAATTTTCTACACAAAAAAATCTCACCTTCAAAATCAGATAGCCAATAGGTTCTTTAGGAAACAAAGAAGGATAACCTAATTAAGTATGACAACAAAAATTTTCATGATCTACACCATGAGAGGAAATAGGGGTAGGTGGTGTGGATGTTGACAATTATCCTGAAAATTATTTTGGTGGAGACAGAGTGGGGCAGACACACAGATGTGGATGGACATGACGTAACCCAAACCTGAAACTCTCAGATCCCAAGCCTGGTTATATGATTTTGTCAGCATTCCTGCTGGGCCTGGCAGTGCTACACTGGCAGGGCTCAAAGTCAAAATGACTCAGCTGGACAGAAATCGGGCAAACATGCCCAGCATGGTTATGAGCCTGTGCTGGCCTTTCTCTGCCCATTCTGTGACTCTGCAACTTGTTTCATTTCTATATCATATTTGCAAGCACAGGAAAAAGTACAGTTAATAGCTTTTTGAACATACATGACTTAATATCTTTAGCATATAAAATACACTGTAAATTCTCACTAAAGGATTTTCCATGCTGGATTTTTCCTTTTCTTTCCTATTTTGGTATAAGAATGAATGAAATAAGTACAATTGATTTTATACACAAACTGTTTTCAGAGTAAAAGTTTATAATTTTGGCTCATCTATTTAATTAATTGGAATATGTTAATTAATGCATCAAAGAATTATTAAGAAAAAAGAGTTTTTTCCTGAGCAGCAATAAGAAAAATAAGCCCATAAATCCAGGTCTTTTTCTTCTGAATCTCACTGAAGTCTCTGGTTTGCACTATTTAATGATCTGTTTTTGAAGAGTGCTTTGACTCACTGTATTGCTAACATTACATGGAAATACCTAGTAAGCTATAGGAGCATTAAAGCCATAATTTTTTTTTTTTTTTTTTTTTGATGAAAACATCCCATATTTTAATTGTGGCAGTTCTTTAACTGACAGACCCTATCTTCTCTGGAACTAGGCAGCTCTGTGAAAGGAGCCTTTATTCATTTGCCTACTTTAGTTGTAGAAAGACAACATTTTCCTTAGGTTTCCCCTGGGAAATGTACCACACAACAAGAAACGTCCCTTTTGTTACAAGCAGACATAATTTAGATGAGTAGCCTGAGAAATGAGCCTGGTAAACTGAAACAAAGGATTTAATTTTGAATATAGTATTCATTAGTATAGGGTTTCAGTGTAAAATCAGTTAGCTTCCTTGACTGAAGACAGTTCCTTGAATTTCAGAACCCCAGACTAAATTTTAAGAGAGAGTTTGGGTGCAAAGTGCAACCCCTCACTTTCATGAGCTCTCCATGTCACTGGTGATAACTAAACAAAGCTGAGTAAATAGGGTTTCTTAGCCTTCTGCAAACAGAATCTTAAAAGTCTTACCCTCTCTTAAAAACCTAATTACTGACGAAGGAAAGTAAATCTGCTGTAACTGCAGCATGGCATTTTCTGTTTGAAACTTTTAATAGCAAATTTTCATCCTTAGCTCTACCAGTTATTTCAGCAATAAAATATGTCATTACAACATTTTTTCTTTAACATTTGGCACACTATGGGACTTTGCCCAAAACACACATTTGTTATTAAAACTAATAAATCAATAATGATCATGAAAATAAGAATAACTGACATTTAAAACTATTCTCAACATTATTTCACTCCTTTCCTTCTCTTCCTTTATGTCCTAAAAAGACAAGGTTTCTCACTTACAGGTCCCAATGGTTGCCTTACCATTTTGCAGCATTAAGCAATGTGCCTTAAGGAATATTTTGTTCTGGTCAGGGACATGGCCAAAACATTTCTCCATTCCCATGTGATAATGCACATGAGGAAGGTGAATTGTGCATTTTCAAGACACTTTCTGACAGGGAATTTTCACTGTGAGAATTATCAGCCTTTGGAATCATCTCCTTGGGACAGTGACCTTGGATGCTTGGGGTGTGGCTAGACAGGGTGCTAGGCAATCTTGTCCAGACCCTAATTTTGCCAGGATAAGTTTGGAGCAGCTGATCCTTGAAGCCATTTCCAACCTGGTGTCCTACCACTGAAAATTAAATGGGAGAAAAAGAGCCAAAATTCTTCAATGATGTAAGAGAAGTAAAGACAATAAGGGCATCATAATCAGACCTGGTGAGAGCTGTTATGATTATCTTTAGGGCATAAGTTTCACCTCGGAGGTGCAGATCATCTTATAAGGCTGTGCAGTGCATCCCAGCTCCTCACAGGCTGATGCTGCTCTGTGTCTAAGCCTTACAGGAAGGGCCTGCTCTGTGGAAAGCTGAAAAACCTGTTGCCTTTGCTTGCTGTGAATGCCACCTTCCTTCAGATCCAGGCAGTGATGAAACCAAGTGGTGCCAGCAGCAGCCTGGCTAAATCACAAGGTAGGACAGTCAGGAGAGAGGCCAAGACATGGGGTAACAGAATTCTCTGTCACAGCCAGTTCCATCTCCAAACTTTCCAAAAGAGAAGCAGCGTGTCAGGAATTCTCAAACTGTCCACTGGCCTGTTCTGGCCTCAAGTTCCAGACACAGAATGAAAACTTACAGACATAGAGAGAATATTAATGTTTTGTGCGACAGCTCTCCACAAGGATCTGTACCAATTCATACCAAATGAAGACCCTACACAGAATCATATCCACATCACCAATATATCAAGTTAATTTTTCTGGAAATACAATAGTTCTTTTTCTTTTAACCTCTTTTCCCAATTTAGATCACCTGACCTATCTTGAATCCTGTTATCTTCCAGTGCAACTCTTACCAATGCACTTCTTGTAAAGTAGTTTTTAATTAGAAGAGCACAAATCCAGTTCCACAAAATCTTTGTGCACCACTGTACACAGAATAATCTTATGTTGTTCTTATACAGCATAAATAAACTCAGGAAAACCTGAAGTTCTTCTGCAATATACTTCTTGCATTTCCAGAAACACTTTTATTTTTGATAAACTGAGGCAGAACTATTTTATATGTCACAGATATTCATACCCATATACTGAAAGAGAAGTTATAATTACAAATTGGTTTGACCTAATATAGAACAGAAACACTAATTGACTTTACCAGTGCCCTGAAATTGCTAATTGACTGGTAAGGCACTAACTTTTTAACCTAACTCATTAGGTAGGAAACTCTTTGTTAGGAAATCACCCTGAATAAATATTAGCATCCATTTGGAAAAGGTCAGATACTTTGGGTTTTTTTCATTACTTTCTACTACTTATTGAAGTAATAATTTTATTATTACTTTCTAGTACTTAATTATTGAATGCCAAAGGCCGGTTTTTCTTAATGCACTGTCTGGCAAAAATATTTACTACACTATCACAAGTCTCAAATATGAAAAAGAAAACAGAATATCCCATACTCTATTAAGAAGGACAGCATGACTTCACATTATTTTTCAGACTAGCATGAAAATCACTGTATGTCTTTCACACCAAATCAAAGGGAAAAGCTTTCACACTAGGTCTGTTCTTGCTTCCAAACCATAAACAGACAAACCCTCTGCTGCTTTAATTCCCCTGGCTTCAAACAACAGGCAGTGGTGGACTCTATCCCAAACCAAAAGGAATAATTAAAAGTGTTTTCAACACTCCTAATTAGCAAGTCAAATGAAAAAATAAAAACCAGTAAAACACTGATTTTACAGCTTCTAGACAGATCACTTTCAGTGTAGACATTGAAGGAAAAGAGACCAAACCTCCTCACTCTGTCTCAGCTCTGAAAAACATCAAATTTCCAATGAGGTGTGGACTTTCCCTGGTCAGCATCTTGCAGAACAGGGAGCAAGTCATACAAAGCATCAGCATTACAAGAGCAAATCTTGGTACTTCCTTCTCCTTTTTACATCCCAGAAAAAGTACATTTCCACTGCTTCCTTCAGCAGGAGAAGCTGCCACAAAAATTTCTCAAAGACTTCTCACCCCTTTTACCAAAATTATGGGATAATCTAGCAAATATTTTCAGTCAGTTATTTCCCCTACTTAGAAAAGAAACTGGTCTTATCATTTAGGCGTGCAGCACAGGATTGCACCAAACTGCTGAGAAAAGTGTATGTGAGCTTTTGCAACAAAAGTCACAAAAGAGAAGGGAGGAATTACAAGCAGTATGAACCCTATCAGGAGGATCCTGGAGAAAAAGTCATACCTATGGCAACAAATTACTGATGTTAGACTGAGCTGCTTTCCATTAACATCATTCATACCAGCAAGTGAAAGACCCCATACTAGTGAAAGACCTCCTTCTGTCAACCAAAAATGTTGCTTCTTTAAATACAAGGTTTTGCCTGGTGTTATACAGCAAACTCCTTCTCGTTGGGGCATATTTGGAGGGTATACAATGGTTTCAATCACCACACAGGAGATCCAGACTAATTTTTTATCCAGCTATTTACAAACAACCATACAAAAAACCATTTTTTACAGTACATGCTTTGCTTAGAGTTTTAAAACCAAATTTCTTGACCTAACTACAAAAAGGATATTTACCCATCTACTATCCATAGAGACACAGTTCTAGAAGAGAAATATCTGCCAAAGTTATGTAAAAATATAAATTGCCATCTCAAGGATGACAAAAGGAAAATAAAAAGCATTCATGCATTACAACCAACCTTTGTCTTCATGTGCTGGGACAAGCACTCGCTCTAAACCACTGCAACGTGACCTTTGCTGCTCCTCTCCCTTGGGCTGCAGGACACTTCAAGAACCAACACTTCAATTTAGCTGCTGGAAGGTTTGCAGTGGTGTTGGGTGACATCCTCCTTCCAAAATGGCTCTAGAGGGGTAAAAAGGAAAACAGGCATCATCATCCTTCTGTAGAATTTCAGGTGCTCCATAGAATTTACAGGTAGTGCCTCATCTCACTGCCCTAATGACATTTTAAGCACCCTGACTTAGGGGTTTTCCCAAATCTTCTGATTTGCAAGCTGGCTGAAGTTGGTTTAATATTTCCACCCCACAGCCCAGACCCCACACTACCCTGCTCTTCAGAGTTGTTGTGAGCACATTTCAGCATCAAACCACAAAAATGCCTTTTTTGTACCAAACACTAAATATTCCAGCCTCCAAAATTCTTCCCTTGTGAGTCTGATCAAAGGCAAGACTTTGCTTTATAGCATATGTTTGTTTGTGAAACTTGTGAATCCAGTGGCCAGCAGGCACTTCCCAGGGCTGGCACATGGTGGAACAAGGCTTTTTTCCAAACCCAGCACTTATAGAGAGCAGGAGAGGGGGACAGAGGGGGACAGAGGGGGACGTGCCCTCACCCCACAGGCTGATGCTGG
Organism: Rhipidura dahli; assembly: GCA_013399225.1. Classification (NCBI taxonomy): domain Eukaryota; kingdom Metazoa; phylum Chordata; class Aves; order Passeriformes; family Rhipiduridae; genus Rhipidura; species Rhipidura dahli. The sequence goes on from VXAC01005349.1 coordinate 320,716, forward strand.
CTGGTCACTCAGCACACAGCGCTGCCTGGCAGGTACTCAGCACATTTTATCCTGGGCAGACCCTGATGGAGAAGACAGCCTGTCCTCCTCCTAAAATCTACCTGCTGGCTCAGAAACATGCAAAGAGGTGAGAATGAGCACAGCTTTTGAAAAGCAAGATCCCTCTACTTCAATACTGATTCTGTTGGTCGTGTTAGTCCCTACACACACACACATCTGATTTCAAATGCATCCTGCTGACCATAATCAGCAGACTGCAGGGAAATCACTTGCCCTCACCTGTGCCTTGGCAAGGGCACAAAACTGGTGCCAGGGAAAGCTTGGTCTGACTCAGCCAGGCTGAGCTCTGTCTCTTAAACATCTCATGATGTTCAGTGCTGGGACTAAGGGTGGATTTCTCACTGTGGAAATCTAACGCTGGTCCAGGGTTCCTTGGCACATCCCCTGGCTGAATGCTGTGCCAAGAAATACACAGCCAGAGGGCTGTGCTTTTTTCATAAGCAGAAATAATGATAGGTCTTACAGCTTTTCTTATGTTTTCATTTTCTATGTTTTCATTTTTTTTTTTTTAGTATTAGTGAGCAATAGAAATTCTGAGCGGTAGGAAATTTGAAGAGTTTTTTTTCTCATGTTCCTCAGTAATTTTACAAGCTATTTTCCCATGCTTTAGAGAGTGAGTTTTATTCCATTATCTGATCCATGTCTGGTAATTAATCAAATTGCTTTAAACAGCGAAATTTGATCTAAAATCTTTTGTTCATTTGCAACCAAGTAAAGTTCGATAAGAACAGACAGTTTGGCAGTGCCTGTAAATCCTTGTGGAGCAAGGAAATTAACTTCTTGGCACTCAGCTCTGTAATGATGTGCCTGATTTCACGGAAAAAAGACAACAAATTCATTTCCATACCTCAATAATGCTTCTCTTTGTGTTTAGCTTAATTAACTCATTGAAGGATGAAAGCTGAACTTTTTTTTAGGATACCTAGTTCCTGGAATGTGCAGTGGGGTGGAAAAATGATAAATCTGAAACTTTGTGATAAGAATTCTTCAAGGCAAACCACATTTGTATGCGAAGAATAAATTCATTGCAGTCTATTTTGTAGCTGAAGAGTCAACAAAATAGCTATCTAGAAGTACTTTAAGGGTTATTTTATATCTGTAACTAATGCAGCATTGATAATTTGCACGAGCTGTAGCCTGCTGCTTATTGCAGCTCATGCTGTCCCAGGAGTGCTTCATAAAAAAGGGAGAGGAACATCCCAGGCAAAGCTGTGAAAGGCCATCTGATGGTTGTTCTGCTCAGTGATTGCTCTAATGCAGGGGTGCCTTCCACTATTAAGCAGCAAAATAAAGGAAAATGTTATGGTGTTTGTAATATGATTATGGGTATTTTCTTCTTGATTCCTCTTCCAAGAAGATATTACAGCAATATTTAACTCTTCCTCAGGCATCTGAGCCCCTGACTCTGTTTCTGTGCACTTTTTTCTTTATATATCCCTGTCCTCACTGGTGAGATACACTGGGAACAAGGTTTTTGTATCAAGTAGGAGCTAAATTGCCAGCCAATAGTTTTACCTGTAGCTTGTTTACTTTTCTAAAACAGTATTCTTGAAATTAAAAGCAGGATATTTACTATTTTCACTTTTGAAGCCCTGCGTGCAAGATAGAAACAGATATTCAACAAATTCCACCTAATCTGCTCAACATTTCTAGAATTGTACTATTAATATTTCAAATAAACTCGCTGATTTCTCATACAAACCATCCAACATAACCTTTGCTTTTTCTTGACTTTTCCCTTCTTAATTTCAAATATGGAAACTTGAATATTTCTATGTCTGGAGGATCCTGATATGTGAAGAGCCATGGTGAAAATGAAAAAAAAAACCAAACCTGAAGTCTAAATATTTTGCTGGATTATTTTAAAAACACATTAAATGGGGAAATCATGTTCCCAGCTGCTGGGGGTGGGTTGAGTTTTAGTCAAATAAAGGTTTGTTTGGAGAAAAGTAAATTCCCATCTCTTACGGAAGAAAACCTCGACATACCATGAAAATATGAAAAAAACTTCCTCCTGTTTAAACCCCCAGAGAACAGCTGACAGCACACCTTGTTTACCACCCAGGACACTCGAACTTTGTTTTGAACTGAATTAAGCAAAAGCTACATGTCTGAGGAGCTAAGTTTTTAAACTTTTGTATGTATTGGAAAAGTATTTTCCCAATTGCATACTGAAAATGACATTTAAAATGTTTTTAATTTCACCAAGAGATAAAGGCTCCCCTAAGGGCCTGCACGTGAAATCAACATGAATACTTTATAAAAAGCCGTGAAATAAACATTGCTCAGGAACTACACGACCTGAGAAGCCTGCCTGGAAATCTCATTCATCTACTATAAAATATTAAAAGAAGCAAATTCCCAGAATTAAAAAAAATACATGATAATAAAATTTGGACAAGTGGGACAAAACACTGAAAATATCACACATGAGAATTGTGGAAATTTAATGTCTAATTATAACTCTATTTTGGAAATATTTCCTTGAACCTGATCCCCCACTAGCTGGGTCCTGTTTTGATTAATTTCTAAATACCTGAAGCAGCACATTGCTTTCCTGTAGTCCTTCAGGTTCCACACCATAACCATAATATGCCATTTTCAGACGTGGTTAATTTTAAATGTTAATTTCTTTTCAAGAGTTACATTCAAAATCAGTTACACATTTGTGCATCTAAATTTTAAGCACCTAACCTTAGACGCCTAATTTTGAATATTCAGAGATTAATCTTTATATCAGTGAAATTAAAACTACATTTTGTGGCTAGAATCAATTACTCTTTAACATCCTTAAAATGCTGGCACGCTGATACAGTAAAAACCAGAAAGAAAATGAATCCAAAAGAACCTATTTGAAAGGAAGGCTGCCTTTGACCATGCAAGAGAGTCTGCATTATCCTTATGGGCACTTTATTTCTCTAACACCAGAGGTAGCACCAACCTACAGGCAAGTTCATTAATCTCCCCAGCTCCAAGGAAATGGAATGTCATGCACTGCAATGTATTCTTTATTGCTATTCCTGCATAGCTTTTCCATAAAGTTCTTTGTTAAAGATAAAGCTGAGAAAAGTTTAGATGGGGTTTTAAGGATTTCAAAACTATAGGCTCACAAATATTCTTCTTTCAAGATTACCCACAGTCTGCCATTATTTATTTACTGACAGATACAACATATTCAATATTTAAATCAATTTCCTTTTTAGTTTTAATCTGTTTTCCCAGATTCATAGTTGTCATTAATTTGGATTCCTGGCCACAAGAAGTCAGAAAATCAGTAAAAATAATATCAAAGATGATCTCTTTGAGGCAGAAAAGGTCCCTAAATGTAAAGAAGTTGATGCATCTGATACAAGCACGTATCAGTATTGATAGGAGCACAAATACAGACTCCAGTATTCTCAAGTCAAAAAAATCTTTATAAAAGCAATAATTTAATTACAGTTGACTTAATAACTGCAACCTCAACCCAATAAAATTCTAATAATTGAGATGTTTGACAGCAGCAGGTTTAGTATGAGAACGCTTATTATTTTAGATAGAAGCACAGAAGAACAATTACATTTCATATGGTAAATGTAGAATACATTCCTCTAGTATTCTCTGCTATACAATGTGTGCGCACCCACAGTAAAAACATTAGAAATAGCCTCCATAAAAGAAAAATCACCTGCAGCACTACTTATTTGTGTTCTCTGCCGTGTTTTCCTTCATGTGTATAAAGAACCCACAATTCTGCCTTGAATCTCAGTTTTCTTACCGAGGATTCCAAGTCTCACCTTGCTCTTCAAAGGGAAACCCACCCAATGCTGTACCTTTTACACCCACACACACTTTCATGCCAGCTCAGCTTTCCAGCTCTCCTTCCAATACTTGTGAAGCACCACAGAACAGCTGAACAGTAAGCATTATTTAGCACAAAGCTTGGGCTATTTTGTCAACAGAATTGATTGAATTTTACCAGGATAAACCAGCATCACTTGCCTCACAAGGAAACAGCGATGCAGGAATGCCAAGTGACTTTACCAACTTCATACAGTAAATATTGGGAGAAGCAAGGACACAACACTTTTGCCCATCAGCCATATTGTCTGAGCATTGACTACCACTGAAGGCTGCTTATTAGCTGCATTTGCATTAAAATTGGTGAAATAAATCTGGGCCAGGTATCAAGTTCCATGACTGATGGATTTTCCTAAATAATTACTGAGTCTTTCCTTTTCCACTGTTAATCTGCCCTTCAGTCCGCAAAATATTAAATTTGGATTACTTCAGTCTAATTTTGTCTTTTTTGAAATGGTGAAATGCCTGCAGCCCTCATAAAATGTAAGTAATGTGATCCTTCAGGCCCAGAAAATGCAACAGGAAGGTTTAAATCAGCAGTCTGGCTTGGGCAACACAACTACAAGTGGATTTGAAAAACCAGCACAGGAGTTTTCCTTCTGAGAACAAGTTATGGGAATAGTTATGGGATCATACAAATAGAGTTATCAGCACTAATTAAAATTCTGATTGATTTCTGTCTTGCATGAAGCTTCTGGAGTGTTTATTTCACATTGGCTAGCATAGGTCAGACATAAGTTTAGCTGCAAAGCACAAGTTATTTAAATCTAGCTATAAGGCTTGCTCAGTTTAACATCAATGGATCTGGAAGGAGCTTGGCTTTGTCAGTTGTGGGTTTTCTTCCTAAACCTCCGACAGTGAGAAGATTGGCTTACAGCCTTCCAATAAAGACAGTCATTTTGCAACAACCTTATTTACTGTCAAACTTGTCAAATCATCAGTTAAAAAAATCATTTATCAGAAACTGGATTGCTCAAAAAGAAACTCTACATTTGCTCAAAGTCCAATACATACACGACAAGACTTGTGATCAACAGTACAAACAACAACATCAGTTTCAGACCTTCTGCCTGTATAATTCTAGCAGCAGAAATTCAAGCTTCTGAGCATCTACAGCTTGCAGATATATACGCTGCAATTTTAAAGTTTTCTTTGTTAATTCATATAGAATCTCCAGAAGGCCCTTGCTAAGACAACTCTTTGAGCATAACACTGAAAGAAGATCCTAATGATTTATAATGCAATCAGTGACCATAAGGTAAATCAATAGTTTACTCAGGAAAAAATGGACTTTTTTGTTCCTGAAGCTATGTCAAATTTTTAAAGCATCAACCCAATGAATTCTAATTTTACGTGGATAGCATTATACCTATGACCTTGCCTCAGACTTAGTCATTATCTGCTGATATAAAGCACATACACTAGATTTAGGGAAGTATTTTTTGATAGACATAGTCCTTTGATATATAATTGAGATATATAATTATCCAAGGGAAAAGATGCCTGAATTAATTACTTGAAAAATTACATATAATACATCAAGATTTTCTTTGTCCTGGATAAGAGATGCTTTCTTTTTTTTAAAATCAGAAATGCCTAGAATGGATGCCTTGACAATTAATTTTGTTGTAGCATGCTTTACTGGTTTGTGTTTTAGGGAGAGGAAGAGGAGCTGGAAAGGGAAAAAAACATTCTCAATGTAAAATGTGGGATTATCATCAAAAGAGGAAGAAATCAGAAAAAAAATCTGCAATTACTGTATCATAATAAATATCTGTTCTTTTAAGTCTATTTTAATTTTCAATTCTGTGCAGCTGTAAGCAATACACCACTTAGAAGCTCTTGGGTTAAGAGATGTGCATGACCACCTTTCAGTGCAGCTGCCTGCATGTGATGTGTGCCACAGAAAATTTGCCTACAGATGTTTTTCCATTTCAAAAGTGGTAAAAATTAAAAGGTATTTCTCCATGTCCAGCAGTTACAGTGATAATAAATGGAGAAATTCAGACCTCCTCTAGGAGAGACACTGTATTGACAGCAGCATGGATGTATTTACATATGAAATGTGCAAGGATGTATTCTTGCCTTCAGTCTTCAAATTTGTTCCTATAATCACAATCAAATGTGCTGGGAGATTATGCTGATCAATTCCCCTGATCACAGTTCCAAGGAAAAAAGGTCTCAAAAGATCCAGAAATTGGTAAAAAATGAATGCTCACTGAAACCAGTGCTTATAAAATTAATGAAATTGTGTCACTGCCTTCAAGGACTTCACTTAGATCATTTCTGTTTGGAAAAACAGTTTGTCTAATATCATCCTCCGGAGTATCCTGTAAGCATAATGAATTCATACAAAAAATATATTTTGTTTCCAGTTAATACACAACAATCTTGTTACAATGAAAAATTCACAACGTATTATTTATTTCCGATCACATTTTAGATAATAAGCAGGATATCAAGTGATGTCTGTTACTAATGCCATAATAAATGAAAACTCTAGGCCTAGTTTAAGTTATTAGTATAAAATCTTGTTTATTTACTAGGCAACTTAACAGAAACCTGTGAACTGTGAACCCACACACCTGTACCCCCCACCGTAAAACAAATATATCTAGGAGCTTTATGAAACTGTTCTCCATGGATTTTCAACAATGGAGTAAATGGAAAATCTCTTAGTAAATTTTTCAGGTCCTGGAGAGCTGTTATATTGGCATCCCATGGATCATATTGTTCATTTTAGTGATGTAAAATGCTGGCATTGACTTTCACATAAATGGTCTCCATGAATTTGAATTGTGGGATTGAGGCCTACTACTACAGATTGGTAAATTAATTTTCCCCTAATGCTAAAAATGCTGTCCTATTTATCATTTCTAAATAAATCCAATATTTCAGTCATTAAGAATTCCACACTGGGAACAGCTGGACTTTTTAGATTTAAACCAGGGAATAAATTCTCTAGCAAAGGTCTATAAAACAAGGTCCTAACTCTCTGAAGGACGTTAGAAGCCATCAATCAGCTCTTTATTAAGGAAACAGTATTTATGGAAACTTCAAGAGTACAAATTAGCTGTAGCTCAAGGAAAAAGCATTTCTTTCCCCCCTCTCTTTTTTTTTTTTTTTTTTTTTAATTTTAATTTCTCAAGGCTTAGACTGTTTCAAAAAAGAAGCAATTTCTGGTATGTTTTTAAGGAATGGAATGATAGCAGAGCTCTAATGCTTAAAAATAAATTGCCCTGCTAATCCCACATCAGATCCAGGTTATTGTGCTTGTTAATCTTATTCACTACCCAGGAAGGATTTCCTGTCTATGGGTTTTAACACATGATATAATCTCAGATTACAGCTCTTTTACCATGTACAGGGGGCTATAAGACGAGGAAAAGAAAATAGTATGTTCAATTGTAATGGAGTGGATTAAAGAAGTGAACTTTAAGATAAAAAAAATTATTTCTTTTAGAAATATGCAGAGTGAACAGGAGTCAAGTCCTCAGGTAATGGGAAGCATACCAAAGTGTGTTTTAATAAAACGTGAAACAGATCACCTAGAAATTCTCGTATGTTTTTATATTTAAAATGAATGCACATTAAGAGAATATTTTAAATGTGCATTTCAGATCTCCAAAATATTGACAGGGTAAGTGTGGAATACCAACCACAGGTACAGATATTTAAAGGGGAGTTTCAATACCAGACATTTTTTGAGTTTATGTATTCCTCATTAAATGTTATTAAAATATTTTTAATTTGTTGACATTTGCAACAAAAAAAAAAGATTAATTGTAATTTATGCTTTTTATTATTTGTTATCCATTTATATTTAAAAGGTTTCTCCTATGAACAACTCAAGCAAATACTATTGCCAAATTGAGGAGTGTCAGGAGTGCTGAGTCAGACAGACCTTTTGCACAGATATAATTTTGTGGATGTTCTGAAATACCCTAATTGAGGACAGGCAAAGGGCAGCCCCCACCCCAACAGTGTTTTATATTTTCCAGTAATTCAACAAGCTGTATTCACTAGCACCTGGCAGCTCCCTTCTTGTTCAGTGCAACACTAAACACTACTTTATTATTTTAATTAATATTTGTTCATTATATAGCTAATGAAAGGTATAATTAAAATAATTTTAATGAGAACAACATTCTCAATTTAGCATCCAAGCCACCAGCCTGCTGGAGCCAGAGGTTTTCTGCCAATATTACTTAGGAAACACAGTATGAAGTACTGTACATTTCTTCTTTCAGTGAGGCTATCAGGTACGAAACTTGATTCACTTTGCATGGCAATCACAAATCCTTTATACAGATTGTTAAAGGAAATTTTTGTAGCTAATCATCACAATAAAAGTAAGTTATTAGATATAGCTCTTGAATATTAAATGTTAATAATGAGAATATTGTTGACATTTTAGGCATAATCTCAAAAAACCTTTCTTTTCATGTATTCAACATTTTTCCATTGATACGTTCTATTTCAATGGACAAATTTTTCAAAGCTTGTACTTCTAAGTACAAATCTATTCCTTGTGAACAACATTTATACGTATAGCACCTATTTTGTTTGTTTTTAAAGTAGAAAGAAGATTTTTTTTAAGTGAAATTTGAAAGAAAAAGGCAAAAATCAACAACAAAAACCTGGATGAAATTTCCATTCTGCCATAAATACACAGAACTGAATTACCAAAATTTGGAGTTCTAAAAATCTGGACCCAAATTCATGCAGCCTGTTTCCAGCCACAAACAGAGCTGTTTTACACGTGTTACTTAACTGAGTAAGGGATGCCATGAGGTGGACAACTTCTAACAGCTGACAGAGAGCAAAGCCTGAGAAGCACCTTGGGGTGGACACAAATTAAAGCCCAAGAATGGGGCTTTAGGGAAGCAGTGTCCTGCCAAGCTCCCAGGCTCTGGCACAGGCTGAGAGCTCTGGCAGCAGCCCTGCCCACCCCATCTGCCCCACCAGACGCACACACTATTTGTGTGTCTACACCCAGGAATGGTCCTCACCTCCTGTCTCTCATTTCAGAACAGGGAATCCCATATTCTGCCTCTTTTTTTTTTTCACCATTTTCTGTGATTAATTACTGCAAAAATGGTGTGAAATCCTTTAAAGAGATTGGGGTTGTCATCCCCCCCTTTCTTTGCACTGCAAAGTCCATATTCCTCTCTAGAGCTGAACTTGCCTGCTCTCTAACATGAAGGAATATCAGCCTTTCCCTTGAGATACACCCAGTTCCATATTTTACTCCAGGGCATGTGTAGATACACACAAAAAAATCTCTAAAATTAGATTCAGAACTCAGGACTCTTTTGGGCACATTCTGCAGGAGCTGTTTTGCAGATTACAGTTCAGCAAAATGTCCATCCATAATGAACACCTTTAATTGCTAACTAACATTCTTGTGGAAGTCAGGCACTTTTTTCAAGTTAGCCCATACTCATGAATTTAATTAAAAAAATCTTTCATACCTTGACAGTACTAAGAGGTGATATTGCCAAAGTAGCTGTCAGCTTCTTCAGGCTAAAATATTTGAACTAATTACAGATACATGGAACCGTCCTCAAAAAAAAAAAAACCCCAAAAACTATACACCAGCTATAAACAACAGATTTTCTATGTATAAAATTTTACATACCAGCCTATTTTTAATTAATTTTAATCCATTTCTAGGTATTAGTCATTAGAGGGCAAAGTAACTTAATAGATGCACATTCTTTTTTAACAGAAGCTGATATTACACATTGCAGAAGGACAAAAAGAATGAGAGAAGTGTTCCTTTAAAGTATCATTATTTTGCACAGATATATTGTAGGTATATATTTAAAGAAACCCCTTCATCCAATGCAATGTAACTGCAGCACCTGCTGAAAGCAACTCCATTTTCACTCCTGATGCCACTGAGCTTTGTTTTATGACCAAAATTTTTCACGTGACATGTAAAAATCACCTGCACACATAATTCCACCACGAGGCTCAATAGATTAATTTGCTTCAGTAATTGTTTTTGGTGGAAGTAGCTGGCCTAGTTATGCAAAACAGAAACCCCACATCAATTTTTGTATGGCACTTAGAGCAGTTAAAGAGAAATGGAAGAAATTTATTTTCCCCCAAATTCAGGCTATGATCGAGTTTCTATGGAAACCTTGAACACCTCTACAGAGATAAGCAGCAAAGGGTGAAACTGTTCTCCCTCTTTTTCACCATCTCCTCTTTTCTCTCTTTGATCCACGTGGCAGTGTTTTATGTATAATTCACTTTCTGCTGTCCCTTATTTCTCTTCTCCCTCTTCATGTATGAGAAGGAAATCTGGGGAAACTCTCCTCCCTATTTGCTTGCCAGTGGCTCCCCAGATGATTTTGAAGTACGATGACTAAAATGTAAACATTTTCCTGTACCTGGTCTACATGATTTTAAACAATCATTTATTTCAAGTCACCTGAGCAGAAAAACCGACTAGAGACTCTAAGAACTGACCACTATAACTCTCATGGTCCTGGGAGATTTCCTTCAATGGCTGCTTCCAAACTCTGGGTCAAGCTCCTGTAAAATCTCAGCAATGGCACCAGACAGAGCTCCAAATGGATATAAATGACACACATCAAAGAGGTCCCTAAAGAGCCTTTGAAGAGTTACATTTACTTCTCTTGAAAGACTACTAACTGTGTGAACTAAGCATAAAAAACATTATGTACTAAAATGCAGTTTTAGCTGTAGACCTCCGATGACTGAGGAAACAGACTAGAAAACAGCACAAATGCAATTTGCATTTTGTCATTTAGATTTTCTTTCATGCTTCTCTCAAACCCAGGTGCAGCTTAGCTCTGCCCACACACATAAAGCACTGGAAATTTCAGTTTCATTAGAGCCAGTTGGGGAATGATTTGGGAAAAATCTGCTTCTTGTAGGTAAACAGTGCAACTTAGCACATGACGTGCTATTAAGGGCCAAGTAATTTAGGGTCCATAGATCATTCTAGAGAGCTCTGATGAAGGTTCCTATAGGCCCAACTATTCTTCCCTGACTTGCACTATTTTTTTGGGAGACTGATCACCAGCCACATAAGAAAAAGGTAATGTTGACTGGACACAAGTTTTAAATGGCTGAACTAAAATCTTAAACCTTCAATAAATCCTACAAACATAATTTGTCAGGGTAACCTGAATAGAGATAAGAAATGCAATGGGAAATCACTGTAACTTGCTCACAGCACCTTGTAAATAGTATGTAAGGGGATTCACAATGGCCTAAAACCTATAGGCCCAAAAATAAAGTGACACTACAAAAAGTCTGTAAATTAAAAATGCATCAAATTTTCTGGAGAAGCTCCTTATTCTCAGAGCAAGGTCCCTAGTCAGAAAATGAGTTTCCTGCAAAAATATGTATTTTCTTCACACATAGGGATGGATGGAGGCAGTGCTTTTTGTGAGAGCATGAAGAAGCAAGTGGTTTTTCTGGTAGTGTACACAAATTCACCAGACGACTACAGTAATTGATCATCCTTCTCTGGAGTGATGCAAATGCTCATTTAAATGTAGTAACCTCAGATGAATAATTCTACTACACTTCCAGTACTTTAATCAACTACCCAATTAAAACTATGCAGCAATCAGAGATGGCATTCTGCCATTACACATCTGCAAAGCTCTGCAGACACACACTGACCAGTGATGACAAAAGTAAATTTAAAGGAATTTCTTTCTGTACCTACTGCTCAATACTGTGTGTCTCCACAACCCTCTGCAATGCTCAGGCACCTCTTCGGTGCATGATGTCCTGCACAGGGCACATCCAGCTGCCCACCAGGCTGTGCTTATGGATATTCACTGCTAGAAACTCCTTGTTTTTGTCTGTTTGCTCCTGGTGCTTTTCTTACACCAGGTGATTTCACTCATGCCAGGGGATTGTTTTCAAAAGTTTAAATTTATCTTATTATTACACTCCTGCAGTTTGATAAATTTGTCCCACTCCTTCAAAATATTTTCTTGGCAGTAGTCATGTAGATACAGACTGCACTAGCCCTGTTAGTCCTCCACTACACCAAATATTTTAGCTACGGTACCTGTAAGGAACAGGCACACCACAAGGCCATTTCTGTCATGCTCCATTTTCAGCCAAGAATATGGCTAAGTATTTTTAAAATTTGCATGGCTTTCTGAATGTGATATTCAAAATATGGTTTCTTCAAGGAAAAAGAGTGGTATCAGAGCACAGTGCATAGATGCCAACTTTTCACACCTTTTTTATATCACTGTAATTCTAATTTCTCACAGCCAGCACAACAGTTTCTCACCTATTACTACCGACACATTTCAAAAGTAAGTATACTTTTTTCCAGACAATATTTTTTAAAATTTATTATATTATAAATATTTATCTTGAAGGTATAGTTCACAAACTGGCAATGAGGTATCAATTAAAACAAAATTAATAGACCACTTCAATGCCAGTTTGATAAACTGTGAACTGAACAGCATTCCCTCATGATATTACTCAAGCCTCATACAGAGGAAATAGTTGATAAAGATGTACATTACTGATATGTGGGAAAAATAGACACAGATCTTCAGAAGCTCTTGGTTCAGCAAATAAGTGACATTAGATGTGCAGTGGTACAAATGCTCAACTGACCATAACTCCCTTGTTTGCACACCAAATCTGAGTTTTCTCATACCGATTCCAGAACCTTCCTTGTGGCACATGAGTACTTTTCAGTGGCTCACCTCTCCCCCGAGGCTTTGGAAAGGAAATAACCATTGATAATGTCACTTACGCTGCAAAGCTTTTCTTCCTGACGAGCCTGATGCGCCCCTTCTGATGAATTATTCACAGACTCGTGTGACTAAGCGTGCAGCTGATCTCAAGTGCCATTTATGTAACAAGTGTGGTACTGGCAAAATGGCTGCATATTTTCTTCTAAACTACTTAATTAGAAATGTTGAGAGTATTTTTTTTTTTTTGTAGATGCAGCTTATTTCTTTGTGATCAAACAGAGTTAAAGGGTTTGGTACTTCCCTTTGACGCTGTAAATTAGACAATTTTTTTCCGCGGAAAGTCTTTTAGAAATTATCACAGTACTTCTAGTCCACATGTAAATCAGGAAATCTGGGTGGAAATCAAGCATTAAAGCCACCCATTTGAATGATAGAGCTACTATAAAATGCATAAAAATGCAAGTCATATTGATGTCACTGCTTCCTAACATTTGATATATTTAAAATATTTTATAATTGCTAACACTGTAGGAAATAGAATGCAAAACCTACTGGACTGAAGTCTTTAAGGTTAAAGCCACTCCTTAGAAGTGCCTCAGTGGTAAGAAACCACCTGCAGAAAAAGTTTAAAATAAAGAAATCTTGAATATTTACAGAGTAGCTTTTTCACTTTTTCCATCTTTCTAGATCTGATTTTCTTTCCTGGGAGAGGCTTAGCAACCTGTCCCCAACAAAGGCTTGCAAGATGTTTAAGTGTAAACTTTTTGTCCTCCTAGGGGAGTATTCAGTTGCATTATGTGTATCAAAATAGAACATGTGTGGGTGACGGAAGTTCTCCGTGACATGAAGGGTAACTTCCTGCGGTGCCAGAACTGACCTTACAAATTAATTTCATATATTCTTTTCTAATCTAAGAAGCATATACTCAATTCTAACTGTTTATTTCATAAGCTTTCACATCCCTGTTTTTGAATCCATTTGGAATCATTTACATACCAGTTAAAATTGCTATGGTGCTTTGGAGGCTTCAGTGGTACCACCTTGCACAGGTCACACAAACATCAGCACTGAGAGTGTTGCTCAAAGTTTAGTAATTCCTGACAAGGAAAGTTCCCCACGAGCACAAAGAAACGTGTGGCAGTTCAGCATTTCTGCCTCACGAGTCCTCTGTTGAAGAGCACAAACACTGAATATATTTTAAATATTGATAGTCTTGGGTTATGATTATTACACAGCAGAAACATTTTGAGCTTATGATTACTTGTAGACATCACTGATGAAGTAAGGAATGGCTTTTACTGTCTTGAAGCTTAATAAAATCCAAGCAGACAAGGTATAAAATATTAACTGATGTTTCCATTTCACAATTACAGTAATGGGGATATTCAGAGGTTGTTGGGCAACATAGAAACTGAGTCAGAAAAGGAAATTTTTCTGGTTTTAGCTAAGTGCCTCATCCACAGGAACACCTCTGCTCCTCTAAGGAGAAGAGATCCATTTATATATATATGTACCTATCTATATCTATTTAGAAGCAATGTTTCCAACTAATGAGATACCTTCATTAAATGCTCGACACACCTTTTTTGCTATAATAAAAATTACACATTTGTTCACAAACATTCATATGAAATTGGACATGAAAACAGCTAATTCCTTTCATTTTTTCAATGCCCTATTACACAGATCCTATTTTCCTACTATATTATTTGTTTTGACTAAATATTAGTGATTTATCCTTTGATCTTTCCCTTCATTGATTTTTTTTAAAACCATGAACTGAAAAAACAAACAGTCACTTCTAAAATTAAGGCCTTTACCCATCATACAAAAAATCAAAAGCCACAGTAATATTTTACAAATTAAAACACATTAAACAAGCCCTTTTTCCTCCAGTCTGAACTCATGACACCTTGTACAATGACACACATAATTTTCTCCATCCACCAGGGAGTTAACACGTTAAATTCCTGCAGGCCAGTACAACTTGTCACTTCTCACTGGCTTTCCCTTGGACAAAAGTGTTTCCAGTTTTCTCTAGATGGCACAACACAGTGTAAAGCTGAAGGAAGTTAACACTTGTCATCACAAGGGGCTTTAAGCCATTTAATTAAAAAGGGCAGAAATGTTCAGAAACCCAAGCCAAACTCACACTTTTCTGCTTCCTGTCAGGGCAGGCACAACTCAGTCTGGGAGGCTGCAGGACTTGGACTAATGACACACACAACCTATTGATAATTGCCTTTAAATGAGAAATACATTTCTTCCCTCTTCTGCTGCTGCTGAGCAATAGTAGACTGTGACCCTTTTCACACAGGTTTATAATTAATTCATTAAGACTGCCTGACCCTAATCTCTGAGGCTGCATAAGCACTGAGATAGTTCATATAACACACAAAATATTGATGAAGGACAGCACTGAACAGCTACTTAGCTACCAAACCTCTGGATCAGTACATTAATGTAAGCTTACATAGTAAGTAAAACAGTAACTGAGACCAAGCACTGGCATTTTCAGCTTTGGGCTGAATCTTATGAGTTAAGCCACCTAAAAAGCAGTTTGAAAGATGACATAAGCATGCATGTGTGTGACTACAAAATGGTTCATTGTTTTAAACTGCATGACGAAACTGACCTAAAATCATTAATAGTAGAGGAATTATTCTTGTGTACACAGAAAGACATGATACCACTAATTTGTTAAGATATATGTGGGCACTGGGAAAGGCAACTAACATGAAAACAAGACTCTCATACACTTGCAAGGTTTTCAATTTTACAAATATTCACTGCTTGAGTTTGCCACTGAAATAACTTCAGTTCTTTGGTTTCAAATACATTACCACATTTGCAAAGTGGAACTGAAATATTTTCTGACAACATCTATGTTCATTTCTTTCCTTGAATCACTCCTGACACCAACCATGCTACTAGCCCTGAGCATGATGCCTTTTCTGTTTAGCTGTCTGAAAGACCATAAGCAAAAATAAAGACCTTTATCACCCTTGGTCACTGTAGCAATAAAAAAAGCACTTTCTTTGAGGAGACTCCAAGTTATGAAAAATTATATTATTTTGCTAATTTCCTCAGCAGCATGCAAGATTAAACATAGTATTTTTCTTTTTCTTTTCAGCTCTTGATTTACATTCAAGTACTCATTCTTTCTCTTTAGGATTCTCTGTGTTCTGTCTCAGGGCATGCCAAAGATTCACCAACACCCCAGGGGGAAGGCCTCTGCTTCTTCAGCAGTAGAGCTGGACTACGGAGTAAATGTCTCCAGGACCTCAGCACGCTGCATCTTTTTTACTTTCCCACCTCAGACACAGTCCCTATTTTTATTTTGTCTCACCTGAACAAAGTGCCAAGTCATAAAACCCAAAATCATTGAAACAGCAGCTCTAATGCCTTATTAGAACTTGAGAGTCTCCATGCTCTGTGCAGAAGAGGAGCTGTAAGAAGTGTAAAGCCCTACAGCTTTCTGGACATCACACAGACAAAGATCCTGACAGGGAGTCATAGAAACCCATATGGAAAAGAACATTTTGAATAATGAAAAGATTCAAGTGGCATAAAATATCTCAGGATGCACTAACTGTGAATTTTGTCACTTCACCATATATCTAAGTCACACCCCTTCTTCCCCAGCTTGAGAAAAACACTCTGAAACAAGTCCCATTTGTTACACCCAATTAACTACTCCTGTGCATTTTGACACAATCAGCTATGCAAACTGCATTTGGTGATATGACTGAATTGGAGAATGGAATGGCATAGCATTGTTTTCTGCTAAGAGAAGAATATTTCCTCCATTGCATGATGAGAGGAGCAAATATTGCAAAACAGACTCTGTGAATGAATTTGCAGTAGGAAGGAAACATCATTCATGATTTAGAAAAAGCTCAAGGAATTCAGAACTTGCTCAAGAACATACAACTGAAATGAATACTGCAGGAAGAGGATATAAAATTAAGAAATCCCAGAGAAAGGATGTAGCATCATTTTCTTTCATCACTTAGCCCACCACACACTTAACCTTGGACCTTTCCATCCTGCTGCTTCCCTTTGCAGAATTGAGAATAAGGATGCCTGACAGCTCTCTGAGCTCTCCATCCCTTACTGTGGAATTTGCATTGAGCAAGTTCACTTGAGTTGTGAACAATATTTTTAAAAAACTATTTGTTTAGGAGAAGTTTTGTCATGCCTGAAGTTTGAGGTACAAGTTGCAGTTATGAGTATAGGTTACAATGAATAATGAATGATGAACAGCTGTCCAAACCAGCTTACATCAAAATGTTGGACCTTGCTATTCTTCAGGTTTAATATAGCAGTTTCTAGGATTTTGGTTTTATGGTCATGCAGTTCCTTGAATCAACATGCTGTACATCTAGCCTGTCACTTGTAGCCAATATTTTATTGTTCTACCTAGAAAACCTAACTTCTTCAGCTAAAAGCGAAAGTTGTTAGTATATGATATTTTGTGTCACCTTAGAAACAACTCTGCCCAGTTGCACACAAAAAGGTCCTTTGCCATGATCTTGTCCAGTGGGTACCATGGTGTAGCCAGGCTTTGTAACCTTGCTATAAGAATTAATTCCAGCAAAGCCTTGAGAAAAAAATTTATTATATGGCCAAAATGTCTCCAGCAGGGCAGTGCCACCGTCAGGAGAACAAAAAGTGGTAGACTACTTTAATACAACAGAACAAAAAATGTCTATTTTAGACTTATTTGAGAATGGTCTAAAGGTGATAAATTTCTAATTCATAAAAAACAAAACCAAAGAAAAGCAAGGCCTTGTACACATACTCTGAGTTAAGAGTTTTAGTATTGTTTCTATATCTGTATAAATATATTCTAAAATTTTGGTTTCTTTTGCAAAATCCCACTAAATATACCATGTGATGATTTAGAAGAGATTAATACTGAATTATTTCCTTAAGACAAATTATAGATGGCTGTATCTATCATTTCCCATGGTGAATGGGCTTTAAATGTATAACACAGATGTCTTTGCTGTTAACAAATACAGAAAGCAAAGCCAAGAAAACCTCTGCTTGTAAGTAACAGTCATTTTCTGTAGTTTCTGTATCATTTTGAACAATGGCTCTAGCCTGATGTACCATTATCCACCAGCTATGAAGCTTAAAACATTGTAAAGTGTCCTTGTACTTTAGGTGTGAAAAGAAGAGGATGCTCAAAAAGTTAAGTAAATATATAAAATACCTCTATAAGGATTTAGAAGTGGTAAAGATGGCTGTTCATACCTAAAGAAATACAGAGTCCATTTACACACTGCAGTACTAGTCTTTTGCTAATTTGTTTGCTTTGAGAAAATAAGACAGAATATAAATTACATAAATCAGCACCTTGGTTTCACCAGTTTTGTATTTCAGTTCTATCTTGTCCCAAACTTTTGGAAATATTAATGGTATCTATTGTAAATACTGTCATTTACAGGGGCAGCATACAAGAGAAATTGCTCTCAGACAATCAAAAATACCCTGGTATGACTCAGTTTCTTATGAGGGGATGTAGCCATGATTTAATAGTTTACAATATGCACCCACAATACAGATTCTAAGAAATAGATTATGAATTGTAGCTTTATTAACAATATTACTCGAAACACTCAATGCTCAAAGCTATAATTAAATATCAGTAACGAGGCCAGATCTCATGATGATGGACTTGAAAGGAACAGTATCATTCCTCAAACCAGATAAATTGGATGTTGCAGTTCATTTTGCTTCCAGTTGTAAATGAAAAAAGGACTGAAAGAAATATTTTCCTAAATATGCAACACACATTTTAAAGCAATACTGTGCTCAGCTACACATAGAAACATATGGTTTTATGAGAAAAAAATCCATTTGTGTTGCATAGCTGTGTGCTGACTATTTACCTGGCTAATACAGTAAATATTTAGGCAGCTATAAGGAAAATTATTTCTCTCCTGTTCTTGTTAAATAAGAAGCCTGATAATGACAGAAATACAAAACATATAATCAGCTTGCAGTTCAAATCTCAGGGTGATCATGTTCTATTTTTATAGTGGCTTAAAACTTAATTCTTGTGCATATCACAAGTTTCAGATGAAGCCCAATGAGAGACAGGAAGAAGGCTAGAAACAAAACACAATCCTCATCTTGAGCATTTCAAGTCTAAAATTATTAGTTTTGTTTTTCATTTGATCTTTTGAGAAACTGGGTGATCTGACTAATTAAAGGGAATGAGCTACCTTGACACAGTTACTGAGTTTCATCTCAAAGGATGGTTTTGCTGGTTGTGATGCAATTTACAGTCCAATATATTAAAGGATATCAAAACTGCTTTTATCACTGCTTAATCTTACAGTGGGAGCTGCTGCAGCACAATTTCTGTTGAGCTGGGTTACCTGCCCTGATTGCCTAAACTAGCTCTGGGCCAGGCACAGGCACAAGAAGAAATTGATGCAGACACCCTAAAAAGACCCCATGAGAAAAATGTATGTGAAACCTAAATTAAACAATTTTATTCCAAGGGAAAATTGAACCTTAATACAAGCTAGTTCTGAAAAATTTATATGGACTGTGACTGGTTTTGTTCCCTCCACCCCTTAGGTTTTTTTTCTTCAAAGGGTTAGATCTCCAAAAGACTTTTGTCTAAAAACTCATTCAGCCATCCAGTCCCTTTGCCTTTTAACTAGAAAAATGGCCCCTTCCAGAGACTATAAATTATTTCTGACCTAACAAGATATCTCACTGTACCTCAGAGCACTTCTCTCATAAGTAACATGGGATTAAATGATTTTTTTTGTATCGTGGGCTCTTCAGAAACATAAGGGAACATATAAACTATCCCTCTGCTGACTTCCACAGTACTGTGATATTTTTGAGGATTTGTGTCAATGCAACAATTAAAGGACACAGATGGAGGAAAAAAACCCTGGAGACCACTCCAGCTTAGGGGTTCTCAAAGCTCTGGAGTCACATCAACTCACCTAAAAATGAGATATCCTGGTGCCAGTGTCAGCCCAACTTCCTCTAACTGATCTGGCATTCCTTGCCCCCAGGTGAGGTCAGGGCAGCTCCAAATGCTGCTGCAGGGCTGCTGTGGGACCCTGTCTGTTCCCAGGCAGGTTCCTGGCAGCACTCCCCACATCCTGGTCCACGCTGGTGCTCCTGACCGGGCTCAGCAGCGCATCCACAACTAACAAGGGCTGCTAGTGCCACGTTCAGCACTCCCAGGGAGCAGAAAGAGGTTATAAATTCATGTTCTAGCCCAGTTTTAATACATTAATGACCTGATTAGTTTAAAACCAAATAGTAGCAAGCTGCTTTCTTGAGAGTCCACCTTGAATGGGAAACATCCCTCCAGCCAAGTGTAAACAGAATCTAACAGCTTGCTTTTGCTGCAAAGGAAGTCTCAGCACTGTAAATATCTATGGATTTGCCAGAGAAAGTATTTTTTTTTTTTTAATCTGAGACAAGTCTAGGAAAAAATATTTCCTTTAAATGAAATTTAAAATGTCATTTCTTTTCCTGACAACTTGCTCTGCTAATTTTAGTTCTTCCCAGCAATTTGAGCCCAGAACATGGGGATATGGTTTGTTTCTAAGAGCAAAGATGCCTCCCTCGGCAGGTGAGCTTTTCAAGTTCTTGCAGCTTTATTTTAAACAAATTCTCAGTTTCCTAGATACATATTAATGTGGTGAGAATGCTCTTTCTGTTACTGAGACAGAATTGCAAATATGGCTGCATATAAATTACAGCAGCAGGTGACAGATTTCACAAGTGGGCCATAACCAAAATGTTAAATCTGTTGTTTTCCTAGTCCAAGAATCATATAAACATAATTTTGTTCTCCAGAAATTGTGATTATTTGGTGTGTCATGTCCAATAAACTTTTAAGGGAAATACCATGAGACCTGTAGTTGCCTGTGTGTTAATTTCCAGAGATCAAACCAGGAGATACATTGAGATCAGGCTCAGGCTGTAGAAAGGTGAGTAAAATTATTCAGAGTTTACAAACTGGTTCATAAACACTTCAGTTAAATCCATAACAATGATGCATCAATTAATCAACGTCAAAAAACCTTGCAGATGCCTTCCAAAACAGTAATTAAAACTTTTTCTCCCTTTTTTTTTTTTTTCTGTTTAGTTAGTTTTCTAAGCAGATTTCATTTTGATGTAGCCTTTAGAAATAAACCTCATGAAAAACATGTGACTATAATAACATAGTACAGAAAGGGTAATGATATGGTGGTAAAAATAATACCATATGAATGCTTGATTAGTTAACCGAATGTCCATATATAACCTGGAATTTTGATAGATTAAAATTCCAGTGTGAGGAAAGAATATATGTCTGGAAGCATATCGCTCTGATCCCAAGGAGGACAGCAAATATGATGTTGTGGAAGAAATCATAAAGCCTACAGACTAAAAACACTTATAATTGAACATCAGTTATCCCATGATTAAGGTAATTAGGTTAAATGAACCAGAGAAAGATGCTGATACTGAAATCTTAGACTTGCATTTTATGTGTGTTCAAGGAACAGCCAAATAAAGTCACAGGAGGGGAAGTTTCTGGTGGAGGCTCCAGACTTAGTTAAAAATGGTGTGGAGAAAAGGTGAAGTGCTGCAGTAATTAAACATCCTCCAATTCAGCTTCTTCATGGATGCAACAACCTCCCAAAAAAGGCTTAAAAGTATGTTTTCCTCTCCAAAGCAAAGCTACATGAAAACATTAAAATTTGTTGGAAATAAACTCAGGGATCAAATCTTTGCAAGGTGGTAGATACAGCTAAAAGGTACTGCTCTGGAAGTTTGGAATAAATGCATGCAGGTAAGACTTGAGAAAGGTCAAAATAACCCCAGGAGGATTCTTTTTTTCATGTACCTGAAAATCCTTACTTCTTACTTCACTGATGATTTGACCTCTATTGAAGTTTACTCTGCAGAGCAGACTAAGTGCAGATCTAATTGCTAAAGGATTAAAGAGAAAAATATAGAAATCTCAAGAAATAGACAAGTAATAACAATTTAAAGACATGTTTCTCTGTTTTCTGAGGAAGCAGTTACCCAGAACTAGGTGCAAAGCATAAGATTAAAAGATTGCATCACTAATTTTTTTTAAACTCTGACCTCATTTGAGCTGATTCACACAATGTTAAGTCTTCCATAAATCTCCATTCCTTGCTACATAGTCCTAAAATGTATTTTTATATACCCACCAGTAAGTTAAACTGTTGTTCAAATTATGAAAGACTCTACTTACACTGAAAATAGGTAAGATCTTTAGACAAAGCAAGTGGCCTAAGCAATGAGGTACTCTGCCTTGTCATTTCAACTGCAAAACACAGGTATTTTGGAGTTAGATTATTTCAGTTAACACAACTGAAAGCTCAAAGTTCACAGGTCTAAAAAAAGATCTTGAAACTTTGAATTAACAGCCTGCAAAGCTTGGCAATTTCACCAATCCTGAACCAGCAGTCCATTAATTTAGTGAACAATGCTATCTCTCTACCCTTACACACTGCAAAACCTAGCTCATTAGAGCAGCCTTTATTCAGGAAGAAAAAGACCTGGCAAGGAAAGGCAAATAGTGCATCCCTAACAGAAATGTGGAACAGTTGAAAACTAACACTAATCCAAGCATAAAACATCCACACAATGGCAAATCTGTTTCCCCCTTTCGGTTTTCATCCCCATTTGGGGGTCAGGAATTAGAGAGAAAGAGCCAGTCCCAGCACAGTACCACAAACAAAACCTGTCCCATAAATCAAAACTTTGCTCCTAAGCAGTGACCAAAATCTTCCTCCACATCACCTGTGTCAATGCTGCCTATAGATTACTGATGGCTTCTGCTTGTCCCCTGCACCATGGGAACCTATCCCAATAATCATTCCAGGGGAACCAGGCATCTCTGATGGCCCTGGGATCCCTGCATCTTCTCCCTCCCCTCTCTGAGTAGGGGGAGAAGGAAGGGGAATAGTAGGCTTTTTCACATCTGCCTCTTAGTTTCAATTTATTGTTAGGATTATCACAAAAATCTTATTTTAGTTTAGGTCAAACCTGTCTTAAAATGTAGAACTATGTCTTGAGAATCAAAATAAAATATAGTATTATAGTGAAAACAGGACCTCAAAATCCACACAGAGCTCACTTTAACAGAAACAGCTGGTTTCAGAAGTTTCAAATGCTTCCTTTCACTGGGAGATAGAAGCTCATTTTGAAATCCAAGTTAGTGCCAGACACATCACCTTTTACAATATGCATCATATCCCAAACCTCAGTGCTGGAAAGCAGCCTGCGACACACAGAGGAACCCCTCTTACATAAATGGGCCATTTCCCTTTTCTGTAAGGAAACAAACAGAAAGCCATTATTCTCCTGAAGCTGTCTAGGGTGTTCAGAGCTGCATGATAAAGCTCTATATAATTCCTTTCGAAGATGGAATAACTTCTTTTAGCACTGATTGAAAGTGAACCACTCCACTTTGGACTGATACGAATGAGGACCAGGGATTAATTCTGTTTTGTCAAGTTTTTCTTCTACTAATCACCAGAAATGGTTTGCTAAAAAAAAACCCTAATGACATCTCAAAATCTGTGAATTACTAATCATTGATTTAGTAGTGTTTCATTTACTGCTTCCAAACTCAGGTTCATGAACGGTTGCATGAAGAAAGAAGGTGTAACCACATCACAAAATTTCCACAAAGTTCCTTTCACTTGGAACTTCACTACTTACACCAAGCATAAATTCACTTCATAAAAAGTGAGAAATGAATACAAAACAATTTTGATCTTACAACTAGTTTCTCAACATTTAAAGAAATTAATGGAAATTCCCATCCAGCTTGCACTGTGTTTGGAGGAGACATTATGTAGTAATTAGAAATTTGACAGAATATGAAGGCAAACAGAACGAGAAAAACTCAAAGTACTAAATGAATATTTTAAAAATAACAAGGACTGACAGCAAAATGCAGGGAAGGCATTGAGTCCAGCTTAGATTTGAAAATTTAGCCCAATCTGAAAAGTGACAGAACAGTGAAGGCCTTGGGGATCAGAGAGTTTCAGAGATTAAGTTGTTTTCTTTGCAACAGATTTCCACCCCGAGTTTGCAGCGTGGGCCAGAGAGTGCTGGCACTCGATTACCAAAGCCCTGCTTGCTGCAGAGCCTGGGGGGCTCAGCACCACCCCCCTTCCTGCTGTGCCCACTCGCTGCAGCTCCCACTGGAATGGAGCAAGTGCTCTGTACCGGGGACTCTTAGCAAATAGCAGGTGTTTATTGTCCTTTGCAACCTAACCTGCTCTGCTTTCTGCAAATATCTATCACAAATCAATAGCAGAGCACACTTGCATTTTCCCATTTCAATTTCTTCAAGTTCGTTCTTGAAATAGTGATTTAATCAAAAGAATAATTTTAAGAAACCTCTAAAGGCAAGAAATTTTTGCACCTCACTCTACTGTACGAGTAAGATTAATTTCCTACTATTGATCTTCTAAGAACTCTTTTAATAATGCTACAAATTATATGCTAAGAGAAAGTTCAAATGCCCATTACATGTCTGGAAGAATTGAGATAATAAAGATGATATGAGAAATATTCTTTAAAAACACTTAAATAGAAGCCTGGTCACTTCCATTGTGAGAGGTGTGAGGTTTTTTTTCCCTAAGCTTCAGCAATAAAGCACAGAAAAATGAAAGAAAAATCCAGTAACAGCAATTAAATAATTCTAGAAATAATAATAATAAAAAGAAAGGCTTGCTTTCTGACAGATCTTACTGCAAATTTTGGTAAATATCACTGTCACATTCATACCCTCATAGCAATTCTCTTTACTAAAGACAAACAATATGAAAGGCATCTTCTCCCCAGTTCCTTTTTTAGCTCTGGCACTGTACAGGCATATTACACCCAGACAAAAGCATACAATGCACTCTAAGCTATTTATTCATGAGCACACTCAGCCAGATGAGAAAAAAAATTCATATCTGAATCTAGGCAGGAACATTTAAATGCTTTCTTGAGGGACAGGGAAAGGTGAAGAAGAGGGAAGAGTAAGATAAATTGGAGAACTTCATAATGAATTTTAAAGGCACTACATTTTAACCCTTGAAACTGCAGTTTTTCAGATTTCACTGAAATTCCTGGCCAAACACTGTTTTTACTTCCAGTACTTGGTAATAGCTAGACTTGAGAGCTAAATAATTAAATACTTGAGACTGTGCATGAGAAATTAGTTTTACCTCTATTTTCTACAAGATTTTCAATGCAAATAATGGTATTTGATTTTTTTTTTTTTTTTTTTGGTGAGCATCTTTATACAGGTGGCCAGGAAGAATTTAAGATACCTACAAAAGAATGAAAAATTATCTTCAATCTGCCAGAGAGGGAAAATTGGAATTGTTACAGCTTAAAATTTTATGCAGGTTTTATTAGACTCCATAGAAGCTTCTCAATAAAAGATTGCTTCCCATCTATAATGTCTGGAGACACAAACCAGAAGGTGAAGCTATCATTCAGCTCTTATTGGCATTTCACATATTTAGGCTGCCTTTTGCTGTTTAGTTGCAGAGTCAGATAGGAGTGTATGTATAAATGAGCAGTTTTGGAAAGTAAAGCTATATTCCCTCCACAGTCCCTCAAGGGCATGTTGTGTTAGGAGCATTCAGAAGACAACTATGGTCAGTCTCCATTTGCTTCATAATATTTGAGCCACGTGGAGTGAAAAATCTAACCCCAGTCAGTCAGCAATTGAAAGGAAATTCCTAATACCATGTTATTATAACCTCCTTCAAACACCTGATGAAACAGTGATTTTATTGCTGATCATATCCCCAGTGATACCACACTTGCAATGAAAAGAAACTTAAGCATGGGTAAGAACACTGAGAATCACGCACTGCCTCTAAAATCCCTGCAGCACCCTTTAATTTCTAGTCACTTTCCAAGACTGAGGTTACATCACACCTTTACCAGCTTTATCTCAATTATTACAACAGATGAACACAAAACAAAGAAGATCTATTTCAAATTTCACTCTACAGTCTCAAGTATCTTTTTAACAAAATCAGCTAGTTTATCAAATATTTATTCCTTGGACTTTTTCATCAATCGAGCCCAAAATGTTTTTAGTCTTCCCGTAAAACACTTAAGATCTGGATATCTTTTAGAAGTTAACATTTACTGCTTTACAGATGGACAATGGCTAAAGCAAGCACCATGTAAATGCCTTATTACTCATGGATATGAGTGTAGCTTTTTAATTGATGTACCTCCCTTCTCCTATCTGCCTGCCTTTGCTTCTTCCACACAGATAGAAAAATAGTATTTATGTAATTACATCTTTTATTGTTTTACTGACATTTTCTGATGTCAACCTCTAAAAATAGGAATAAACTTAATAACACTCTCACTACTGGCTTTTGGACACCTCATTTACTCAGAGACTAATTTGCTGCAGTTTGTTGAAGTCCATGGAAATAAAATGTTTTGTTAATCAAGTGCCCATCTGCTTCCTGCTTCCAGAATAATTTATTCTTCTTAGCTAGATAAACTTCTTGTCTATTTCTTAAACCTTCAGATTAACATATTAATTGCATAATTGCTGAACTTCTACAGGAACTAATTCTGCCAAAGAAATGATAGAATGGCTGAGAACAAGATTATATATTTCAAAGATTTTCAGGACTCATGCAGGGACCTGTATAAAGTGACAAGTTCAATTTTAACAATTTAATTAATTTAGATGGCTTAGCAGATTTCTGTTCTAATTTAGCTGACACTTCCCAATGATCAGTATGTCCTGAATTTCAGAATTCAAAGAGGTAGGACAAACTCCCTCCTGTTATCAGAGATCTCTTCTATGGACCTGATCTCACATTTACTGATTTCCATGAAAACACAAGGAAAGAGACAAAAAGGTCTCAAAGCAAACACAGTACAAGAGAAAATGTTCTGACATTTAACAGTGTCTCCAGCCATTCCCATGTAAAAGCAGTATCCTCAATATATTATGTGTGAATTATTAAAAAACTTGCCTTAAAATCACTGGCTTTTTCTAAGATTTCAGTGAATAACTGTAGAGGCTGATTACTTTGATAGGGAAATAAACTCTTTATCTCTTCCTGTCAAAAGTTGGGTTTTCCACAATATTGATAAAATTCAACCTGGTTCATGCTATTTGAAAAAAAAAAAAAAATGCTAGGGCCCATCAATTTTCTCTATCTCAAACCAGAGCTTCATGAAATAAAAATAAATATCTGTATGAAAGCATTAATAAATAAATTTATAACACATTAATACCCAAAAGCTATTCAAAGGAAAGAACATTTCTCAGTGGCCATGCATAAAAACAGATTAGATTTAAGTTGAACCACTTTTTAAATTTTAATGTTTAATGCATGAAACAACTCTGAACAATACATTTTGATATTGTTATTTCATTTTTTCTCCTCCTTACACCTGAAGGTATTAACTGGGTGTTATTCTTAGAAAGAGAAGAAAAATCTAGAGGAACCACTGAGGTCTCCAATATTTCAGGTAGTCATAGGAAAAAGAGGCAAATGACAGATGAAACAGGAAGAATTGAAAACCTCAGAACAGGTTTAAACTTCTTCCTTTTCCTCTATTTTTTTTCCTCCCCAGCCACAGCTCTGAGACTTCACGATTACAAAATTCAGGCTGCGGCACCATTCACTAGCTAGGTATAACATTTACATTTAATTTTCTCTTATCAGAATCAGACTAAATAATTACTTCTGTGTGTCTGGTTCTGGTTGCAAGAACTTGGTCTCACTGGCTGATGCAACTGCCTGTGCGCTGGGGTCCTGTGGAGAGGTTTTACAAAGCCTTTCCTATGTGATTTAGAAGCCACAGGTTGTGAATTAAGAATTTAAACTAGTATTCATGTAAATGTTTTTCTTCCTGGAAAAGAAACACTGAAAGGAGGAAAAAAAGGGCTTGGGAGTTTTCATTCAACCATCACTCAATTCATGAGTATTGATATCATGGCATAAAATAGTCCATCTTCTCTTCAGAGAAAAATTCTCAACATCCCTAATAAGCAGTTTTATAATTTCTCATTCAAGATAGTATTCAACAAGGGCTTAACTACATGCTGTACTTTGTAAGATAAAGAGACTCCAGTAAAGTCACTGATTAACAGAGAGCTAAAGTCTGAGAGAAAATCCTGCCACAGAAGAAAATGAACAGTAGGCTGATATTTGCCAGAATCCTCAGCTTCACTGTATATGTTTATATAACACTTTTAAATTAAATATTGAATATCTAACCTGAGATCTGCATATGAATGCTGGAAATCCATCAAATATCACCTCAACATCCTGAAAGCCCGTGCCTTAAAAATAGTTGGAGAATGAACTTAAGAGCAAAAGGGGATTTACAACTCAAACTCTAGTGATATTCTGCAAAGGTGTAAATACCTGCAGCCAACAACAAATGGTTTGTACTACCAGTAGCTGGAGGAACATAAGGAAAGGAACTATACAAACCATTCCTCTGCAGCACTCCACCAAGAACACAAAAAGTTACTGAAAAGAGTAGAAAAATGTTTTGAGAGTTTCTCACATACAGTTGCCTTCAGAAATGAGTAGTGAACATTTCTGCAGACATTTGTGACAGGTCCTACTTGTTTGCCAGTGAAAGAATTCACCAATACCAAATATAACTCAGCACAATGACACTCATTTTAGCTAATTTTGAAAGCAATCCTAGTCTGCATCTACATGCATAGCTTTGAAAGAAATTCCTAAAAAAAGCTTCCCTTATGTTACAAATAGTGGCATTTATATATGCTATGCACCCGTGTGCAGCACAAATGTAGATAGCATGGAGGGATTTTTAAATCGGCATTTTTAAAATTTAACAGTGTCTGATTTGCAAAGCCATATTAAAAGGCCAGAAATAATGAGTGTCTTCCAATACAATCATGCAGATTATGTGACACAGAGAGCCATGGTACAAGTTTTAATAGCAGCTGACCGTGGTTATACTGGAGACACAGCCGTGTATTCACACACACGTCATTGCCAGATAATACGTGTTGCCAGGGTCTACAGCAGTGCAAGGAGTAAACAAAGCAAGCAGAAAGAAGGAGCAGATACCTGGCTTCAAAAGAAAGGCTCTGTGGGATACAAACAAGTAAAACACGGGGATGAAATGAATTGGAACTGAATCTACTTGCGTTGCGGATTGAACGCGATGTGCTCACAGTGGGAAGGTGAGCAACACTTCACTGAACAATGGTGAAATAAGTTAAATATCCCAGCAATGGTTTTGTTCCAGAAACGAGCTCTCATTATTGTTAACTCTTCAGCTACACTTTTCCCACCAAAACTTATTAAAAAAAAAAAAAAATCCTGGTTTATATCTCTATTTTTAAGTCATGCCACGGTTTTAAATCTGCTCAAGTGCTGTAGCAAAGTTGAGAGATCTTAAGGATTTTCAATTTCAGATTTCCTTTGAAATATTTTGAACAGACCCAGCATTGTGCTCTCACCTTCTCTAACAAATTTATTCTTTTCAAAGTCTATACACATGGAGAATTAATTCACAGTTTTGAACAAAGAAACACTTAACAAGAAGTAGTCTAAAAAGGTCCAGTTTGTTTAAATGCCATGTCATCTGCACAGACTTAGAAAAATAGAAAAATAATATTTCATCTTAAAAATGAATTGTAATTTATAACTAACAGCATGCTGGAAAAAGAATAAAAATTCCTATTTGTTTGGCATATGTCAGGCCATATTTTATTTAAGGTGGATCTTCTGTTCTGGTCTCTTCCTTCTGTATTACTCCTGACATAAAATGTACTCATCTTACTGGTGATCAGAATTTTAAGCCCCTCTGGGAGGCTGAAACTGTTGGAAATTTAACATTGAATTCAACATCTGCAGACATAAAAAACCTTTCCTCAAAAGACATATGGAAGACATTTTTCATCTTCCACCCTGAATGAGATCTGTGTAGAACCTAAATGCTGTATGACTACTTCTGTGAGAGACAAATTTCCCTGAAGGAAAGATCTGTTGACTAAGGATGCCATTTGTTTACAGGCTTATCAGGGAAAAACTAAATCCGGAGAAACCAACTGTCCCCTGATATTTTGAGTATTTCACATGTTTGACATCATTCCTGGTACAGCACCACCTACCTCATTTGGCATCCATAAATGTGAGAAAATGTACAAAAAGAATCATCTTAATTTGGATGACAAACAAACACAAAGGAATAAAACTCAGAGCACTTTATCTACTCTGATGGACTAACTGATATCTCTAGAATGGAGCACACATTCAGTACCAGGGGAACAAACTTTCTGGGAAATTCAATCAGTCTGTGAGGCCAGGATTTTCATGGGAGGGGGCTGTGCCAAGTCACCTCAGACAAAGGCAGTATTGGTAATTCCAAATTTCAGTGGCACACAGACAACAAAAAAAAAAAAAAAAAAAATAAAAAAAAAAAAATTCAATCAGGGTTTTAATAGAGACTTATAGATCCAAAAGTCAAGCCAGAAAAATAATGGATTTTGCATGAAACTGGCATGGGAGAATGAAGAGGTCTTAATGGAAAAATACAAGAAATTCAATTAATTCAAATGCTGTTACAATATGTGCTCAGCTAAGGAAGTATCTGAGATTTTATGAGCTCTTAAATATAATGGAGTTTTACTGTAATGCCCAGAAGAAGTTGTCCCTCACCCTCTGAAAATTAAATACTTTTCAAGGAAGGACAAAGTTTCTTGGCAGGCCAGTCCAAGTATGGGAAATGACCTGGTTAGGAAATTAAGATTTACCTGCCTTGGGTGCAATGCAAATTCACTGGTCACAAGTTCCTGAGCACATATATCAAAGTAAAGGCCTTATGAACAAAAATCAATCACTAAAAGACATAACTCCAAAACAAAGATACTCCACTTGATTTGCTGCTTCCTCTCAGAGGAAAGGATCGAAGTGTTATGACAACAATAAAATAACACAAAACACCCTGAAAGCTGCTCGGGTGCCCAGCTGGGAGCTCACATACACACATGTCCTAGTCCATAAACCCACTATAAAACACTGAACAACCCATGTGACTGATTGAAATGACACATTGTGTATTACAATTTCACAATTGCAAGTAGGAAAATATTAAATTTGCTCCTGCTGCCTCACTGGATGGTGCATGTCCAACTCAGCAGATCTTGTGCAGTTCACTATTCACCTTGCAATCCATTATTCCCTTCCTGCAAAAGGACTACACTTTGATAAGTGTTTGCTTTAGAACTCAGACTTTCAGCTGAGAATGAAGTGGCTCATGAAGAGCCTGGAGAGGCTATTCACTAGGTGCTGACACCAGATTTGACAGGAGAACAAGAACAGCAAGTATGTGCTTTCTTCCCCCACCTTTCTGTGTGTGAGTAGCAGGCTGTGTGAAAAAGAGAAGAGCAAGTGGCTCCAGGACAGGCTGACCCTCTCCTGCCTGCCCCTGACACGTGAAGGCACAGCTGTCATGTGCAGGAGAGCTGCTGTTCTCCACTGCTCCACAGAAATGGCAGAAAATGACTTGACTGAAGAGCTCCAAACACAGATATAACCCTCTGTTCTCCTGCACAGAGCTCACAGGGAACCCACAACCTCCAATAACCAGGGATTTTATCCAGCTGTGTATTCAAGGGACTGTTTTGAAGGAATTTCCCAAACTATTTATATAAAGTCAGTTACAATGCCTTTTTTAAAAAGTAATTCAAAATTGCCTATTTCCAACAACCCTTCATGATTCTGCAATATTAACTTCTCATGCTGCAGTATATTCCAGAAGACTGGTTGGCTGTAATCAGATGTGGTGTATTTAAAGTCCTACTGAGTGTGAGGGATAGGATTGGCACGCTCTTCAGAGCTGCTGAAACATGAAGCATCCAAGATCAGACGTTGACATGTGAGTTTTAACTAAGTAGTAGAAATGCTGGTGGAAAATGCATTATTTTCAGCAGTGGCACAACAGCTAAAAATACCCATGTTGTCCTCTTTTTTTAAAAAAATTGTTGAGTGAATTATAATGTGCAATTTCCTAATCCATCATCATTAAGTTTCCATTTGCACTGCATTCTACCCAATGTTTCTAGTTCTTTTTAATGCACCTCAGTATTGGGCTGAAACAAAGTCTCACAGAAATGTCCAATTTCTTTCAATTATCTGCAGTACAATGCCAGATTTGTTACGTGCCACCTCATTTCATTTACTGGTATTTACTGTCCTCCAGCTGTCAGCATCAATGTTTATTTTCTACCTGCTTGCTGCCAAGCTGCATTTCTAGAGTTGTTAGACATCTACATTTCACCCACACTGCTCTTTTCATCATTATTTGTAGCACCATCTCTAAACATGAGATCCAACCTTCAAATGTCAGGCAGTTATCCACAAAAGGGTACCCAAATCACTGAATGCAGGGTTCTCTACTCATCTCTTCAAACAGATTTGATTTAATTTGATGTGTCATGCAAATAATATCCAAGCACACACTGAAATTAACATGCAAAAGAAAATATTTACTCTGTTCGCTCAACCAGGCTACAGCAGCAAACATGACTGTCACCAACCTTGTTCTGTCCCTTTCTTTCCTTAAAGAGAGTTGAGCTTGCAGTATTCCCAAAATAAGCAATCATTCAACAACCTACAGCCGTAATATTTACTTGTTTAACACTTTAAAACATCAGCATGCCATGCTTAGAATACCGAAAGCAATTCAGAACGTTAAACAATAACAAATCACAACTGCTTTCAAGCAAAAAACAAAAAATAAAAATCAGTTAACACAAACAAAATTTCTGTGTATTCTGTTGCAAATTGCACTCAGACACAGAGATGAGAAAGCCTCACAGAGCTCAAATTTTGAGTCCTACCTGTTTCACTGAGGTTTGAAATTTATCATAGACTAATTAAAACCAATCAAAGTAACCCAGACCTTGAGTTTAATTCAAAAATAGACACATCCACTCTACAATACACTACTGCATTGCACAGTTGTGAGGCTGGGGGCACTGATGATTGGAGAACACACCAGGATAAATTTACAGGTAGCATTCATTACAGGAACTGGCAGGATGGAAAAAAAGCAGACATAATTCTGGACAAACAATGCCTCTCCCGTGTGAAATCAACTCAAATCATCTTTCACAACTGAAGGAAATATTTTTCTTTCCTTAATACTTGTCAACCTCTATTAAGATATTATTTCCATCAGCACTGCTTGAATTGCCTGTGTCTGACACATTAATATATCTGTAAAGGTCAGAGCAGCACCAGGCCCAGAGCAGGCCTGGCTAGCAAGGGGGATTTCTTGCACTCAGGAGCACAAAAAACCACCAGCAGACTATTTTATTTTGGAGTGTGCAAGAACAGCAACTTCTGCACAGGTTTTGGGAACAGAATGCCATATCAACATTGGCAGACACAATTATTCATTAACTTTAAATCATATTTAAAGAGGTGGTGTCTATTTGAACCCAGAGTCTGCCAAGTGCATTGCTTCAGGAGGCTGCAATCCAGTCACAGCTTGTGAACACCTATGAGAACTGATGTCATAAAGGAGAAAAAAAAAAAAGACTGAAAAACACAAGATGAAAATACAGGTCAGAGGCCAAAGAAAGTTACTCAGTACAATTTTTAAAAATCTTCTTATATTAGAAGTATCATATCCCTTTTTTGATATTATATACCTTTTAGCACTAATATTACAGATTCTATAACTCTGTAGAAAGGAAATATATATTTGAGTCAAAACTGAAATTAAATTACTTTTACTCGATTTTTTTCCCTACTGTCAGATCTTCTTTATTACCCCCATAGTAAACATTTCTTCCAAATGTAAGATGGTAAGTTTGGCTGAGATATCCAGTGTGATAAGAAGCTTTTTCTGATACACTATTTAAATAACAATAATCTGATATTGCAGAAGATCTAAACTGTCTGTCTATAGTTTGAAGGTGATTCTGTTAAACTAATTTCATCTGGAAAAATCAGTGACATTCTTATGACAAAGCTTGAGACCTACAGGTTAGTGCAACCAATAGTCACATGAAGGTCCAATTTGGGGAAAATACGGTTCAATATAGGGCAAGGTGCACTGCTAGCACTCCTGAAAACACTGTGGACAGTTTACTGATAGTGCATCTGGAAGACTGCTCCTGTGAAGGAGTAACAGCCCCAGGTTCTACAAAAATTATTGTTTTAAAGTCTTTATAGGTCAGTTTATAAATTAAGCTACAGAAACATACTGAGAAGTTCATTATATTCATCATAAAAAATGTACTTATTTGCACTGTTAAGGAATATCATAGGGTTTTTACCATACTTTTATAATTTTGGCATTTCTCCCCCCCCACCAAGAGCACCTGTTAATGTTCTAATTGTCTAATTTGAGAAGTTATAATGATTAATAAATGCTGTTCTGCTTTTGCAAAAGGAAAGCAAGGTGGCCTGATTGCAATCCAGCAGCGAATGAAAATGATGGTTTTATACACAACACACCTCTGCCACTGTGGAGGGATCAGCCACTTCAAACTTCAACAATTCATATGAGAACAGGTTTAATATTATATTATGTTAGTTTAGAGTGCACCGTTTTAGCATCTTTGAGACAACATTTAATCCCAGGTTCTAATTCCGACCTTAACCCCAACAATCTGGGAACAATGGGTCCCACAGAGCACTGCAAGGTGCTGCCAATTCCCCACACTGGATGACTGTAAATTTTCTCCACTGCAGTCTTTGACAGGCTGTAAAATAGGGATGGTGCTTATACAGCACTTAAATTTTCAGTCACAGATACCAAAGTGCTCATATACCTGCCACAGAATGTGATTGCAAAGAGAAGAAAAAAAAAGAAAATAGGAAAAGTTGATAGACATTAATACATGATGCAAAGATTATCAGAGAATAGATTTTATTTGATAGATATAATAGTGTTTTAGATTTGGAAACTGAGTTCACTGTATTACCATAAAGTATAAGCTGAAAGTTATATATCCAGATTTGTCTCATGTTTCTTGCACTTAGACAAGAGAACAGTTTCTCATGTGGAAATATTACATTTCTCCGTTTTGTTATTTATTTGAGTGTTTCTTAAGATTACATTATTGTTGTCTTTTATTATGTGTCTTTCAGCTGACCTAAAATATCTTGTTACTGAACCAACAGATTCATCATATGCTTCCTTGGACAGCACTCTTGTAGTACTCAGAATTTCCCTTTAGGAGTGGACATAGGTGGTCATCACCCTTAACTGTTGGGGGATCTTTATATAGGTAAGCACTTTGCTTAGACAAAGCAATTCTTAAAATGTCCAAAACAATGCAACACCTTTAGGGTAACTGCATTTGTTATCACAAGAGGGACTGAGCAGAGGGAAAAGAGAGCAGGGAAGGAACCATGCAGGGAAGTCTCAACCTTTCCACATTTCTGACTCTTCTGTGATGTTACTGGATTTACAAACCAGCTGAAATTTCAGCTGAGTGCTGAAATTCCTCCCTAGGGCACCATAATACTTGGCCAATATGTGCTCAAATTTAATAGCAAATATTGTCTCCTGTCACTGAGTAACCAAGTTATTACCCCTCTCATTCACTTAGGTCTGCTCCTGGAAAAAAACAGCCAAACCCAAAAAATAACAGAAACAAAGTGCCTTTTATCCTGTACCAGCGTCTGCCTAAAGTAAAAGGAAGGAAATAAACATGAACATGCTAAGATGATGACTTATCTCATATACAAGCTAGAATTCCATGGGCCAAATAAGGATTACCAATTGTACATTGCATAAATGAAATAATACTTTAAATACCAACCACCACCACCCAAAGAAAACAAACAAAGCAAATTTGTAATTTGATTGGTCCCTCAAGTATACTAAAAAGAATGATTTCAGTGTATGACATGACAAGAGGAGGTATCTTGCCAAACATGACATGTTCTTAAGTAGTTACACTTATTATTTTCATTAATCCTTCTTTTGATTCAGGTTTGCTATCAAAATCTTCCAAGATTGAGGGTTTGAGTGCAATCTTTCCATTTTGGAACAAATGTCTTAATGAGGGTCAACATCCCTCAGTTATATGTCTAAGCTGCAAGAAATGACAGTTTGAAGACAACACTGATTTTCCCCCAATTCCTGTGATGGCAAGACTTAAATTCAGGTTTTGAGGTCAGTCTTCCATATTTAATTCTTCCCTGGAAGTTATCCTTTTAAAGAAAAAGCAGAACATTAAAGTGCAAAGAGCAATACTTATAGTAGAGTGTGCCTCACCCTGAGATCACCTCCACTACTGTAATAAATCATGTTACACTTCACACCTTTCTGCTCTGCAAATTCAGTCCCTGTGCAGTTGTAGCCTCTGTTTCAGTGTGTCAGAGGGCTGGCTCTGTGCTGCACAGTGAGAGGATGGGTGCCATTGCCACTTCCAGGGATGTGGCATTCTGCCTCTTGGGGTCTAAAGGGAGCCCTGCAAATGGATGCACAGCTGAAGCCTCAGGGAGTCACACTGCATGAAAGGGCTTATTCAAAATTTGAATACTCCAAAAACATCCAGCATCCTTTTAGGGAAAAGACCAGAGTGAATTTCCAGATTCTGGAGCTGCAGAGAAACTAAAAGAAGACTCTGGTGTTCTGACATGACTGAACTCTGTGATGGTACCAGATACACAACTATATAGAGCTCCTTATATCTAAAGAGACCATAACACATTCAATCCGGACCTTGACTGTACAAAAACATAACCAAAAAAATCTACAGGTCACTGCATCCAATAGGAAAAGAGATGATAAACATGTTACTTTCTATGTAAACTAAAGACCAATTTATTGGTGGGGTTTTTTTATTCCCAGAAAGATATGTGTGCACTTCTGTATAATAAAACCTGACTTTGAAGAGCTCTGAAACTGCTGTGTTGCCAGCCTCCAGTGCTCTGATGTCAGCTGTGGAGAGCTCAGTGCTCACAAACATTAGCATATGCACAACTCTGTACCTCTGTGCAAGTGAACTTCTCCTGCAGAGCTCAGCCCATACATTTTCTCCACACACAAATCATGTCTTGAACTAAAGAAAGATTCTTTTCATTTCCCGTTCTCACAACAGATGACATAAAAAATTAGTTCCATGGCAGATGATCACCCTGGCAGCACTTTGATTTGTCACAATAAATAAAACTCTTGTAAAGCCTAAATATATTAAGTAGATGCCAGTAATGACAAAAAGAGTTAAGGAGCTCCCCCCAGAACAGCAGAGAGCATGTTTGGATACCTTTTTGCAAGTACAGAGCTTTTTCAAGCTTCTCTGTGGGGATTTGGATCAGCTAATATTTACTGGCAGAAGTGTTTTAAAGTAATTGCGTTGCTGCTTTAAAAAAACATATTAAAAAGGAATGGGGAACAATTATTAGGTTGTATATGTTGACTTTAATACGCTTAGGACTGCATTGAAATGACTGGGACAAAAACCTTCCATCCACTCAAAGTTGAACTTCTCCTCATCCTGCCCTACCCCTTTCCCACTGTGGCATGTGGATTACTCTCTAATTCTTATGCATTCACACATTACAAGATGTTTGTATATCCTATTTTTTTTAAGTGAAAGATGATTTTGGAATCCTTTGTCATCCTGACAAAGGCTGCTCTTGCAGGAGCTAACAGACCACTACAGAAACTAAGTTAGCCATCAAAAGCACTCTTCCAGAACTGAAAGGGATCACCTGGTAAGTATTATTCCGAAATTGCCAATATTTGTTTTTCTAAATTACAGAGCTCTTTGAATTTGTCATTAAACAAAAATCCAAGAAAGGCATCTAAGTGATAATTCTTCCACAGATGTTTTCATAATAAAGTATTTGCATTTCTAGGGTCAGACCTCAAATGGCTACATTGAAATCAATCAGATTTAAATGTAAAAAAATAAGGACATGCTAAAAGGGTGTTAAGCACTAAATCATCCAGAAAAACAAAGCTAACTCCTAAAGGCCACTGAAAAATTTCAAAACCTCTGACACCTTGGCATCACTCTGGATTTGCAGGAGAACTGCTTATATCCAATATGATTAGTAGCTAATGATCAAGAGAAAGACACTTCAGGGCTATTGTATTCCTCTGCTTTCTATTTACATGCATAGAAATAAGTGCTGCTGCCTAATGCAGTGGCTTGTAAAAGCATCTCACTATTGTCACAGGCCACAAACTGTAATTACTAAAGGGAGGCAAGTCCTACCCAGAAGCTCTTCCAATGAACCTGTGAAATAACCAGAAGAGTAAAGTTGGTCCAATGTTTTAAAGCAAGAATTTCACTTGGAGATAAATTTTTAACTTTGTTGATGGGTAAGAACCTTCATGAGCAATTAACAGAATGACTCTGTGAGACATTGACTGAAAGGCAATTTACCATTTTTTCCACTGAAAAGTTAATGAATTTGTAACAATCAAAACATTTTTATTTAAATGAAAATTTCTCTTAATAAAACTATGATTTGATGAAATGCAGGATTTTTGTCTGGTCAATTTGACTTTGAGGTCTTTGCAAATAAACTTTTTTTTCTTTTCCTGCTTGACTCAGGGTGCTTTTTTTTTTGTTTGTTTTTCTTTCCCCATCACCCCAGATGTCATGCAAAATACAGCTCTGAATTTCTACAGTGCAGCTCTATTTCTACAGAGATTTAATTCACTAACTCTTATAATAATTGCACTTCCACGATTTCAGAAAATACTCTAGGCATTTAAGGACTATGACTGTGAAGTCAGTGACCAAATACCAAGTAAGGAAAACAAGGTTTCTAGCCATCATATTAAAAGAATTCTCAGACAGATGAGACAAAATAGCTGACAGAAACTGATGGTGCTTTGCTGACTCCCGAGCCAGCTGTGTTGATTTGTACACACCGAGCTTCTGACCCATTGTTTCACTGGTCAATAAAATTTTACAGCTATTTCTGCCACCCTGATAAAGCAAGATTCCAGTCAAGTTACACTCCATTAAATGAATGCCATCCATACACAGTTAAACCAAGGCATTATCAGGCCTTCACAGTAAAATGACAATAAACTTCACAGAACAGATACCCACTCCATACTGAGACCTAATTAGGTTTGCATAAGACACAAAAAGAACATCCCTATAGTAACCACAGGCTTGGCTGGTTGCTGGTTTTGCCCTAAGCTGACATTACTCTTTCCCTCAGGTGATGCCAGCCAGGTCCCCAGAGCCAAGAGACTGGTTCAGGAGCCACCTACTCTTTGCTGTAGAGGTTTCCTAAATGGCTGCACCTTATTTAGCTTTATCTGTCTTGCTGCAGTTTTATCTGTGGAAAAAAAAAAGAAACACAGAAATCCTTAAATGTGCAGAAAGGCTCATCTTAGGGACTTGCAGAAGTTCAGCTGTAGCTGAACAAGCTCCAGAGAATGGTGTGCACATGGGCACATGCAGCCAGGAACACCAGCATGTGCCCAAGCAGATGGGGACACAGATGTGTGTGTAGGCTTCCCTCAAAGCCCTGGGAGGTAGGAAAGTATTATTCTCACTTTGCAAAGGAGGAGTAAGGGGTGGGACAGCTAAAGAGCAGATTGCTTGTCCTTTACTTGGGCTCATTTGAGATCTTCTCCCTGGCTGAGTTCAGCATTGTAAAAATGAATGCAGCTGATTTATCCTCAGCAAGCCAAGCTCCTTGGCAGCTATAATGAGGTCTCCTGTTCAGGGTTTTCATGGAAAACCAGTCTTAGTCACTTTTGAGGGCAAAAAGAAGTTGTTGCAACTCCCCAGAAAAGATGGTATACCAGGTTTCACAAGGAATGTCTGCAATATTCTAAACTATTTCAGCAGATATCAGATTTATCACCATTTTGCAAAATTTGCCATCTAATCAACATCTTTTCTCTCTCCCTGGGGAAATGAAAATTCACTCTGGACACTGAGTTGATAAAAAAAAAAATCTTTTTACACCTTGTGAAAAAATGCAAGGTTTGTCCACTTTTCTCCAGAAAACCCCTAAAAAAAAAACCTCAGCAAAACTATTTATTGACTAAAATACTGGGAAACAAGCTTTTTAAAAAAGGCTTCACAAATAATTTGCAAATGGCAAGAGTGACTCAAAAACCCCATATTTAGGTCTCACAAATGCCAGGTTAATATACCAAAGACCACCATAATGAAGTGGAATACAAAGCAAACAGTACAAAGCATTAACTGCCAACTTCACACACAAAAAGGCAGTACTTTAAGACATTATGAAGGAGCATTTCATTCAACAATTAAGAGGGCAGCTGATAAAGAATAAGTTGAATAACTTCTGAAAAACATTTTTTTTAGTCTATCTGCAAATACTTTTTAGACATGCATTTCCAAAAGTTTGAAATGGCCAGTGGAAAATATGTTAGTTCAAATTCTTTAACATAACATTGGAAAACAAAGCATTTTCAATCCTGTAGAGAGAAGGAGGTTGCATGCACTGCAACAATACACGATGACAATATTGTTTAGACATCGCGCAGATAGTCAAGTATAAGTTTGCCTTTATCCAGTTCTCAAAGCCAAACAGTGATTTCAGAACCAAAGCTGGCACATAGACACACAAGAAATTCTGAAAACCTCAACAGAACAGCCAGACCTTGATTCCTCAGGCAACGTGACACCAAAGAGAAGGAGAAAGCAGCTCGTCTGGGCACTGTGTCAGACATCACCTGCACCAGCCCTGCTCCCAGCTCCAGG
Source organism: Rhipidura dahli (assembly GCA_013399225.1). Taxonomy (NCBI): domain Eukaryota; kingdom Metazoa; phylum Chordata; class Aves; order Passeriformes; family Rhipiduridae; genus Rhipidura; species Rhipidura dahli. Next base: position 361,066 of record VXAC01005349.1, read on the forward strand.
CCAAGTCCCTGCAGCCCCCAGCCAGGTGCAGCACAGTCACAGGTGCTCAGGTCACCCTGAAACCCCAGCCTGTTCAACACAAAAACTTGGCCTTGTGTAGCTTTCAGACCTTTCTTCCACCCCCACAAAGACAAGCACACACTTTCCCTCCCTGTCTCCTCTAATTACCACAGCAAGGGTTTGGCAGCCTGTGCAACATGAGCACGACCACAGGGACCCTGTGCTCTGCATGCTTAGTGTCTACATTGGCTTAATTCAAGTTGCTCTGCACTAAGAGTACAAGAACACTTCATGCAAGCTCCTCCCTTGTTTGAGAAGCAAGCAACAATGTAGAAGAAATTGATAAAACATTGCAAAATTTGGAAGTCAATACCACCAAACAAAGTGCAGGAATGAGGACTTTTTCCTCATTGTTAAAAATTTCACTACAGGCTGAGAAGCAAGAACACAACCTGAACCCACCTTGAAGATAGAGCAAGACACCTTAGCATCCTACTTCATTAATAATATTTTAGTTTGTCCTACATTAATAAGCACAAAATAGTAAAGAGCTATTTTAAAAGACCTTTCTACCTACAGCTCACAACTCTATTTAATTGCTGTCAAGCTACCCACCCAAAGCAAAAGAGAACACCAAACCTCCTCCCTACACTTCAACAACACCCTGCCAAAGGCTTACTTTTCAGAAAAACGAGTATATTCAGACAATTCAAAAACTGCGCACATTAAAAATGAAGCTCTCTTACCCCAAACCCGGGTCAGCCTGGACTGAAGCTCCCTCGTTGGCCTGGAGCCTTTTATATCCTCCCTAATGTGACACAGCTGTCCCTGGGTTGGTAACAAGGCACAGGTGTTTCTGTGTTCCCTGCACTTAACGTTCTCTGCTTTAACATTGGGCCTTCACCAGGAAAACCAGTTTTGGACTTCAGTTCTATTTTAGAGTTGTCCAGCTGACTGAGGTCCTAGGTAACAGGAGCTTCCTGCAAATCCTGTAGTCTGTCTGCAGCTCTTGGGTGAGCCCTGCTGTGCCCTGGTGGGAAATGGGAGCAGACTGGGAGCCACCTGCAGTGAAAGCATTGCAGGTGATGCCAGTGTGCCGAGCAGAGACCCCACACTGCTGCCCTTGCCACGTTATCATTTTCTGTAGTAGGATGGGGGAATAAAAAACAGAAAAACATATTTTCTACTAACATTTGTATTGTAGTAAGACCCACTAAGTGTTTGGCAAACAGATGGAGAAGGGCAAGAGACATAAAAGTGCACTGGTTCATGGATAAAACAAGTGTTTACAGAGAGGCATTTGATCAAGGATTTTTAAAAGAGGATTAAGACAACTCCAGAACTGAGTGGGGAACAATCCAAGTAATAGCAGGTTGTGAAAATGTGAGAATGCTATTCATTCTGCATAGAATGAGACAGGATTTTCACGACAGAAAAAAATGCAGTCATGTGATTAGGACAGTATGGAAAACATATTCACAAGGGTCAAATTGAGATTGCACTGATACAGCCTAATGCTTCAGTGTTCAGTCACACAAACATCATACCAGTTCTATAATGGAGAGTGAGACAAAGAGGCTTGCAGAAAGGAGTTGTCACACTGTGTCACGATGTGCACATACCACTGTGAAATGTGCATGTTATGCATGGTTTACCATTCCAAGGAAGGACTATTTCTACATTATAATTGTTCTCTTAAATATATAGGTGAGAGAGAACTTCAGCAGATGTTCTAACGATTCTTATTAATGAGTCAAAGAAGTTGTTAGAGCATGAGCTAGGCAGAGGACAGCTCATTCCAATATTATAGACTGCAAAAAGCAACCCTACCTTCCCCCCACTGTCCTCACAGTTCCCCAAAGTTACATAACAAACTTGATTCGTTTTACCTTTTTTATAGTATTTATAAATTAGCTTCTCTTTTTCCTTACCTTTTTATCTGATAGAGAAGGAAGGGGAGAAATGGAGAATGAGCCAAGAAATGTAAATAATTTAAGTAAAAATTGTGTTTTGCTACAAGTTTTCAAAATAAAGTGAAACATTTTTACAATACAAAAATCTATAAATATTTATGATCCAAAAAACATAAAAAAGCTTGACCAGTTCAAGTTCTAACTGGTTTTCTTAAATAATGGTGCACAACAAACATGTCGAGCAACAGAGAACACTGCATTATTTATCACTCAGATGCTTCCACATCTGGGGATAGCAGATAGCAGTAGCAGCAAAAATGGAGCTGTCAGGAATAAGTTGTGTCAGACCAGCCTAGCTCCCTTTAATTCTCTATAGTGGCCTAGAGACTTTGTGAATGGGGAAGAAGTAGAAGATTCAGACTTTGTGGCTTTTATCTGGTGTGTCCCAGAGGTCGTTTTTGCACGAAAGAGATGAGTAAAATTGGGCAAGATTATAGTAGTGGGATGCACAAAGTGTGCAAGAGACTGTTTGGAAGGGAATACACTGGATGCTCTATCCACGTGGCTGGGGAAAATGCAAAAGGAAAAGTTCAGGTAAGACAACCAAAATCACTCTTAGGAAGAACTGAGATCTGATTCTTCCTTTTCCAAAGTTTGTAGTCTCCACACTCAGAGAAAGATTTAATGAACTCCTGTCAAGGATGCCACAGGTTCTTCTTATCCCATGCTGAGTGAAAGGGACCCCTCAAGGTACTCTCAGTCTTTTTTTTCATAATAGGCTCACTGAGGTTCTGAAAATTACACACGTTGAGATGACACACAAAACGAGGTGCAGCTGAATGATGACTTTTGGAAGTGGTTTAAACCTACATCTGAAAATACACCAGAATCAGGCAAAATATGGGTATTTTTTAAAAACATTAAAAAATGTACAAAAATTTCTAGTATCTCTTTTCTACAGAAAAGTTTAAAAGCATGATCATGCTCTCTTCTGATTTCAAAACTCTGTCCTCTGTTCAGGGGATACTACAGGAGCAGGATTCAAAAGTAACAGAGGACTTGTCATTGTACTTCCCCCTCATCAGGAAGCTAAAGCCCAGGGCCAAAGTTCCTGCCAGCTGTAGAGCAGGATGAGGGGATGGATTCCAGCCAACAGAAGCAACAGTGGAGAGCTTTATTTCACTGTGTTTCTATGACAATTGCAAAAGTCAGTATGATCTTGTATCACAAGAATGTTTTGTCAGTGAATGAATCAGGGCCATGCTAATGGAAGGTGGAGCTGCTGTTTGTACACAGATATCTCAGTAATCAGCAGCGTTGGGAAAGCAAATACAGAAATGTTCAGGACAGTTAAATGGGAGTTGAAATATGACAATTTTTTATATTGTGGCTGACTCTGGCAGGGTATTTTTAAGCAAGATCTCAGCCAATGTCTGAAAAAGTGCATATCAAGCAGCCTTGAGCTTTTAATTTAATTTATATCAACCAGCTTACTTGGAGTTTTCAAATTGATTCACCACCAGTGTTTGAACATTCTGTGACAGAAGCAATGCATATTGAAGTAGCTAAAGTTCTTCTTTCAGCATGCCTAATTAACTGTATTTCTGTCACCGGGGGTTGCAAAATACTAGAATATAAAAGCATTATGGATATCAGACAGCAAATTTTAACAGTTGTGACTCAGTAAAATTCATTATTTGGCTATGATGCCATTGAGTATCTTCCTTTTTCATAATAGTGTATTCAAGTGTCCTTTTTCAATAATGTCATAGGAATGATAGAAACTTCTCAGTTTTCATAAGTATGTGTTGTCATGTTTGTTAAACAAAAAAATATACCACAGTAGTCTTGGAAATACTGAGAGGACTCAAAAACATCAAACAGTGATGCCATCATGAAAATTCAGGTTGCAGATAACTGCTGAACGGTGAATAGAGAAAATAATCTCAGTAAATATTATGTATGAGACTGTTGCTTGAGCAGTTTGGAAAAATAAATATAACAACCTGAAAATCATCTGCACAGGAGCTAAGCATTCAGAATAACACACTTGCTCTGAATAATTTATCCAGTTCCAATATTTGCTCTTACACATTCTAGAATTGAATTACTTAATTCTAAGCAACCGTAATTGGAAGAATATCTAAATTCTATTTTCTGCCACAGGTTTCTCTATGACCTTGAGCAAGCTGTACAGATCTTTTTTGTGTCTGTCCTGCCTGCCAAAATCAGCAGTGAAGGAACTGAGAGAACTGTGAGGATGAACATTTTCTGATGCATGCTAGCAGTGTTCTAGCAAGAACTGGCACTACAGGAACTTGCTGTTTAGGAGCTGCTGTTTAGGTGTTGATAAGCAAGATAGTGCTGAACCATGATCCAATGACCACGATCAGCATTGCAACCTTGTGTTTTCCCTTTCATTTCAGCCTTTTTTTTAGCCTGCTATAGCTATGAAGTTTCTCCAAGAAAAGAGAGGCAAGACTGAAATCCTTGAGGCCTCCATATCTGAAAAGGGTCACTTGGTTTATAAGAGAAACAAAATGTATTCAAAAACCATGAGGACAGTACCAGAATACCCACAGGCTGCAAATAAGTTTAGTGCCACTTAAAACAGCACCAGCAGTAAGAGTTAAACAGGCACACTTGCCATTTTTCCTGTTCCTGCACGCTTCACTCGGGCTGCATGGAAATCAGTGCTGTGACAGATCATTTATATTAATACAATGCACCTGCCAAATTATTTATACACCATAAGCATCAGTCTGGGGAAAGTGCACTCTGGGAACTTCACTGGTAGAAAAGAAGGGCTTCACGGGGAAGAAGGCATGTTAAAACATTGCAGGATTTTGATCTCAGAAGTACTCTGGTAAATAGAGAGTGATGCCATTGAAGCCTATAGACTTAGTTTGGATTCATGCCAGTGAATGTGATTGACAGGAGAAAAAGTGTAAAATTGCAGCATAAGGTGATAAGTCACTGACAAGAAAACTGGAAAGAGAAATACAAGTTAGTGTTGGATTGATCTACTATTCTATGTGTTTCTCCTGGAATAACTAAGCTTCTCTACCAGGCTTTTTTGACTGTAATCAGTTATTTTCTAATCCCCAGGTGTACATTAAATTACTGGGTACTCCTAAAGTTAGAAAAGCTAAATAACATCTACAGCTTAAAAGACCATGTTTTCACAAGCGCTAGAGAAAGAAAAATACTTGGTAAACATGGATTGGTTCCAATAATACTTAGTTACTTTTGTTATTAAGCAGCTTTTATGTGCCTGGCTTTAGAGGGAGTTCACATATCCAAATGTCAACCCTTACTAGTAAAGGGCTTCAGATCTGCTCCATACAAGATCCTTCAAAATTTATATCTTAATCTCAGCTATTTTGAAATTTAGTGTGCTCATATTTGCTTGCTTAAGGAGAGAGGTTTTCAGTGCTGACATGAAGAGGGATTTAGGGGAAGCTGTATGCTTTATTCAGCATAGAACATTTAATTTACTGTGTTTGATCTGTAGGTCATTAAAGTTTATTGAACTTTTTTTTTCAGCTGATTGCACTGACTTCAGCTCAAGCCCCATTACTTATGTTTTCATAGGATCACATGCTAATGTATGATCCAGCTCCTTTGCTCTTAAATCAACCTGCACATGCAATTGCCAGTCAGCATTATTCCTTTAGCTTCCAAACTTTGCGTTGGGCTCTACAAAAGTATGTGTACCCTCAAACCAGAAGGAAAACTTAACATTAGTCACTATGAAAAACTTCTAAACAGTAATTAATTAACAAATCAAGGACCAATTTTTTCCAACCCAACAATCTGCCTTTTTTTCAAACTGACAGCTCATAACAGGAAATAATCTTGCACATAAATAAATTCAGAGCAGCTGACAACACAGCGTGCAGCTCTCCAGGATGCAGATCTTGAGTGACGACATAGGTGTCACTCATAGGTGTCAGAAAGACTCCCTTTCTAAGCAGAAACTGGTAGATGTACAAGTTTATAAAAAATAAATAATACCAACAAGATATTGAATCTTCTCTTTTCAGTGCAGGAGAAGCAAGCATGAAAATGGTTTCTGTAATAGCCACATCTTCCAAGGTGCCATTAATCAGTTATCTACCTACTTGAATCTAAGGAAAGACTGTCCTTCATGCTGATAAGTTTTGCTTGACATCCATTTCACTCTACCCTCTTCAAAATGTGGCCTGTGATCTCTGACTGAAATATTCCAATCAACCAATCTACAACAACTCTCACAAAATTTTGTTAAAATAAAAAATTGCTTAAGATATGCACTGGAGAGGTTATTGTCATTCTTTCTCACCAGAGTTGTATGCTAAAAGCACGTGCTAAAGAAATTCCAAGTTTTGTTTTGGAAAAAAGACCAAAAACTAACAGGAAACAGCATACACCCCCAAAGGACCTGGTAAACAGTAAACTCTTGAATGACAAGACCTAAAAGACTAAAAAGGACCTAAAAAAGACTAAATGAGGACATCATAAGGTACATCATAACACAGAGGCAGGGGAAGAGCACTAGGATTTGCACCTGACCAAGTCAGTAGAGGAAGAGAAGAACTGAACTTGAGACAAAATATATTATTGTTAACCGAGGTTGGAAAAAAAGAAAAACAACAACAAAAAGTTGGGGAAAGTGCACGCTCAGCTGAGGCAACTATGAATCCTCTGGAGTGGGTGGGTGGCACCTGAAAGCTCCGGCCAGGCACCAAACCACCACGTTTGAAGACTCCAACATGGAGAGGGACCCAGAGCTGCTGGGCCAGGGCTACCAGAACTCTAGGCTGCCCTCAGCTCCATGTGGAGCCCCTAACAGGGCATGGTGAAGCTAATCCTAGTTTTCTCTTGAAGAAAATGAATGAGAATCAAAATACTTTTGAAAACCTACCCGTGGGACAAGAGTGATTCTCTGCAGTAACCATGGGAGGAATATCCTGTGCTAACAATTACATTTGTGTATTGTGGAAAGAATTTAGTGTCTCTTATGCATAATTTTACTCCAGCTTCCCTTCATTATTTTCTTGGCCTCGTGATCAACTTCTAAGAGGTTTCCTTAACATAGCAAAGGCACTTGAAGTACTTCGAACTGTGGCTGCTTAAAAATCAGATGTCCTTGCACAGAATATGATTTACATATTTATAGACTTATTCCCATACAGTTATTTTAAACTAAGACACAGCTAACACCTTCTGTTATAGTCAGAGCTGAATAATTAAACCAATTGAGGGAAGGAGATGAGGTATTTTTCTGACTTTTATATAATTTATGGAAAAAATTGTCAGGTTAAAGAGATCTGTAGGTACTCAGTTCTTATTCAGCTATAAAGTCAACAACCATCTTAGATTTCAAGAAGGACTAGAGCAAACAGAAATTTATGTCTGGTTTTCAGATGTCTAGTAGTAGGTATTAATACTACAACCTTGACTTGCCTCTGAACCTAAACCACTATTTCCTATGTAAAGCATCATTTTAATCAGAAACAGTTCATGCACTCATTCCCTCATTTCATAGTTTCATTCAGGATTTTGGAAAAGTGCTATTAGGTAAAAAAGTGACCCAGCATCTTATGTCCCTGCCCCAGGAAGGGATGGAGGGTGGAACAGACATCAGTCAGAGGGGAAGGGGTGTGTTGCTTCACAGCTCAAAGCCCACAGTTTCCCAGTTCACAGACCCTTTATTTGTATTTGGAGTGATGGCTGCAGGATGCAGTTGAGCCCCCCATGCAGATTTACACAGCACCTTGAGCAGACATTCCAACAGATTAGGGGTTGCTTAGAGGTTTTATATCTGATAGCAACAATTATTGCTAAAAAATGGGTTAAATTTTGAGTTTTTAAAGTTACTCCTTTAAGAGAGAATTATCTGTGTAGGTATTTTTCTCTGAAATGCCCAACTATGATTATCTGATTCACATTATTTTGCCTTCGGTACTAGTAGAAATTCTGATACTAGAATTTTTTGAAAATCGCTTGATTTCCTTTGTAATGGTACCATGGATTTCCCTGTCACAAACTGATTGTTACAATATGAAAGCATGAAAAATGCTGGGAAATTACTTGCTTTTTCTGTATTTGAACAAATTTTAATAAACTTAACAGCTTCATTGGGTCATTATAGTTTTAAATAGGAAAAAAAACACAGTCAGAGAAGCTTATATGTGGGGGACATTAATTTTGGTTTAGAGTTTGGGTTTGTGGTGGGTTTTCTTAATCTAAAATAAATCACCACCTAAATTTCACTATCAGGATAATAACCAAACAGCTTTCCCTAATACAAAAACATTATTTGTGAGATAGAAGGCTGAACTAAACTATTTGATGAATGGTTTAACATTTTCATTTTCGTATTCTGAGTGCAACAGTACCCTCAATGAGCTCTAATTAAAATCTTACTGCGGCTTGATGAAATACTCCTTACTGAAATGAAACCCACATCAGCATGTTGGTTAATTTCTAATCATTTACCCCATAACAGTAAAATATAGTTTGCAGTCTCTTCACTTGCTAATCATGAGGGTGTCATTATGCTGGCTCTGCTGTCTACCTCCAGAAATAATCAGTGTAAAAATTACTTGAAATTTAGCTACAAATAGTTGTCCAAAGAAGAAATCCAATCTGCTACTCTAAATTTAATTAAGTGCATATTCAGTTTATGATGTTTTTCCCCCCCGATGAAGTTCTTGTTGCATGTTGGGAACAGTTTAAATGGATTTGAATACAAAACTAAGAAATTTAGCTCAGTGTAAAATGTGTGGGTGTCTGTATGAGTGCCTGCTATGTGAGCAAAGAAAAGGGACTTGCAACATCATCTCATTTCCCTATACACCAGTAAAGATGCTCAGGAAACAGACAACACAGGAGGCATCAGTAACAAAGCTCTAATACTGAGAAGAGTGAAACTACAAAACTAATTGGGAATAATCTAAGCAGCACACTATAGAAATGATTTCTGCTTGCCTACTGCAAATCAGAGGGAGGGAAACACTGACCAGTGTGTGGAGATTCAGCAGCAAGGCCAGAAGAATTGTCTGAGGAGATGCAGATCTTCTGGTAACAGCATTTTCTGTTTTAAAACCCCTTCAATTTCTTGCAACATCAAAATAGTTTGTTTCTCTTTTGAAAGATTTTCTTTGCCGCATTTCTGCAAGGCCTTGCGCCTCAGCTAGCGACAGTGTCCTTCAAGCCCCGAATGACTCAGCTCTTTCTTAACGTTCATGAAAGCACAAATGAAAAATAACATGTTGGTTTGACACGTGTTTCTATTCTGTTCCTGGCCCATGTCTGTGTGGTAAACCTTTCTTATCCAAAAAGACAACGGGATTCTTTCAAAGAGGAAGAAAAGTACAGTCCTGCTTTCCACAAATAAGAGATCCATCTTGCATGGTCCTGGCAGTGAAGAGTAACATTGTGAGGACAGTGACCACACACATGATTTTATGCTTCTAACACTCTTTTTATAAAGGGAAGTGCTAAATCAAAGCTTTTTATGTAGGGTAAACAAATGGAAACTCTTTCTCCTTATATTTCTAGTCCCTCTGCTCATTCCAGACCTGCCTTGCTTGCCAAATTTTAAATACCTGTCACCATGAAGTATGTTCTGAGCCCTTGGCTGATGCTTTTACTCCAGTGAACAGAATTTTTTGCCTACTTAGTAGATGCCAAACTGGAAAATTGTTAATAAATTTCTATTACTGTCAACTTCCTCTGGCTCCTTTTGTTTTAGCAAAATTGGATCTCAGAGGAGATACATATCTATTCCTCCTTCAGGTCTCAATACTAATTAAGTAATATGGACTTAATTAAGCAAAAGGCAGGCTCTGCAAATATATAATGTATAAGTAGGTAGGTAGCATCGACCTCCTTACCATGACTTATAGATTGCTACCACATAACACTTGCTAGATCAGTATCTTTTCATTTCCCATACTGTTCAGTCCACCCTACTGCGTGACTTGGAATGTTTTGGACTTGCAGCAATTGCTTCCTACAACAACAGCAACAAAGAGCTGCTACTGAAGCAGATAGGTGGCATTTAAAGCTCCCTTATTAAGGCTGCTGTAATTCCCAGTACAAATAAACAAACCTTCTCAAGCAGGAGCAGTGCAAAGCCTATCCTTCACCTGACTGAACTCAGTCTCACACTGAAGAAGTGCATGGATAACAATAGGTGCAAGGCAGCTCGCACAGGAGGTGAAGCTTGGAAACCTTGCCCTTCATTTAACCTTTTCGATGTCTAAAGAGCAGAGATATTATTGAGATCTGCTGACAGCCTATGTCATGTTAGCCTTGAAAATAAATGACTGGCAATAGACTAGAAAGAGGCTCTTATGTTGTGAATACACTTTTTATATATTTTTTCCTGAGAAAATTTAGTGCCTGAATAATGATGAACAAGTCCAAGAAACCAAAACTCTCTATTCCTTATGCTGACAACAAGAGCATGTGCTGAGATAATTTGGGATGCAATTAATCCTGGTTGGAAGTTTTCAACAAGAAATTGTAATAAGTAGATGAGTGACATTAAGGTGCTCCTGGTGTGCTGGCTTCAGGTTACTCTTAGATTTGCTTCAGTGCTCTTGTGGCCCACAATGCTTGTCGCAATTCTATTGTGAGCTGAGAGGAAAGAACAAAGCTGAAAGCAGAATTACACTAGTGCAAAGATTTCCCAAGTGGAACAAATGAAGCCATTTAAACTGTCTCTGAACTGCAGGAACCACAGTGGAAGCTCCTTGAAATTAATCCCTTGTTTATTCTGAACTTGTGGGCTGCAGGGCAGCCACGGCAGGTCACAGACAGGTTCCTGTGCTGCAGACCCACCAGCCATCTCCCCTGCCATCTGCACTGATCCTAAGAGAAATCTGTGAAAAATTGTGAGCTTTTTTGTCTACTTAACTTGACACAACAGTGAAGTATTCAGTTACCATTTGTGATCAACAGGATGATACTCACCAGGGAGTGTGACTTTATGTGTAGACAGGATGGTTAAATACGGCTCAAGTACTAACTAGGGCTCTTCAGTAATGTTGTGTTCATTATTAAACTAATCCAAGAGTGTCCAAATACTTTATTTTTATCTATACATTTTCTAGTGTATTATTTAACTGTATTGTTTAACACCCCAGAGCTATATTCTTATTATCTATTTTAATTACTTTCATTTTGCTTACAATACAAGCTCATTAAAATGTTATTGTTTTACTAGATATATTTACTATGGTAGGTGCTGTAGTAACCTTCTTCAGTGCTCATCCAAAATAGTCATAGGCTGCACACTTAACCTCACTAAAAATATCGTATCTTTTTATTTTTAATTTATGAGCAGCACACGTCACCAAGCTGGTTTCTAACCAGCACACCCACAATACAATCCATTTACACCAAGCCAAACTCTTGAACTTACATTTTCTCAGCATGCACTTCCTAAAAGAGAACATATCTCTGTAACATCAACACCTATAATACTACTACTATTTATCATTGTCATTAACTTCACAGTATTTTATGCATCTTCATGTAAAATTTCTTTTCAATGGAAATTTAACTGAGAAAGAGACACATTAATAGATATGAATTGCACATTAGATACTTCTTTAAGTAATTTATATACTAGTTTCTTTAATATTCAAACTTCACACATAATGTCAGACCTTCATTTGGTATATATGTACAGGAGAATTCAATGAAAAAAGCTGTGATTTTATTCAGGACCACAGAATATGAACAAAAGTCTTTTCAACTACACTTAGGAAAAAAAAAACCTAATATTTTTCTCCAGAACATCAACATGAGAGCATTCATAATGAGAAAAATCGAGTCATAAATCAAGCCATGAAGCAAACATGTGGACCCATGTGCCAGAACACACATATGGATGAAAAATGTATCTCTATCTCAGTGCACTTCTCTACAGTTGTAGAGAGGAGATTTGTGCTACAAGACAGTTAAATTCTGCAACATACAGAGCTCTCTGGAGATGATTTGACACAGACAGCTTTAAACATACCAGTATATTCATTGCATTCTTGATTTCTAACAATAAGAGAATGAGAGTAAAATCAGAGAAGATTTATGGAGATGTCATATTACTAGAAAAACCCAGATAATACGAAAACTCCGAGAAAGTAATTTTTCATCTCACGAATCCTACTGTAATTATGAAAGAAGCTTCCCTTGCATCTCTGAACTTTCCCAAAGTGCATGCACTTTCCCAAAGTTAAAAACTGGACCGATGTAAATACATGCAGGGCATTTAATAACACTAAGCAGCCATGGCGAGCTTGCACCTCTGGAGCTACTGAAAGCTGATCACTGATTAGCTCCATGCAGCTTTTTGAGAGCCTCGCTGCCTCTTTTTCCTTATCTCCTATGCTTTAGCACAACCAGACACTGAGAAAGGTAAAGGCTTTAGGGGACTGAATGGAAGTTTAGAAATGGGATTAGTATTAGTGGCTCTGTGCTTCATTAAACTAATCTGGCACCGATCAGGGGCCTGTCAAGCAGACTTGAAAGATTCTCTATTTTTTTTTTCTGGATTGTGTGAAGAAAGATGTGTTCCTACAACATGCTGTAAAGGACTTAGTTGTGCATATGTAATTCCTTGCCTCATTAAAACAAGCAGTCTCGTCTATTTTTGTAGTTGTTATATCAACAAGTCCTAATTTTTGAATAATCAGTCTTGGATTTGGAAACTAGCTGATCCTACAATATTTGCCATGCAAACCCTCCCTAAAAAGATATATATCAAAACATTATGACCCTAGAAACATATATAAATAATGCATCTATCCTCAGGCCTAAATGGTAATAAAGGCACAAGGCCTTAAAGGATTTCTGGTTTATTCTGCTCTAAGAATAGAACCGGTATGTCTTAGCACAAAATATAATAACAATAGCTCAATCCAAAGAAGACTGAAATGCAGCTCAGTTACAGAGGTTCATTGTCTAACAGCATCCTGGGGCCTCCCCAGGTCCCCTTGACTTGAACCGGGCTCCTACAGAACATGGAAGGATCAGTCCAGCCTTGCAGATGTTAAAGTAAACTCCCTTCAGGGAAGCAGGTATCAAAGAAATCTAATGGCTGCTTATGGCCTGGTGGCAGATGAGAAGATGGGACTTTCTTCTAAACAGATATCAAAAAGAAACCCACTCCATCAACAGACACTTATTGACAACATTTCTGACAGCTTCTCTCCTTTAAAAGGCATCACTGCAGCCTGGGATGGACACACAAACTTACCCAAAAGTTGTCAGTGTGACAGTTCTCATGACAAATATTCCACCAAAATGAAGCAAATGCATGTGTGGTGGTATCCAAACCCCTCTCTAAAATGAATAATTTAAAACTGGATATTCACTTGCCATTTAAACTATATATTTAAGGTGTTCTTCCCCAAGGTAGCTGTCTGATCAGAGTTAGGCCATTTCCATCTCTTGTGCACATCCCAGCGTGGAGGCAGTGAGTACAGGAGTAGGAAGTAAGGCAGAATGTGCAGCATATCTGCACAAACACTGAGGACAGTCAGAAGCCAGACTTTAAACGACCTCATTCCTGGGTTTTCACTGAGGCTTAAGGAAGTCAGGGATTCACATACACTGGGAGCTATGTGTCAGACTCCTTTGAGCTTGTCTAGAAAGCTCAGCTTAAATTAGACAGAATGGTTGAGCATTAATCTTCTCAGGGTGGTATTCCAGCAGTCCAGTTGGTTTTGACATGCTGCCTGCTTAGAAAGTGGTTCCTTAGATTATAAGGCTTGGGTTTCCAACAGGCATCTCAGTTTGTATTCTCAGTGGCAGCAGGTCTCTATTAATAGCATTTGTGCTTTGTTTCTGTCCTGACTCTTTACAAGACTGAGTTCCCTGGTTTGGATATAATGGACTGTTATAACAAAAATCACTAGAAATTTTCAAAGTCATCATTACAAAATCTACTTCAGTTAAGGGACAGACTTAAGATCTGTTCTAATGGTTCAAACCTGTGCTACTTTAATAAGCAGGCAATCACATTTTTGACTGAGTGAAACACTATAAAAGATGCCTTTTGTTCCTTCATTTTCAGGCTCTGGAGTTCTTTTTTGCAGCACCAAATTACCCATCTCATAGTCGGAAAGCAGTCACCCCGGATTTAACTTGCTAATCAAAATGAAATATTAAGTCTCCACACGAGACAGAACTATGGCTCCTCCATAGCTACTCCAACCTGTGGCAGCCTCTTGTTGGCTGATGCAAACAGAAAAACAAAAGAGGGCTGGTGGAGATTTTCCCTAACCTTTGGATAAGGCAGATTTGTATCAGGTGGCAGTCACTGAAGATTGAGAAATTAAAGGGTCCAGCAGCAGACTGCTGTCAAGCCTTGCTGTATAACCCAGTGTAACAAAGTATTCTGAGGTACTGTGCAGGGTGGGAGAAAAAAAGGCAGTAGAAGGCTGGACACATTCAGAAAGTTACAGGCAATAGCAAAGAAAATGCATAAGAGGAATCTGCAATCTGGGAGGAGGGGAAATGCAGGTAGAGGATGCTGTGCCAGCAGGGTGGTTAAAGGAATGGGTGTGGTAACAGCACAAGGTGTTAGGAGGATCTCGGGATGAATGGTTCAATGCCACAAGGAAGGAAGGAAGGAAGATGAAGAAAGAAAAACAGTTCCAAATGGTAGTGTAAGTGAAGGACTTTCCATAAGAGATGGAGGATTGCAGAGCATTGAACAGATTGGAAAAATAGAATGACTGGATGAATCACAGACTTGAAATTTAAAATTCTACTACTTCTGACAGCATGGCTTTGCTTTGATAAAGGCTATGTAAATGACATTTTCTGCCTCAACAGATCTGCAAACAACTCTTGCTCTGTCTTACATGTGCTGACTTGAAGATGAGCCCTCCCAACCACCCTCCATGCCCTCCCCCCCACCGAGTTTTTCTTGTCTTTCACTTTTAAAGAAGGAGCATTTATTCTGTGTTCCAAAACCTGGTGTTTCCCATGGCAGGAAAGAGGAAGCAAAAGGCATACTTTCATTTTTATGTTATACTGGTCTCATGACGCTACTAAGATTAAACAATATTTTACTTTTAAGGACTCCTGTCAGACACAGTTCATGGAGAAATGCAGACTTTGCTGCCCTTTTGGTGTCCCCTTGGAAATTCCATAAAAATACTGATGTAGAGATTCAGTCCTGAGTTTCTGAACATCCCTGTTCTCAGTCCTTCTGCGGTGCATGGCATTGCTGCTGAGAGAGAGAGGGGGAAACAATTCCCAGACAGGCAGCAGAAAGTTCATTCCTGTCACTGCCATCTGTGCAAGCCACTACACACAGAACAAACTAACCAAAAAACATCACCTGTGCTCCACAGATGGCCCTCAGTTACAACTTGCAGTTTAAGAGCAGTGGTTGATACCTCAAGTCTAGAACTTACTTTTCCCCACGTCCTTTCATGAGTGTCAGATCAAGAAGAAAAGGTGGCCATCAGTTAAAATCAAGTTTGTCAGCACACATAACCTGAGTGTAAGGCACAGATAGTGCATCAGCATTACCCATACATGGCTACATCCCTATTAGAGATATAATGGACCACAAAACATCAGCCCAAAGACTACATTCTGTACAAGTGATCATTATAATATGAAATATGTTTCTCAGTTTTTCTCCCCTCTTGCAGGCTCAGTGTAAAGGCACCAGAGCCAGCCTCCAGAGCAGATGAAATGGGATGCATATTTCATATTATATTGTCACCCCAGGACAGTGAGTTATTGTGCTTGCGGTTTTGTTTGTTTGTTTCCCCAAAAATAAATGCTTTGCCACTGCTTCCCCCAAAAAGAACTGCTCCATGTCACAAGTTTTCTCAGGCAACTCAATAGCATTTGCACCCAGAGTGCTGTGAAGTCCGTGTGAAAACACCTACAGCCAAATTATCCATCTTCTAACGCAATCCAAAAGGAAGGATTTTGACCTTTGGACATGGTGAAAAGGACTAAATGCTCTAGGTGGAAACACTGAGCAAATCCTGACATTCATTATTGAATACGATCAAAATAAGTCCCTCTAAGTTGTGCATATTACATATTCTTTCCATTTTGATGCTCATCACAAATTTTTCTTATTTCACACAGCAGCTGTTTGTTCTTCTGTGATATTATAAAGAACTGATTATTTGTTTACAGTTATTACTTATATATTTTAATGGAGAGGAGGAAGCCAAGAGTTTTAAATGCTCAGCAGAACTTTCTCCAATTATGAAAAAATACAAACAATATTTCTAAGAGTACTTTAATCTTTTATCACCATTGCTGTGCTCTCTTTTGATAATTCACATTTTTCCATTAATGTGCTGTCACTGGCTTTATAGTCAGATTTAGTTCAGAAAACCATTTTTTTCAAGGATGATACTTGAAAATAAGATATTAGAGGCCTGCTGTGCTGATCAGCAACGATAGTTCCCAGCAGATCCAGCAGCAGTGTCAGGGGATTATTTGACAATACTTTCAGTTTTCTTCTTGTACCTATTCCCAGGAACAAGTGACAGTGAATATCCTGACAGGGACAAATGGATCTCCTTCTGCTGCACTATAGTCACTCCACCTGATCTGATTGAGGGTTTTACCATTAAAAACAACCTTCACTGGCACTGATAAACAAATTCAGAATAATTTCATCTGATGGTTTGCAAATAGACTCGTCTAGGATTTGCAGACATATTTTTCCCAAGTACTTAACTCTAATCTTCTAATCTTGAGATTTCCCAGCATAGCACCAAGTCCTAAAACCCAATCAAATGAAGGTGATGTAAATTCTGACCCAATTAAATGACTTAATGGGTAGTATATATATATATATAAAAAAAGAGAGAACTAAATAACACAATAAAACCTTAACCTAGTTCAAAAAAAAATATATGGAATTGATTGAAATGTTGTTCTCAAAGGATCTAACTAAAGTAATGGAGGAGGGGGCAAAGGAAGATTTTCCTTTCTTTCCCTTTTCATCCAAAAAATGAGCACGGAAATGCTAAGCAACATGAAAAACTCAGAAGGGACACACAGGACAGAAGGATCCCATAATTTTGCTCTTATCTCTTGTACCAATCCCTGCTACATAAGCAAAATGTGTAGGAAATGTCTCTGTTGCACCTTGATAACTCCAATACACTTCAGTTATAGGGAGTTGGCAGCTTCAGTCTAGCTGAAAAGCAGAGTTTCTTAATATCAAATGCTCCAAAGAAGGGATGTAGTTATTAAAGACATGAATTGTCTAAAATGCTCATTATTTTATCAGCAATATAAAATTAAAGCAACTGAGCATCCAGAGGCGCCTCAATAATTTCATACAAAACTCGCTGTGTAAAAACTGTCAAGTCAACAATCTCAGTGTGGCTGGCAGGAAATTCTTCCAAGGTCAACATGTTACATAAGCAATCATGAGGAAGCTTATCTGAGACTAGGCAGCTCATGCTGACTCCCCATCATGCAAAGAGCTCAATTTACCTTTCAGCCAAAGTCACGTTCTAGTTTCACTCAAGTAAAAATTCCTGCATTAGCTCCCCTAGAGACTTTTTACAGTAATACACAATCTGAATTGATTAATAAAATATTACATATTAATACCTGTTTTCAGCATACCTGAGGTAGGAAGTAAGATGATTTTGAAAAGACATTCACCACTACCTGGGTTTTCTCAGCAGACACGGATAGGAAAATGATCTAATTAATATTTCCCCTTTTGTCTCTGAAGCAATTCACATTCAGATTTATACTTCTATAAATTTCCTCATTATGACAAATGAAATATTAAGCTATAATTCAGCCTTAGCTTTTTTCAAAATTTGGCTTTCATTACGTTTTGAGAAACTTATTGCTCCAGTTGCTCGTGTTCAAGCATCTGAATTCCACTGCACTGCTTCTGCTGCTTGGACTGCTAAAGTGATGTTTACTCAAAAGGAGCCAACACTCCTTAAGTGAATAATGAATCCTACTATCTACATGGAAATTGTTCTTATCCACATGAAAGATTACAATTGCATTAATAAAACAATTCATGAACATTCATGACGAAGCAAGCAAAAGAAAAAAAAATGTTAAGAACATAGACAAGATGGAAAGCAAATAATGTTTTAAAATAAAACCCCACAAAGCCACCCTTGCAAACAGGTTTTCAATTTTTAATGTCAATTCAGAACTCTGAATGCCTCATTTAAAAAAGGGTTAAAGTATATAAAAAGATAAGGTGATAAGCAAACATTTATTTTCTGTTTATTCTTGTCATTTACCTTGGAATATAATATAAGCAAATAAGTATGAATGAATAAATAAAAGTTCAGCAAACATTGTGTACAATCCAATGAATGTGAAACCCTCTGTATATTTGAAATTATTTTCCCATCTCATCTGTTTTAAAAGAAACAACATTATATTTTATAGTACCGATAACAGGAGCATTTTCAGTTCTGTTGCTAGTACATTAGCATTCATATTTTTTTTTTAAATGTTAGCTAAAAATAACAAAATAATCAATAGTTCAATTACAGCTGCAGCTTTGGATAATTCATTCCAGTATTTTTGTTATGTTGACTTAAATGTTTATCCTTTTTTCTCCAGTGAAGAAGAAAATTCAGTTGAAATGTTTTCTCTCTGTACAATCCTTATTCTTGTCCTGCCGTGGCTAGCTCTCTTCTTGTTATTAATAGCACCCAAGTGAAAATATGGGAGTTCTGTGGCTTGCCTTCTTAATAATGAATAAAGGTGATGCATTGTATGAAGCTGCTTCAATAATTTAAAAGGTAATATCAAGCAAAGACTAACTGTAGTGGTCTGCAGAAAATATATTGCATTGAAAAATTATTTATAAGTTGCATAGATGTTAAAATGCTAAATTTAAGTACCAAGTTTCTAGTCTATTAGAAATATTAAAGTTTTAACACCAAGGATGGCTATTTTCCTACTTGTTTTAAGTTGTAAATTATTTTCTACTCCTGTCCTTTTTTATATATTTTTAGAGACAGAGTACACATTCTTCTGACAGGATGCCCTTTGACCTTCAATTCAAAAGAAAGGGACAGAAGAGTTCACTACAGTCCCTGATTGTGGTTTTAAAAGTAAAGGCTAATGCTGTATGCCCCAGGAGGAAAGTGCCATGGTGCCATCTGTCCCCCTGCTTACTTCTGGAAAACACAAAACTATGGTCACTGAAATACTGCCAAGAGATTTTTCTCTCCAGTTCTTCATCACAGTGGAAGACAACTTGTTTTCATCTGAACTGAAAGCCAACTGGTCTTAAATGTTTTGCTGCTTCTGCAGTCACTGCTCCCCGTGTGGCACAAAGAAAATGATGTGAGGTGAGGAATTGCTCCTGGGGTAATATAGGAATAGCACTCTTTGCTATGGGGATGGTCACAAAACAGAAATTTTCTGCTTTCTAAATACCACATGTGGGTTAGAGAATTAAGCACTTTTAAATGGTTTCTATTCAGTGTGACCCTCACAATTATTTCTAATGCTTTTAGCTGTCCAAACCCAGATTTTAGAGAGACTAGGTATTTGGAATTCTCCTTTTCTTGGGATACCATCAGACTGAAAATAAGCTGCCTGATATCCAGAATATGGACAATCCATCCACTATAAAGTGACTTCTCTTTCATACTCAAGGTCCAAGGTATACAGTAGATCACTTTTGATTATTTAACGTATAAGTACACATTTATGCACAAGTTGAATTATGAAATTCAATAACACATGCACACTAATATGAGATGTCTCATTCCTGCTGTGTTTCATAAAAGCTTCTCCAAAACCAGCTATGAATAACACTTCCAATGCTTTCCCATCCTATGAGACTCAAATTCTAGCCAGATAAGAGATTAAACAAAAAACCAGTACAAACCAAAATATGGTTCTGGCAGAGGCAATAGTAACTTGCATAACATAACTTAAGCATTCAGTCAGAGAAAGTTGGCAGATTTAGATCAATCACAAAGTTCAAGTTCAGACTAAAGAAATAATACTCAAAAGAACCAGTTTCACAGTTATACCTGGTCATAGACTTATTCAAACATATCCCTTTTATGAAGAGTGAGCAAAAACATCAGCGCTGCAGTATAAGCACAAGCCAGAAAAAAAAAAAAAAAAAAGGCTAAATACATTACTGGTTGTAAAACATTTGACCAGACATACTAAAAGTGTTTTTATTGCGTGGAATCCCCCACATTATAACAGCTAACAGAAAAAGGAGCTAAACACATTAATGTGTGGCAAAACCATTAAAACCTATGTTTTATTATTCATGCTGTCCCTGCAGAAAAAGGCAAAGTCCATAAGGGGACACGGGTACCTCATTCCCTTGCACACAGTACTTGTCTCAACAGAGTAAAGCACAGGGAAGGACATTTTTAACAGGGACACAGCCACATGCAGAAGAGGCAAAGATAAATCAGATGAGCAATGTAAACCATTCAGCTTTTACACCTGAGCCACCCCATTTCCCAGGACACGAGATGGGATATTTGAGAATGACACTGTTGGTGTATTTACAGTCTGGCACTAGTGAGCAATTGGAATGGGCAGTGACTGCCAGGGTGTCCTGGGAAACAGCAAAGTCCTAAGCTGTGCTTTGCGTGCATTTGCATTTGTAAACAAAGTTCCAAGAGAGGCCACAATGAATAAATAGTGGTACACAGATATCGTTCCTAATTTTGTGTAAATAGAGATTTAGAAGTAAAACCGTGCAGTTCTGAGTCTCTGTGTGTCTAAGATGCAACAGGCACACAGATGTAGACTGCAACTTATTGGACAAAGTCATCAGTGCTGACTTTTTAGAACGATGCCAGTTCTGCAAAACTCAATGGACTGGCAAGAAGGCTTTGTGCCAGTTTGTCCTGTTACTGATGACATATAATTTTTTGACCTTGAAAAGAGCAACAATGGCAACATTTTAGTGTTATACTGGGATTATTTTCAGTTAAAATAAAGCAAAGCAAACCAATAAAACCAAACAAAAGCAGTAATAACAGCAACACGTAATGTTTACATCTCTCAAGAAAATACTGCCACGCTATGTTGTAAACAGTGATTTACACTATGTATTCAATGGTTAGATATAAGTACATCCTGTATTTTGTAGCTAATTTTATCAAATGAATGGTTTGGAATATGCTATTTTAACATATTGGTCGGAAAAGCTTTCTCTTTCTTTATTTGGAGTTTATAGTCTGCATAGAGTCCATGTATAGGAATTTCAATGTAAGTTTAGAATAGCCATGTTATTGCAACAGTGGTCACCATAAAAATGTCATCATTTACATAAGAAACAGAAGGATGGTGCCATCCTTCTAACTAACTAATACCCCAATGCATCAAAACCATATAAAGCTTAAAATAGTTCAGAAATTAAATAAAACTGGATTTACTTGACTCTTTAGACGGAAGGAATAATTTGATAAAATTTCTTATTTTTGGGCTCTAATACTGAATTTAATCCTCCATTTCACACTTGGAAAGTTTAGCGTTTAACCATAAAGAACATTTTAAAATGTTAAATCTGCTTCACTTTCCCCTTCATTCGCCAAAACAGTAATTGCAACCTTTGATGCCAGGTTTTTTTTTTATTAGCTCATTTAGATAAGGGAACTTTTGGTCAGCGACTTGGAAGAATGTTATCTTAAAACTCTGTGAAAATTTGTGCTACTGGAAAAGTTCACTGAAATACAAAGGTGCTACTGAACCTTTCATCCCCTCTGGCGTCCTGTACAAATCAATTCACACAGCTCCCCAGCCCTGACAGCTATTACTGAAATGATTTTCTTTTTATGCAAAGGCGTCAGAGTTCAGTACTCTCTCCCAGAAGATCAATTTTACGAAAAATGTTGTCACAAACCCCACTGTTTTAAGACACATAATCACAAAGCAAAAGAACTGCCATACTGATATCCCTCCTTCCCTGGAACTGCTATGGAAATCCAAAGGGTACTTAAGTGGCTACTCATTCTTTTACTGTGATGTATTTGTAATTTTTCAGGTACCAAACCTGCATATGGTGTCAAATGTCACAGATCCATTTAGGCTGTGGAAGCATGAAAAGCTGCAAATGAAGCAGCTTCATGAAAAATGCCTTTACAGATAAAATACTGCAGCCCCATGAAGGAAACAGGGCAGCCCAGGTCCACTGTTCAGTCAGTTTTGGGCTGTAAGCAACCTTTTAAGTGATTTCTGTAGGCATATAAAAGTCAATTCCCCTGCAACTGGGGTTATCAATTACTCTTTGTTAGCTGCATCTTTCTTTGGGATTTTTCTCCATCTGTAAAGCCATTCTGCAATACTTCAGAGTCATTAACATTGGAAAAGCCATCAAAGATCATCAAGTCCCGCTGTTAAAACACACTACCATGGACTAAACCACATCCCCAAGTGCCACATTCACACAACTTTGAATACTTCCAGGGATGGTGATTTCACCACCTCCCTGAATAGCCAGTTCCAACACCTGAACCCACTTTGAGTGAAAAAAGTTGTCCTAAAGTCTAATCTAAACCTCCCCTGGTGCTACTTCATTGGAAATGAAATAAATTCTTTACGCAGTATAAACATTTGCACAAACAGAAGCCAGGATTTGCAGGGTTTTAGTCTCAGGAAATTATGTTTCAGTGGAAATAAACCACAAGATGAGTACCCTACAAAGTTCAGAGTTTGCTATTTTGTTCTGCTCTTTGCATGGCCTCTTGCTTTCAAGAGCCACTAGTGCAAGTCCACAGCAGCCACAGTAAGTTACAGCTACTAAAGACAAGTTATATCATCAGCTCCTGGCAGCCTTTCGTGTTTGGATCCTTCATTCAGATGCGTTCAAATTGAGTTTACAGTAATTACTATTACAAAAAGACAATACATTAATGTTAATTAACAAATTGTAATTACTATTACAATTACTATTACAAAATTACTGTTACTATTTGTCAGAAGACATCATTGCCAATTCCCACTAGTACCCGTTTTTTCCAAAGTAAAGTTGGATGCATCCATATGATTTCCAGATACTTTATGGGTCAGACCATCCATGATGCTGTCTGTTTTCATCAGATAGCATTGAATGATACTGCTCAGGATTCAGCTCCTTGTTTTCCTTTTCTCTGTTAATTTTTCTGAACCAGACACTGTCACACCACAAATTTAACAGCAGAACTGTAGCAACAGTAATCACACAGTGCTAGAGGATAGTGATTTTATTTTCCTGGCACATAATATAAGGTTTCTTAGAAGAGAAACCTTTTCAGGTAAGTATTTGACATCCAATTATTTAAATATATTTATTGTAATTAAATGATGCTTCTGTAATTTTCTAAGGCAAAATAATAGGGGAGAAAGAGAGAGATCCCAAGAGACAGAGTGAAAAAACAGGTTTCTTTTACAGGTTCCTTCCATATTTCAGATACTTTATTTTCATTGTTTATCCTTGTTTAACTCAAGAAGAAAAAGGTGAGCTATCCAGACTGATAGGTCCTAGCTTTAGGATATTCCTTTCAGAGCACAAGTTGCAGGCTCTCCACAATGTGAATGAAATCTGAAATGAGTTAATGTGGCAGAAATGCATCCTTGAGGCTACAGTTGTCACAATATATGTACAGATACACTAATATCCTTCCATTAGATCTCCTTTCCCTGAGATGCTCTTATACAACCAAACTTAAATTTAGCCAGGTCTCATGCCATTATGCTGTTACGTGGTTGCAGGGACAGTAAAGGATAATTCCTTGACAATTCCTCTCCAGATCAACAAGTTAATAAATTTTTAAATGTATTATAAGAACATATTTATATAAAATCTGTCTTTTTGACTCTGGGAAATAAGCTGTCTTCCTAAGCACTTATAAAATCTTGCATCTTTAGGCAGCAACACAGTCTGCAATAATTTTTCAATGTTTTGTTAATTTTAACTTCTATTAATGAAGACTTAACTGATACAGAAGTGTCAGCTCATAAGTGTTTAGCTGTAAGGATATTAACTCATATTTGAAACTCCACTAACATTATTGCCTGTGTGCTTGAAAAATACCCAGTAGAGTTATTAGTTGATAACATAATTGTTCTCTCTCTATGAAAATTGGATTGTATGTGTAGAGAAAAACAAATGAAGAACGAAATGCAGAGCCAGGAAATAAAACTTTATCTTTTTATGTATGTATCTAATTATTAAAGCTTTAAAAATAATTACATAATTTTTAGCAATTTTCCTCACCAATACTTTTAAGAAGTTTTTGATGGCTTCTTCAGTTCTTTGTGATATAGAAATGATGAGGAGACGTAGAATTCAGAGATGATATGAAATAACTGGGATTTTCCTGTTGTTTAGGCCTCTGTTTAGGCAGCAGCTGAACCAGCTCTGGGAGAGACAATCCCTTATATTTCCACAGATTTTTGAAGACATATGGTAAGCATCACTGTTTTCCCTATCTCAGGACTAGGCAGGATGCTCAGGAATGAGCATCATTTAAAGTTCACGGCACTTTTCCAACCCACAATTCACAATTCAACACACAATTTTATGTTTCTCAAATTCTAGCCGTCAGCATTACTGAGAGAAGCTTCAGAGCTCCTAGAGCTGCCTTTGGGTGCCTCAGCTGGCATGACTGAGTTGGCCAAGATCAGCAGCCCCACTTAGAACTGCAGATTTGGTGTCTTTTCCCCATTCACCCCTAAAAAATCTGAGAGTCAGCAGTGAATTCAAACAACACAGAGGTCCTGATGTAGCTTCACCAGCTTTTCACAAAACTAAGGGACCACACCTGCTACAGGGAATACTTAGAGCTCTCACTTACTCAAACTACTGCTTCCTTTCTCACTATTTTATAAACTGTCATTATGTTGTGGATCTTAAAAACTTTTCTGAGTATACAGTGAAAAATGTGCATCATTAATCTACTGACTATTAAGAAATGTTATCGTCCAAGGTACATTTAACTTCCTTTTATGTCCTGAACTCATAGATTTTTTCATAAAACTGTTTATTTTCCTAATCTTCGATGGTTGCTTTCAGTGAAGAAAGAAAGTACAAGTTATGTAACTTGGTAAATTTTTTTGAAATTAATTTTTAATATGAACAATGTGTTTATGTATTAAAAGACAAGATGTTTACCAGAATGGGTGGGGTAGCATAAATCCTAGCAAACATGGCATAGTTAAGGCAAGTTTTATTTGGTATAAAATTAAATAAAAATAATTTTGCATTCATTAGACAAGTATCATGCTTAGGATTGCAATGAGTTGTGAAATAATGATTTGTTACACTGTGCATTCATCAACTACAAAACACTGCCACTCTCTTTCAAACCTCATTACCATATTTCTAAGCACCCTCATTTATCTGCCAAAGAATCGTCCCTCACAGCTTTATTTGTTCCATTTTCTTCCTAATAGTCTACCTTTAATCTTCATGCCTGTGGAAATACAAGGCTCCTGCCTTCTGCACACATCTCTATAAGCATCTGCCTCCTGTGTACATGTACATTAAGAATTGTCATGTGGGTCTTAGGTGCCTCTAATTTGCAAGTGCCAGATTGCTGACAGACGTCTGTAAGATGATAACAATGTATCCTTTCTTTACTATTAATCTCCAGCTCAAGAAGGTCGCTTTACCTTACTTATGACTCTTTTTCTCCTTCAACTGACCAGACAACTTTCCAACTTTTCCTTCACTAATGTTCTATTGATGGTAATATACCCAGCACATAATTTTTAATACAAATAAAGGATCTCAATTATGATTTTCTGAGTTGATTTTCTTTCTGGAAACTTCCTTGTTAATTAAGAAGTGTTATACATGCCATAGACTGCTGTGTCTATTTACCATGAACATTTGAAGGGATTCTCACATCCATCAATATGAAGCAGAAGTGTATTCATGCTCTTACAAGGGGAAGAGGCCCTATCAATACAGACTGATCTGTCCCTGCCCTTGTTCTCCTTTCCAAGGACCCATTCATAATTAATTATTAGCATGTCTTACTGCCTGGTTAAGTGTTATTACTGGCACTCTGGCCAGCTCAGTATTACAACACAGTTCTGTAGGAACTCCATTTGCTTTGTGTATGAATGTCCACAAAGATCTGTCCCTGTCCTTTACCCTCTACTTTCTTCCAGCTAGGTATTCATCTAAATCTTGTGGGAGATCAATTCATCTCAGGCCTATATCTTTCAATCCAATTGAGCTAAAATTGGATAGCAGCTTTAAAAATTATTGTAAAAAAAAGAATGACAGGCACATATACAGACACACAGAATACAAGCAATTATGGAGGAAGTCGGGTTAAAAGTTAAATTACGTCAGCACAAACATTTGTTTGTAAACCATGCAGAGTGAAATTAATGCTAAAATGTACAAAAGCACTTGAATTTCTACTGATGTCACATGCAGTGTTGATATTTTAAAATCTGATTCCTAACAGAAGTCAGTGATTCATCCTTTATTTCTTGTGAGAAAATGAGAGGTTTGCATCATGTGACATTTCTGAACTGGCAGACCAACTTGTACTGCAGCTCCATTTGGTGCCATTAAGGAATCAACTGCCTTGAAGTTATTAGCTTCTGAGATTCCCTTCTGTCAGTGAATACTTACTATTTATACTGTTTGGAAATGAGGATAAGTTTTTTTGTAGCAGAAGGAATGCTGAGCTGCAGCTTGTTCATTTTTTTTTCTTTTGATTGGCATGTACTTTTCTTCAGAACTCCTGAACAGACAGCTCTGACCATGGTTTTTGTCATGTTTTTCACTTTGCATTTATTGCTACCCTTAGCAGGAGGGGTGACAAAGCTGTGGCTCTTTAGGACCCTTCTCCCAGCAGAGTTCTAACGTGCAACAAGACAATAAGCAAACAGCAAGAATGCTTTTGAATTTTTTTAAGCAATTATGAAATTGTCTTCTGCTTCCAGGGGGACGAATTCAGTAATGAAAGTATGATGCATGCTACTCCTCTAAAAATAAACTTCACAAAACTGCTACAAGACAAGTGTCTTCCCTCTGACGTGTCTACTGTTTAAAATACAAGCCAGGCCATATTTTACAAAGAGTGGTTGACACCTTCCTCTTTCCAATGCTAAGTGAAGTCCATGAAGTCCAATCCCTAAGTGAAGTGACAATGAGTCAGGCCCTCAAGCTGCAGCCATCAGCATTTCAAGTGCCTCATCTGAGAGCTGGAGTTCCACTTCAGCTAAAGGGAAAAGAGTGCCTAGACAGGTGATGGAGCCAAAAAATCTTGAGCACCAAGATGTAACAGGATGAGCTCTCTCTTTCCTTATCTCCATGGCTGTAGACAAAACATAAATGTCTGATGCAGACTGGTTTCACAGTCTACTTACATTTAGCTGGCATTAAGTGAGTTTAATCCAGGTCTATGGCATTCTTCCACACTGAGGTGGTAGAAGTGCTAGTATTTTCTGTTACAATGCAAGGCTACATTTTTCATTCCAGATTCATGTAGCAGATGTGCTAAGCTTCTACAGATACACATATAGCAACTGCAGCATCAGAGCTACATCCAGAAATGATGTGTAAACTATATCTAGATACAAAGGCTTTGCCTTCGTGATAGAATTAAAATAAATTATTCTGAGAAATTATTTCATGTATTTCATAGTTTCTTTCTTTTCTTAAAAAAAAAAAAAGTTTAAGTGATAGAAAAATTTCTGTCTTTTATAAGAGAGAAGGAAAATTTTCCAAAACAGTAGATGAGGTTGGATCCCAATCTGCTGTGCTTGATGGCATGCTTTCCCCAATTAATTGCACTTTTTCAGGCATGTAACCATAGTTCCTTTGCAAAGTTCTTGGTTTTGGTGACACAGTTAGGAAAGTGGATGTGGTGAACTCAAAACAGCTGGAGATGTGTGAGGCAGATGTGAACAGCAGTGGTACCAGTGGGATCAGTACCAGCCCAGCTGGCTGGAAACGTGAGCTCATGTTTTGTAAATATGTCTCAAAAGCAGTCTTGCTGTTGACACTTCATCTGACTGAGGTAATTCAGACAGTTCATTACTGGGAATATTTACCTGCAGCTGTTTGGAAGGCTCATGCAGTAAAATCTGCTCTTTAATTACTTTGCCACAAATACTTGTTCCAATGAAATGCCCACTGGTAGTTAATAAAAATATGCCATTACTGTTCAATCTTGCAGGCATTCAGATGAAAACTGTGTAAATGCCAGCAAGAAAGTCAGGCAAATTGAATCCAAACTCCATATCAAATTAAGTCAGCTCTTGATTGCTTTTGAAGAAAAGACTAAATGGTAAACTTCATGACCCCACCGTAGAAACCTCTAATAGACTCACATATCAGAAAATAAAAATAAAAATCATCACATATTTTAAAGTCTCAATTATTAATTTTATGAGTAAATAGTGGTTGCTATTAGAACATCACTTACTTTTTTTCCTTTTTTCATGTGAAACACAATTGTTGGAGCAACGGCACAAATTTTTCACCCCAACACAGTCAAATTCTAATGGGATTTCTGTTCTCCTAACGACAGACCCCACAACAACAGGCACAGGAGCACCACAGTAGCTCAGTTCCAGTGGCTGATAGAGGAAGTTGCACTGTGCAGCAATTGCTCCAGGCATCTGCTGGGGACCTGGACATAGCATGGTGGAGCAATCTTTTTATAGGACAAAACAGAAACACTATGATTTCAGCCACAGTGAGACACAGTTTGCTTGGTCTACTTATTTTGTGTATGTCTGATATTTTTGAAGTTTTTTCTCTACTTCTCTTTCCCTATCTATAATTGCCTCTTAAATGAATTTTTTTCCATTATCAGATCCAGACGACTTTGTTTCCCTTGCTGAGGAAGCGAAGCTGCCATTACCTGTCCAAACAATTAACTCTGGGTAATCAT
The DNA here is from genome assembly GCA_013399225.1 of Rhipidura dahli. Taxonomy (NCBI): domain Eukaryota; kingdom Metazoa; phylum Chordata; class Aves; order Passeriformes; family Rhipiduridae; genus Rhipidura; species Rhipidura dahli. Next base: position 389,849 of record VXAC01005349.1, read on the forward strand.
TTGTGTTGCCTCTGCTGGGCAGCACCCTGGCTGTTACTGCAGAACAAGAAGACTCAGCACCACATTAGGCTAAAAATGATTTATGAGCAGATATAAAAGCTACTGATGCTGCCAAGGAGAAAAATAACAAATGTCAACCGAGCTTTGAAATGTTCCACACTTTCAGCTGAGGTTCTGGTAGAGTAGCTAAATATACTCCACTATGTATTGGATCCTTGTAGTACTGTTTGCTAATTCCAGAGGCTCAGGTTACTGAAGCTTAGCCAAATGAACACTAAACATGTTTATCAACACCGCTGAACACTGTCGTGTTACTGAATAAACACGATCAAGGGAAGGATTGGAAGGGAGAAGAGAATTTGGCTGCTGGTGATAATTTCCAGTTGTGAAGCATTTATTTAGATAGCAGAATTCTGTCTGAGAAGAAGGAGTTTAGTAAGTGCTGGATTTGCATAATAGCAATACACGTCACTTTAAATTTCCTCCTGGCGTTTTCACGCACTTTTAAAATGAATCCTAATTATAAATGTTATACGAGGCTCACATAATGTGAATTTACTTGTATGTACATTTGCATTATCCTCATTTTTAAGCGTGCTGATGATTAACATTAGTAGCCAAGCTATTATGTTAACTGCAGGACTGTACTACACACCATCTTTTAGAAATTAAATGTTATGCACATTAAATGTGCAGGGAACTCTAAAAATTTACCCCTAATCAACTGTACAAAAAAGAAAAAAATAAACAAAGAACACACTTAAAGCAAGATCAGGATTAAAAGTGAAATCAGGATTAAATACTGTACCTGACATACTTAATTTAAATATGAAATAATAAGCATTAAAAAAAAAAAAACACGCCAAAACCCATCACGTATATTTCTGACACTGGAAATGGAAGGAAGGCTTTTCAAAGAAGCCACTCAAAGAAAATTTACAGAAACTCACTTTCTCACATGAATTTTTAGGCTACAAAATTCAATTTTTCAAGTATTGTGTGAAAAATATGAATGGCATTAAATTTCTTTGAGCACTAGTATGGTTATTCTGAGCTAGACCATTCTCCAAAGTGAGTCACTGCTGCCATCTGGAAGCCAATGAATTGAATTAAGATGCTTATATCTTATGTGAAGACTAAAAAAATCATGGCAAAATTTGCAAATATATCCTGAGGTGAGAGAACATGAAAACATGGATCCCATCCATGTGGAAAGAGTGGATTCCACCTTGCAAAATTTACTGAACAGTACAGGGTATACAATTCAGTATAATCAGGATATGCATTTATTTAAAAACGGTGATAATTTTTTCTGATTTTTATTGTATTTCACCTGAATGGTTTATTTTTATCCTGACCTAAACTCCTGAGATCTCTCAGTTAATATTAATCAACTTTCAATCCATCCAGTAAGAACTTCATTATGTGAAGATTTCCTCATGGAGAAATCATTCTTTCCAATTTTCCATTTTCTGAGGATGGGAAAAAAACTAAAAAAACCATTATATCTACTTACATGTAGACAATGCAGAAAAAGTTGCATGGAGTCTACTGACGTCTGTTAAACAAGAAATAATTTTTCCCACAGTCTATAGCATTGAATTTTCTTTGATAAATCCAATGATAGAGTGTTGTAGTCAGAAAACAGCCTCAGAAAAAATGCATTAGCATATGGTGAGCATTGCACTCACACATCCAGCTGCCTGATCCAATTATCCTAATTTAAAAGAAGAATAATTTATGTTTTCCCCTGAATGCCATGTAGAAATTGTGCCTACGTTGTGTCTTCTAACAAATTACACAAGAGGCTTGGACAATGCAGCAGAATAAATCCTACAGGACAATAAACCCCGCAGGTTTTTCAAAAACATTATCTTAAGAAACACCATCAGTTTAGAAACAGGCGGTCTTGAGGTGAACCTTTGAGAATTCTCCCATCAAAGACAAAGCTCACAGCAGTGTCTGAGGCCCTGGTTTGATCCAGCTTCTGGAGCTGTCCCCAGGTTTGGGGGGAGCCCCTGCAGAGCCTCTGGGGCCAGGCTGAGCCTCGGGCTCTGCCACCTGCACCCTCCTCAGCCCCTGGCAACAGAGGGGCTCCAGCTCTGCCCTCACCCCAAGTATCTGTGACCCTCTGCAGCTGAGCAGGTCCTGGCAAGCTTTCTGACTGGGAGCTGCAGCAGCAGCAGCAGTATTACAGGCAGATGTCATTTTTCTTTTTGTTTTTTGTTTTTTTCCCTAATTAACATTTTTGCATGGCTAATTAAATTTATTAACAAAGCTATTTCATTGCTCAGTAAATAAGAGTTCATTAAAAACACATTATTGAATGCTTAACAACAACACAATAAAAAGTACAAAAAGGATAAGTTAATGATCATACTCGTACTAATATCATAGTATGAGAATGCTCATTAATATTATTTATTTTAGATTGCCTCAGTAAACATCATCATTTATAGCAATGCTACACATCACTAACATGTTTTAATGATATTTTATTTATTCAGTGAACAATGAAAATTGGTGATGTGCAAGCATTTTTTCAAGATTTTACAGGTTGTTATAAGGTTGCACTTGCACACAGGAACAATTAACACACTAGCACACACAAGAGATTTTTTTGATAGCACAAAGACTAAATTAGGAAGTTACCCATGACCAGCTCTGGAGCAGATAAAGACACAATCTGAACTCTGCCAAGAGAGTACATGGGGCCTTGCTGACAATGGGGATTGGGACTGAGCACTCAGGGAAAGTGTTTTCACAAAAAGGCACAGGCCAAGTATTGGTGTGTGGAGATAACACTGCCTGGTTTCCATAAGCAGAAGCAGTCTGGTAAATTGATAACATGGACCACTTAAAACAACTTTATATATCTGATTTTGAATATGAACCTGTTTCCTCTGGAGTTACAGGAAGCTTTTCTTTTCAGTTTTGGGAGAATCCGATTTTCCCCTCAGGCTGGTGTGCAATTTAACATTTCTCCACAAATAACACCCAGGCAGTTCCAACTCAGTTCTCCAGCCTCTTTGTACCACTACCTTAACTTACTTCATTGATATTATTTATTCATTATGGGTTGATGGAGATGAAAGCCTAGCAATTCATTAGTCTCACAAGAAGATACATGTAAAGTGTTTAGCCATCCAAAATCCAACTGCTGCCTTGTATAGTTCAGTCTTCTCAGGGCTAGTGAACCAGCAGAAAAGTCAGTGTATTTTGCATGTTGCTGACTGTTTCTTACAAAGGTATTTGTTTGTGTGCTGAAGAGAGTCGTGGGAACAAACACACCCGTGAATATGAATTAATATTTACTGAAGAGTCTGTTTTGTCTTCTGATTTGCTACCAAAGTAACTACAGACTTCCTTACTGCACACAGAGAGATGTGTGCTCCCTAAGTCACTTCCAATTCCCATCAACTCCAAAACTGCTTTACAAATTGCTGGGGTGAGTTAAATTTCCAGCTACCAGAGTCTTATGTAATTTCCTGAGACACCTGTATAGCTGCTCATGAGAAATCTGTTGTGACAAGCAATAACCTGAGTAAAAATAATATAAAGATTTCAAAAGAAGTTAAAACAAAAAAAAAAAAATAAAGTAAATTAAAACAGTATGGTGAAGTCTCTCAATCGGAGGAGTGAAAAGGATTCAGTACCACTGAGCTCTGAAAGCTGTTACCTTAACAAGAGTTTGGGACAGGAGCACGAAATTCAGAAATATGACTTCAAACTCTAATGCATTTTTATTTTCAAGCAGAAAAGAGAGGTTTGCTGTTTTTAATAAGAAGTAAGACATTTTTGTCCAGGCTTTGCTGCCTGATAGAACACTCCTGATGCAGCACAAGTTCTGCCTTTCAGGGCTTACTCTCCAGATATTAGTTTATTCATAAGGAGTGAAACAATCCCTGGAGTGTTTGACTTCTGCATTGACAGAACACTTAAGGGCTTTGCTTGTTTGTAAATAACCTCAGTATGGTTACAAAATGAATGCAAACTCGATACTTTTGTTTGTCAAACATGCAGGAAGGAAGTTGTGTTACCAAGACTCAGAAGCCTGAACTAGTGGGTATGAGACACAGGAACACGGTGTAGCTCTCGACAAGCAGCCATTTGCATAAGAAAGAGCACGTTTCTAAGTAATAGGGCAAAGTTATGGGCATCAATTATTTCCCTTCTTATGCCAGTGCAAACCATCTCACTCCTCCTGCAGGAGAACTCTGTGGGATTCCATGTGCTTTGGCCTGTGTTGTAGCTGTGCCTTTGCCTCCCCCCATTCAGTGTGCTCGTGGGAAAAGCATTTCCTCCTGAGATCTTGAATTCCCTCCTGTACCTCCCCCCATCTTTTCTCCAGGGAAAATATACTGATGACACTACTGCTGATGCACAGCAATCGTGCTTTGAAGACTTGCACAAATGACACCATTAAAAATAAAGCATGATCAAGAGGGACGATGCTATTCAGAGAGAATGAAACTTAAGTGGGAACTTCAGGATGACATTTGCACATCCAGCTTCATAGTGACTTATAAAAAAACTTACATTACCAAAGTGAGTGAATGATACATAAGTAAGGAATTGTTAATGGAGATAATAGCCACAACAAAAAGCCTAAAACAAACCCCAGAATAAAAAACACACACACAATTTCAAAATACAATAAAGAGTGACTTCACTGAAATGACAATATATTTGAAGACTACTTGGCTGCAGCAAGCAAGTTTACATCATTGACAGTCATTGACTGTAAGGGCTCAGCTCCTGACAGAAATAAAGACATTTAATAATGTTCCTAAAGGAGTTTGTTTCTTGCTGAGATTATCATGATACAGAGTCAGGCACTGGGATTCTAGACATTTCATAAGTACTGTGTTATGCTAAATGTTGGTGTTCTGGGATATACAGACACCAGAAGAACTGGCTTCCTAAAGAATGCCATATAACTATGTTTGGGTATGACAGAGGCAAGGCTGCAGCCAGGCTTCCCCACCATTGTGTCATGAAGCAGAGATAATGGACTATAATATATTTATTTGTCAGGTCTCTCCAGAGAACAATTGTCATTAAAACTTCAGAGAAAATAGTACTGCCCCTGCCCAAATCCATAAAGAATAATTGGACTTTTAACTGTGAGGAAATTTAATTATTGTTTTAAAACTCCTTACAGAAAAGTGGTGCCCAGCAGGAGGAAATTAGAGTATGTCAATTACAGTATCCTCCTTGAAATGTGGATTTATAAATAGGGACTGTGGAAGAATCAGACATGTGAGTCTCCTGAGTGTAGAAGTGTGGGAGGGACAGAGCAGAGAGGGGTTTGCAGACTGTTTCTTATTAATTAGTAAGGAAACTGAGTGGTAAATCCTCTTTAAAAGAAGCTCTCTCTCGGACAAAACAGAAGGTGGGCATCACCATTTCCCAGAAGTTTCTGACATCTCTAATTTCTTTATTCCCAAGGTTTTCTAGTGAAGTCTGGGTTGCTGCAGGAATTTACAGCAATCTAGGCCAGTCCTTTGGCAGCACCCAAGACTCTTGTATTAAACCTGCACTTGACAAACGTTTTCCCAGCACATGGGCAGTGGGTTCCCTTCATTTTCCAAGCGCAGGAGCAGCTTCTGTTCTGTTCAGCACTGTGCTGCTATTGCCTGGTGATGCTACAACAAGACTGTGCCCTTGACAGCTTTTACTTTAAACTTTATTAGGCCTGCACGCCTGCATAAAGACAGGTTCTATTTACCTCTCTAACTGAAACTGGCAGCTCTTGTTTGTACAGAACAGAGACTGAACCACTCTGGGTCAACTCAGTTCATTCACTGTTTGAAAAAGACTGTTGGACTTCATTTCACTGTAGACAGCGCTATTTCTTTAACCCTCCAAATTGTCTTCACTTTTCTACCTCACATTCTTCTGTGTGGAAAACAACTTAATTCTGATTCCCACATCACTGTTAATTAACACTGATTTAATTATCAGTTAAGTATATATTTAAAGTTAAGCAGTAGATATATATATTCCAGAATCAGTGCCAACATTTGTGCCAGAAAAATCATATAAACTATACAAACAAATAAATATTCTAAAAGGAAGGTAATATTAATAATTTAAATAAAAAAGTTATTTTATTGGTACCATTATCAAAAAAACATTATGCAGGTTAATTTTACTGGTGCCTTTGTTTAGGAAACTCTCACTAACTAAAAAGAATGGTAATTTCAACACAGGCAAAGGAGAAGAGTCATTAAGAGAGTGCTAATGAATTTCCCCTTTATTAAAATATTTTCAAACTGGAAACTGTGATCTCAGCTCATTATAGCAGTAATTGTGTTTACTCACTTATTTACTCAGAGATAGCTGAGGTACTTAGTGGAATTACTTCCATACACAGCAGAACGGAGTTGAATGGCAGCAAAGAAGACAGTGGAGAGCTTGCAAATTTAATTTGTTAACTACATCCAAACTATTAAAGATAAACAGCTGTTTTCTTCAATTTATTTTGATTTACAGATGCAAATACAACATGGCCCAGGACCCCTGCCCTCAGCCATTCCACATTCTGTGGCAGTGAGCACTTGTCACCGTGGCCCTTTCTCTACTACCCAGGCAGCAGTGGCAATACTCAGGCATTCACACAGTTCAAGTACTAATTCCTCCATCCTCTACTAACATCCTTGAGGCCACATGTTAACCAATAAGGTTATCATTCAACAGGAAGAAAAAATTGCTGAATCAATAGTGAAAGTTTTGGGAAATTTTTTAGACCATTAAAAAAAAAAAAAAAAAAGGAAAGGTAACTCTGGGTACTCTTTTTTTGGTATTGAGGATATTTCAGAGAATTACTGCTGATAGTGTATTGAGCATCAGCAGTTCTCTCTATAAATCTGGCCCTGAAACTAAGTGCAGAATTGTGCAACTGAGTGTAAATGGATGTTGCTCCATGTGTGTGCCTGCAGAGTCACCTGTACAAAGCACACAATACCTGTTCTGGAGTTTTTAATACTGCATTAGCACTGAGATCTAAGCAACAGCTCAGCGAGTTAAGCAACAGGGTGAATAAATCATAGCACTTGTCCTACGAGCACTCTCCTAAAAACCTATGGCAAAACTCATGTCTGTGAGACTCAACTGGGCCAACACCAGCAAAATTGATATTCACAACATTTTATTCTGAAGAATTCTATTTTCAAATAGAGCAAAAACTGGCTTATTCATCATCCAAAAGTACACTGTAACTGAAATCCTACGGTCATCTACCTGTCCTTAAAATTAGTATTGCATATACAAGGTAATTTTTGCATTTAGGAAGATTTTATAAGCTATTGGTACAAAGTTATCATAAACCAGACCCAGTACAGACAATTCTATGGTCAACTGCTTCTTGGGATCACTTCTGTGTGAAAACATCACCGTATTCAATCAATACACAACTACAATTCACCAGAAGACTCTAGATGAAATTCCTTATGGAGTTAAGTCCAATATTTTCCAGATGAGAAAATTTAACAAAGGTCATGGCCTAATTTAGGAAGGACCTTTAACACCCACTAGAGCATCAGTAACAAAAAGAAACAATGTATTTGAAAGGCTGCTCTGTACTTCCAATTATTGTTTTATATTTGTAGCACTTGTAGATGATGAAGACATGTATTATTTATGAAGTGTGGGCAGTTTTTTCTGAGCTCAGTTTTTCAGCTCTCTTTGAATTCCAGCCTCCTTAAGAGCCCCAGCATGGAATCCACTGTGCAGTGGGGATGAAGGCTTGAACAGTGTCTCAAAAACAACTACATGCTTGAGGGTGCTTCCTGTACTGGGTTTCAGTTGGAAAGTTTTAAATAAAATTCCTTTTGACCTACATGTTATTATCGAGGATCACATTTTCTGCAAGCAGATTGTCAAAAATGCAAAATGCAAGTTCTTCACACCAACCTCTTATGGAGTCTTTCTAAAAATATAATTAGCTAAAAGGACAAGTTAGAAATCGTGTTAATATTAATTGTAGCAGATGGAATTTTGAGGGGAAGCAGAAAGGCTAATTTTAATTCCTTATTTAAAAATAGAGCTGTACCAGCTGCAAGTTATTCCCAGCCAACTTGTGTTCACTGAAACTGAAAAAAAGTCTGTCAAGCTCATGGGTAGCCAACATCCTTGCTCACAAATCTAGAGGCACCAGTATAGGACTTCTGAACTTGTGATGCATTGCACACAAGCCCTTCTCCCAGAACACGATGGCTGTGTTAAACTGTGTCAAATCTTAAAGAGTTTTATTCTGAGGATAAGAATTTATAGCACTTGTCACCATAGGTGATGTTGCCAAAGCTGTGCAGAATATCAGCAATTAGCCTACTCTGTAGTCATATCTGTGAGCAGAAAATGTGCTTGTTACCCAGTACAGGTCTGCTTGGTATAAATAATTCTAGCAGTTATAAGAGCTGATTTACTCTAGAAACATGGAGCCTGATCTGGCTTCAAAATCTTCAGACTTCTGAAGGATTTGAAGGTGCTTTTTGCTTCATCAGTTAGCTGCTTTTACCAGATAAATTGATCTATTATCATTTTTTGGGGAAAATCCTCTTTTGCCTTTTAAATTTCCAGATAGACACGTGTCAGCAGTAGCTGCCTTATCAGAGACAAGACTTTCCTGCTGAGGTACATTTCATTTCTAGTAGTGCTTCATGGAATCCATTCAAACTGTTACTCCTTCTAAAGTTTGTCTAACTCTAAGCTATTCAGGAGTTAGTTTTGACATTTCTCCCACTAAATGAGAGGGTGTCTCACCTCTCTGAAGACACAAATGCCATTTTAGCAGATCAGGTGCCACCTCCAGTAGCTGACTATCCCACTAACTTCCCCCACATGGTGACTCAGTTTGTGCATTTCAGTGTAAAGCACCTCCAGTCAAAGAATCTCATATTGTACATCTGCTCATAAATTGATTAAAAATGCTTCAAAGAGACTCATTCAATGGATTAATGCCTGCAGGTCATTACTGACTGTTAACTGAGATCTGAACTGATGGAAATTAATTGCTTCAGGATTAAATTAGCTTGTGCTAAGGGATTCTCACAACTTTTGAAGGAAAATGCAAGAGCACCACCATCTCCTCATCTCCAAAGTCTGCTTTGAACTTCTCTACTCTTTTCAGAAGACCTTGTAGACAAAATATGTTTCTAGTCTAAATCTTGTTGCATCAGCTTTGGTGTTGGGCATTTCCAGAGACTGCAACACAGTCACTGACACTGTATCAGTTTCAGGCTTTATTTGTAGGTGAACCACACTCAGTGTAGCCTGGCTATGCTGCCAAGAGACATGTCCTTTCTTCAGGAAGGTGAGAGGTTAATACCATCCTATCTGCATAACAAAATGTACATTTCCCAGTTTATCTGGTTACATACATGATTCAACCAAGTTGGGAGCCTTTACAGCAGTACCAGAAATTCTGTTGTTACTGAGAACTCTCATTTGAGTGCTGCTCATGGTATTCCAAGGGTTAAGCTTTGTTTTCTCTATATATTATAGAATTCTTTCCTATCTCATGTTGCAGCCTTAAAATCCAACTGCACTTTATTGTCAACTATTTAACATTTCTTATCTAGGGTTATTTGAACCCTGCTTTCTAAATAAAAAAGATGGTTAAAGAGGTGGGCAAGATCAAGGCAGGTGTAAGAGCACTGCATTCTCAGCCCCAGCTGACACAATACAAACCAGTCTTACATAATAGTGCTTTTTATCTATACTTGCAGTTTAACACTGGTTGAAACAGAATTAACTAATTTAATAAGTATCTGATTATGTCCAAAATAACTGCTGGGAGGTGTGAGGGAACAGAAGATGATGTATAAATACATAAAAAATATCTGTGTATATATAAGTGTGTACAAATACACATATTTAAAATACTCTTTGCTGTGTTTTTCCTTTAAAAATGTAAGTTTATTGACTTTAAATTCCTTATTAATTCAAGATGAGATCAGAATACCTTAGAGCTCTTTAAATTTTGAAGTAAAACCAAATCTGACTTCAAAATGGCACATGGCAAATCCAGGCTGACACTAATCACTGCGGACAGGCAGCTTTCTTTTAGCTTTACAATCATAACCTTACTACAACATCAGAAATAAGAAATAGGCTGCTAAGAAAGCAGCCTATCCTTACTGCAAACTCAGAAAAGCATAAATGTTCTGACAATAAAGCCCTTTTTACACAGAAAATATAAACAGTGTTTCTCTAATCCTTGTCAAAGGAAAAAATAATGGCAAGTGCTTAGAGTGAACCTAACATTTGCATAACTTCATTAAATTGGCAGACACATCTTCTAAAATTCCATTTAGCCACCATTCATTGGAGGTGAAATACATTAAGCACTTGGGGAAAAGGGTTTAGCCACTAAATCTAAAAACTAGGTGAAAAATGCAGAGCACCCACTTCTTGTACCACATGCTAGGGGGTAAGCAGCAGCTGAAATGCCAGTCCTTAAATGGCCACGAGGATAAAGTCTTGGAACCAGCAAGAATAAGAATTGTTTAAGCATGTTTTCTCTCCCTCTCCCCCAGTATATACATATAAATATAGTAAGAATTTACACCTTTTCTCATCAGATAGGGAAAAATGTTGTAATCCTCAACCTCAATTTGCTATTTACATCTTTACTGACAGCAACAACCTAATCCTTCCAAGTGTAAGGAGATCAGCTTCACTGCCTGCACTCCATAAGGCTATCAGCAAGAGTCATGGAAGTGTGGGAGAGAGAATGATGGCATAAAGAGTTCTTCTTATGCAGGTTTTGTTGGGTTTTTTTTTCGTTATTACCAAAAATTTGCAATAGCACCATCACCTTACTGTCTGCTAAAGGGTCTTCCCTTTAATGCTGCACAGCTCAGACATTCTTGCAGTCATAACGTGTTCTATGATGTATGACCTTTCATTAGCTTTATTTAGAGATTTTTGTTCTTATTACCCTTAGAGAGCAGCTCTTCAGTGGTCAGAATATATTGGTTAGTAGAAATTTATTATCTCAATTATGCTATGTTAATGTAGCTTGGATAATTCTCAATTTCACTTTTTATTCCTGATGTGCCAATCTTGCTCCTAACCAGAGAAATTTAGCTGCCTATGGTTGTCTTTTGGACCATAAACCAATTTCTCACAAGACAAACAAATCACAACAGAATTAATTTAACATTTCATTACAACTTTGGCTCTTTTTACCTGTTACAAAAGTCTATTTGAGCTATTTAAAAAGTGAAACAGAGATGTACAATCATGTCAGTAACAAAACTCCTGTTACTGAAGAGTGCAATTCACCTCTCATCACTGACTTCTGAAATTTCGGCATCTGGCAAAAATAATCAATGCTTTTTTTTCTTCTGTAGCAAGAAATTAAGTAATTCCAGAGTGTGATTCCACAGATGTTATGGAAGACATGTAAAATAGCTGGGATTAATAGTCTACAAAAAGCGTCATCTCACTCCACTGTCTAGGAAAGGTCCTAATTGCTGGACTAGCCATATACTTCTGAAATATCAAAATAACCAATAAGATCCTCATCTACTTTGTCAATATGACTAAATTACCACCACAGCATGAACTTATAACTAATGAGATAAAACTCTCATTAACATATATAAAAATATATGCTAATAGTGCCTGTGGAAAATTTGAAAATCAAACAATTTGAAGACAATTTTTAATCCATTTTAGTTCGGTTATGAAAAAGGTGTGCTGTAAGTTCTTTTGCCTAGTTTAGAAAATATTTAAATTATTTAATCTTCTCTCTGTGCAAATTTTGTAGAGAATTTCAAAATCTAATGTTTGACCTTGTGTCTTAAAAATAGGGCAAGAAATTTTTCATGAAATCCTGCAACTACTGTGATCACTCTAATACCTTTGCCCTGAACTTTAATCTGCAATGGACTGTGCCAATCCACAGTATTATTTAAAAAGTAGTTTTCTGCACAGCTCAAGAAGAGACTACATCATAAATAAAAAAAAGTCAGCAGTGACTGCGCTGAGCAGTATTGTCTAATTTGAGGAGAAGACATGCAAGGGAAAATGTGATTATGACACAATAAATGTATTTATAAAAATATTCCAGATGAGTGTGATATATTGTAGACATATCAAGAAAGAAATTTAAGGTGGGCACAATAAAACAGTGCTATGGAACTTTTCATGAAATTTGCTCTCACAAGATATCATTGAGACAAGAGGTTTAGGAGAGGTCAAAGAAAAGAGGAGAATGTTTGCAGCTGAGCATTTCCCAGAGAGTACAGAACTATTAAACACTTTACTTTTGGGGTTAGGTCATAACACAGCTTTCACCTTAGGTCAGGAAATGTTATTTGTCTCAAATAATAACCCTGTGCAGTTCAAGACTTTATAAAGGCTTATTCATTTTTTCCTGAGAGATGCATTTCCCACTGCTGGACATCAGGGTGCTTGACTCCACTGACAATTTCTAATCCAATTGTGTCTATAGCATGATTAGTAATAATATCTCTTATTATATCATTTGCTCTGTTACAGGGAGATCATGCATTATGGCCATCCATTTATGGCTCCTGAAGATGCCTGGCATCTTGCTGACTAATCTTTTCAATATTTTCATCTTGCAGTATGTATATTATATTCTAATCAGCAGCACCCTGTGAGGTTTTTTTCTTTATTCTTTTTAGTCTCAGCTTCTATTTATTTTCCAAAGTCTTGCCTTCTTCAAAACTGCTTTGTTTTTTTCTGGAAACTATAAAAGTCCAACCCTGGGGCAGATGCATTATTTTTAGTATTTCCTTTAAGTGCCACAGCAGGTAACATCTGCCCTAACTCACTGGATTACAAAATGATGTGGTCTAAGTAGAATCTGACAAGTTACAATGGATGCCACAAGGAATTGCCACAAGTTAAAAAAATGTTCAGTGCTTTTCAAGAATGACTACCCCCTACCTGCCCTGTTCCCTAAGCAAGTAACAAACTGTATCAAACAGTTCCTATTGTTTTAAAAATAACCTTTATTCTCATTGCTTTTCCCTGCAAGACACCTGCTTTGGCCCCAAAGTAGTGAGACGATAGAGAGTTTGGAAAAAGCAGTAGAATGTTGTACTTTGAATGTTGCCCTCTAAAATTCCCCCAAGAGGTGAAAACTTTACAAGTAAAATTAGCCAAAGTTTCCAAATTGCTTTTCTAGAACTCATCTTGTTAAAATCCCTATTACTGCAACCACCTATAGATCTCTTAAGGTTTTTGATGGTATGAAAAAACACCAATTTTATTCCAGCATATCTGTGAGGAGCTACAGTGTCTAAGGTATGCTGAAACAGAAATGCCCTCATAAATACTGTTCAAAAAGACATTTTTACAGACACTGCTTCTACACAGCCACACCTTTGCTCTTTAAGCATCAGAGAAACAACCAAATACCAGGCAGGAATAGAATTCACACTGGCAAGCCAAGTACTACCTCAATACACTGATAAGAATGTTTTCTTTGTTCAATTTGTTGCATGGGACTCAAACATATTTCAAAACTTTATAAAGCTGGAATTTAAAAGCATCTTTTACTACTGGCATTCAGTTTTCTCTTCAAGTGTGACATTAAATGACTGAAGATTAAGTGGGGAGAGTTCAGTTTGAAATAGTAGGAGCTCCTAACATGCTAAAAGTAAACATTTCCTAAAAATTCCCAAGTTAATGTCAACGGAATCCTTTAGAAAGTTGTATTATTATATTTAAATACTGAATTTGCTACTTTTGTTTGTTGTTATTAGTGAAAATGACTCATTAATAAAAACTAATATGTCACTCTCCTTTTACCTTCTGCATCACCCTAAGAACGGGATTTCAGTGAAGCCAGGACCTATGAAGATACTGAGATGCAGCATTTGAAGAGCAGCTGGGGAGGACAAAAAGTCCTCTCTACCCACCAGCATCTGTGTGTCCTCATCACTCACACTACACTGGGAGAGATCCACCTTGCCCTTCCACTGAGAGGCTTTGGAGACAGTGGCCGAAGTTTGTCCTGGAGCTTTGGGAATTTTCAGCTGGCAGGCACGCTTTGGTGAGGTGGCTCACAGGAAGCACACAGTCTATGCAATGCTCATTATTCTCAGCTGTCTCTTGTAGGTCCAGCCCCCCACCCCAAGTCCCTAAGAGGCCTCAGGTGGTGTCTGGTTTAGTGTCAAATAAGAACTCTAAATCAGACTCTATGGACATTAAAAATGTTAGAATATAAAATACTAACAAGAGGAGAGTTGGATCTGTTTCTCATGATTGAGCTGCTGGATGCCATATTCTAACAAATGCATCTGGCTTTGGTTAGATATTTTTCCTTGAGAGTGTTATATTGAAAACAGCAGTTATATTAAAAACAGTGTTATATTAAACAGCATGTATTGTACAGAACATTACATATACAGTGTTGTGAATTTCTGCAAGGTTTTCTCAGCCTTCATCAAGCACACAGCATTCCAGTTTACAGGAGAGGAAGGGAAGTTAATGTAGTTGTTAATTTTGAAGGTCATTTAGCTAGATCATTTGTATACTTTATTGCACCCTGCACTGTATGGCATCTCTTTTTCACAGTTGTATCCTTCGAAATTCTACAAATCACTGCTCAAAGAGAAATCCTTTCAACATGGGAAAACATCTGACTGACCACAGCAGTTCAAAATAGAAATACTGTGACATATTATATCACCAGTTACCGGGTGAATATTATCAACAGCTACCCCACATAGTAAATAAACTCTACAGGCAATACAAATAATTGCACCCATGGCTGTGTGAGATTCGAGTCTTTGGTTTGCCATTTGGGAGACCACATTCCTGTGTGGTTGTTTGTCTCCTAGTGCTGTTTCTTGGCAATGTAGGGTCAGGAACTTAATTTGTTTTGCTCATGACAGCTGATTACCCCATTTTAAAATTTCTGTTTCAAGGTCTTGAGCAGAACTAATTCCTTTGGCTCAATTACAGATTTTACTACCTTTGCCTCAGACAGACAACCTTCCTATCACCTCCATCCTACTTGCTGTGGTCTTCAAATTGCCTCCACACAGTTTACACTGAACTGAAGCTCAGCTTCTAAGCATCACTTGCATTTCATCTTTGTTAGAGCACCCATTTTTAAATCAGTTTCTCAGTTGCTGAAAGGGCTGTTCTTTGGGCCTGTGGCACTATCTGAATAATGGTGCTTTCCACGAACTATGCAAACCTTATTTGTAACCTAAGAGCGATAACATTGTGAAAGTCAATTTCCAAGGAGAAAATTGAATCCATGACAGATGGAACTTTGTACCAGACCCTCAAGGCAAGAACACGACCAACAAAACCAGTTCCCTTAGCCCCTTTCTATAGCCATTGGCAACACTCACTTGAAGGTCTATATTCAAGTTTCAAGCCTAATTGCAAATCTGAATATATTCATCCTATCCCTTCCCAAGCAACTCCAAAGCTGACAATTCCTGTTTTATGCTTCATTTCCTTGACAATGTCTCAGTTGTTAGAAAACAAAGTCGCTGTTTTAATCAACTGATATTTTGTTTATTCCTTTTCTAAACAATAATAGAGATTCAACTACTTTAAATGTTTAAATTTATAAGAAAGAGGGCAAAACATAGCAATCATTAGACAGTAGGTGTTATCTCCCCTTCTCACTGCCTACAGATAAACAGCAAAACATTAATATTGAAAGGTGTGTGATAAGGAATTAATCATCCTAGGTCACTTTCAGTCCTTTCTCTTCCATCCTAAATCTGTATTTCAGCTCTCAGAGCCTATTGCCTGCATTTCAAATTACCTTAACTGTCCATGGGGGCAGAATGATGCACTTCAGTCCTGTTCCTAGTGGGGATTTTTCCAGGTTTCATTCAGATTATTATTAATTTGATTATAAATAGCATTCTAAATGTCTTGTCCTAAGGCCTGGCAGACCAGCCTGACAAAAAGGATCCAAAAGGTAATAGGAATATTTTCCTTTTTTTTTTTTCTCTCACTTCTACAGCATGTTAATTGATAATGTGACCAAAAGCGTGCAAGAATCAAGCAAAGAGACTATCTTAGCCCAGAAACATCAGTGATTTTTCATCTCCCTCTCTCTCTGCAGAAAGTAATGAATTGGATGGTTAAAAGATGAGAATGAGAAAAAATGTTTTAACTGGATTATCAATGTCCTCCTTTGATTTTCTCAATGGCTTACTTTAGGAGGAAGGGATAATATGAATTCTTAGGCTGCTGCCTCCTTTGAAACAGAATTTTAAAAGCTGTGATGTAAGAGGGGAAATTAAGGATTCCATTGAAAAAGCAGCTGGAGGAGTGGGTTGGTGTCAAGACAAGCAGAATAGAGAAGATCAAATAGTTGTGGACAATCTTAGCTCAACTGATGAAACAAGAAGTTAGAAGATGTTGATTGGACAGAAAGAAGCTGGCAATTAGTTTAATGTCTGAGGAATAAAATATGAAAAGCAGACAGGAGGAAAGGAATGAGAAAGAAGCAAAAACAAACATCATGAAACTGGGAAAAAATAAATTGGAACACTTTCCAGGTTGTATTTCTATTGAGTATCTGTACTTAGCTCATACACAAGGCTGCATCCCATCCTTAATAACTGGTTAGCTCAGCTATTTGGCATGCATCATGTCAGGCAGACATTTTAAATTTATTTGGACAAAATTTTGCTCTGTTCTAAACAAGGTGGAGCCACCCTGACATTACAAAACCCATTGTGAGTAGATATAAAATGGTAGAGGATTTTTTGTTTGTCCCAGTTGATATTTGCACTAAAAATAAAATAAAAAAGCACAGTTCTGCAATATTGTAAGTACAAAAAAATTGTGCCAATTATAGGAAATACTTCAAATACAAGCTCAGAAAACCTCAAATATCTAACTACTAAAATATAGAGAGTGTTTGTAATACATTAAGTCTTGCTAAAGAATATGAGGGAGACAAAGATGTGCAGTTCTTCAGCTCAGTTGTTCACACTGTCACACTGAAATGGCAAATAACAGTTTGGATAACACCTGCAAAATCACCCTCTATTACACTTCTTTATGAAACATGTTTTCTTATTGACTATAATGAAATAAGTTTCTGTAGAAACATCCACTTTCCATTTAATGATCTAACATTTATGGAAATAAGAGAATAAGAAAACACAAGGTGTTTTGTCTTTTCGCCACCTGATTAACCACAGGACCAATCTACAGATAGCCTACAATGGTGTCCCACTGCAGAAAGGAATTAATTTTTAAAATTGGATGAATATTTATCTGTAAAAAGCCATACCGCTATGCAAAAACTTGCCAGAAATATTTCAAATAGATCTTGAACTCACTTCTGAAACATACATCATAACCCCTGTTTTGACACTTTAGGAATCAAACAAGTTTTTTAATTGTAAAACTTTGTGTTGGATTGTCTGCTTTTTGAACAATGTGAATTTTAAATGGAAGTAATTTGGGATCTAATACTTTGCATGTGGACTGGAGCCTTCATCATCTTTCAGTTCTGTGCTCTAAATGTTCCAAAACTGAGAAAATCATGTTTCAAAAATTTAGGATTACTTGTACCATAAGCCTGCATTAACTTAGGAGAAAAAATTACCTACACATGGATAAGAGCTAGCAAACAGTTTAACATCTCTTGCCTTCTGGCTCTCTAAGAGTTTAGAACAGATACTTTAGTCAGAACATTTTCACTATAGATCTTTGTAATATATCTCTGGAGAATAGTGAAGTCTATTTTATTTCCAATAAAGTCTTGTTGCAAGCTTACAGAGCATATTGTAAAAATCAGAGAAATGTCACAGACTGCATCACAAGTGCCCACAGAACGCCAAATAAAATCATGATTTGAAATAAACAAGCATTGTCTTTAAAGGACATAGATGAGATTATAAAAACATCTCAGGGACTGATTTTAATATTTTCAAGTGAATTATACATCTGATTAAATTTTAAACTATGCCAATGCACAGAGAATTTGACAATTATTGCTCTACTTAATGGTTTCAGAAAGTGACTTGGGAGCTGTGGCCCCAGTGAAAGCAAGTGAGACTGAGGTTCTAAGCATGGGAACTAGAAATTCTTTATGCTCTTTTCAAAGTGCTCATTCTCATGCTTTCTTTCATATTATATGGAAATAGAAAGCAAGTCTGGATTCACCAGTTATATGAAATCATCTAATCAGCTCCCTTCACATGAATTAATTCTTGCTCCTGAAGCTAAGCATATGTCCAGTCTAGATTAGGGCCCTCATACCAATCCTTCCAAAATTTTAAGGATTCTCTCTATCGTGGCAGTATAGGCCCTTTTTAATCAGTTTTAATTATTATTAATCATCTGTCTCCTCAAACACCTGCATATTGTTTTCAAAATTCTTCCTTATCTTCGTTGTTTTGTGCTTGTTCAGAGTCATCTGCACACATTCTGTTCATATGGTGATGTTTCGTTTCCAGCAAGCAATGTAAAACTCTTTCTGGATTTAAACATTATTGTCACAAGGTTTTCACAGTCTCACAGTAGAAAGAAATGTTAAAAGTGCTTGATTCTCTACCAGAAAATTGATGAAGTGTTGCCTAGTATGACTCTTCCAGTAATCTGCAATCTCAAGGCAGAATTTAGTAGAGGTGGATTTACTTTTTGTTAATGTGAACAACCAAAAAACTCAGGCTTCGTTTACATTCAGAAGATGGTCAGTATCTACTTGACTTAAAATGCAGACAGCTGGAATGATGCAAGATGATTATTTTCCCTTTCTTCATCATCATAACAGATTGTTACCTATTGTCACTAGCAATTTCTTTACACTCAAGTTCTGCTTTGATTTAGAGCCTTGAAAATATTGCAGTCATTTTAAAAATTATTCTGACAGCTGCCAAATATCACTTCTTTCTAAGTTTAGAATATCCCCTGTTTCAGTCAAAAGAAAAAATATTTTAAAACTCATGAAAATTGGCCTGTTAGGAACAGGGCATGTTATTCTGCACATGCAGACTGTTGACTCTGAGGGAATTACAGAGATCATCACAACTCCTCACCCAATGTGCTTCTGAAACATGAATATGGAACACAGGGAGAAAACAGTCCAGGCACCATGTAACAATTACAGCTAGGAAGCCCCCAGAGAACCACATTACCTCCCATTAATTATGGAGTATTAGCCCTAATCTCCTCAAGTGTGAGAATATTGCTGTAAACTGCTAACAGGCCCTAAAGGAGTGGTTCATTCTTTCTTCCTCCACTGTTTAGAGCCTCCAAGCCAAAACACTCTAAAGACACAGAATCTCACCTTGTCCAATGCTATTTCCTGGCTGAAAAGAATCTCAGTTAAACCACAGATGGTGTTTCTGTAAGGAGACCTCAAGAAGAAGAAAACACAGAGCAATAAACCAAAGAGCCATGTTATTTATCCTCAGGATTCTATCAGCTGCTACACAAATGATTGATTCATGCTGAATCTTTAATTTCATTCCTTTGCTAAATGGATTCATAATGCTTTTTTAATTTCAGCTGATAGTAGTTTGCCTTTTCCTAATATATTTTCCTTTTTTAAAAAACTAATTATTAGACGCTGGTTTTGGTTTTCTTTAATGAAAAACTGTGATTGCGGGCAGATACAAAAAAAGGGAACTGACTTTGGAGTTTAAAGGAAACCCCACTAAAATAGTAAATCTCAAAAGCCCCAAATATTTTTAAAAATTGCCAGTATGAATATTCTCTTTAGCTGATGTATCTCAAGAAACAAAATTTAAGTGAACAGACATAATCACTTCTTCACAAAATTTTTCACCCACAGGTATCAACAGAGCCTCACTAAAAAAATACATTCCTCATTTGATTGATTTCTGCTCAAAAACTGTTTTAATATAGAGTTGCAGAGAAATGGAGGGGAAAAAATGCTCAGTCAATCTAGCAGAGGTCATGGATGAATGCATGCCAATAAATTAATACATAATGCAAATAGTAAATAAAGAAGCACAGCTTAGAGAACATGAGGGCTCCCTACTTGCAGCCAAGCACAGTCAAATGTCACCTGCTTTCCTGCAGAACAGCTGAGCAACTACAGAAAAAAGTATTTTGCAGAATGATTGATGTTTATGCTGATGGAAATTGGAAACCATTAGCTGTTGCTTTCCAGCTTCCACACATAGTCACCTACAAATAACAAGCAGACTGACAGCCAACGTTGTTTAAAAACACCAGTGAATGAGATATTGCACTGAAAAAAGAGATCACCACACGGACCACAACCACCCAGACTAGCTGGGATCACCTGAGTCCCTCAGTGTGTACTGCTGCTCATTCTGTATGAAAGGGGATAAACAGAGCAAGGGAAATAAGGGGATTCATGGCTCTGATGTGATTTGGTATTGCCAGGCAACAAATACACCAAATGCCTTAGGACTGAGGGAAGAAAATAAAAGTATGGGGATGGTTTCTTAGCATATGCAGCCCACAGCAAGCAACCATTAATAAAGTTGTGTTCTGTGAAGAGTGGATAAATGATTTTGATTTTGCTCACACTAGTTCAAGAGCAGCCTAGCAGCAGTAAAACCCACCTGAGACACTGGTTACATTTAAACCTAACTTTAAGTGTCTGAATATTTCTCCTGACTGCAACCATCTTATGTAGTTATGAGGTCTGGTGCAGAATCAAGTCTGAGAATGCTGCTCTTTACAGAATAGTTCCAAGTATTGTGGTAAGCAGTTGTTTTCTTTATTAGAATTTTCTAGAAAGAGGCCACTACTTAGAGTGGGTTAATATTCAGACGAGAATTACTATGCACATTCTTCCATTTATTGTGATAGTATTTTAATTTGATTTTAATGACTGTAAAGCACTCCAAGACATTTGTAGGAATACTGCTATATTGTGGCTGATTACATTATGAATTTTTAGTATGTCACTTTTAGTACAGAGGAAAATGAGTCAGAGAAGTGCAGGCACCAGCAAACTGCATTTTTCAGCAACGAACTGACCATAAGACCATAAATGCTGATACTCTGTGCAACCCCATCTCCTTCTTCTCCCTTGTGCTTGCACAATGGTTTGACATTCTTTCATGCTATACTCTATGCCTCAAGTTTACAGGCTGGAGCTGCAGAAGTATCTCCTTACTGTGTTTGAATTATTTTTAAAGAAAAGATTTGACACAGAAGCTGCTGCTCTTGAAAACAAGAGGCTGAAGCTCTGACATTAACTCCGTAAAACATAAAAATCAGTCACTCATGCTACTACATAGAGCCACTGCTCCACTTAGCTTGTTCCCAACATTTCATAAACTGGACATCTATTTAGCAGTTCAGACTGTAAGACTACTCTTTTGAGTGCCCACCAAAACAAATCCAGTCAATGAATGTGAGTTAGCAACTGCATCAGGGTTTTAACATGAAGGGAAGATGGCAGCAAGTCAGGTTTGAAATCTTGTTGTATCTAAGCAGTCAGATGGTGGTGGTTGTTCTTCTCCCCTCCTTAAGCAAAGATGGAAGCAAAACACCTCTGCCCTGTGTTCAATTTTAGTTTTCTTGTGTTGTCTGTATATCACAAACAATCCAAATACACCATGAAGTAGAGCATATCATTCATTCAACTGAGATAAGAACAGACATAGAATCAAGTCACAAAATCATTGGCATACAGCATAGAATGATACACATTGACACATACTTCACTATGTGATTAATTTAAATCAGGGTTTTTCGTTTTTCACAGTGAAAGTCTGTCCAATTACTCAAAACTGCCCAATTCACACTACACTGACAGAGCAGTAAGATATCAGCTAAGTGACTTAGGTTTTAAAAGAATCCTAAGAAAAACCCTTTTAACAATTCTGAAATTCACTTCTGTAGAAGAACTTCAAGCCTGCTTTTTCTTTTTTTTTTTTATTTTTTAATTATTTAAACTTGTGGTATGAAACCAAAATGGTTTGGCTAAAATTACATAAAGTTCTTAAGGTAAAAAAGGCACAACTTTCTCATCTAACTTTTATTGTTGTCAGAAGATGGTAGCAGCAGCATCCAGCCCCACTGTTCCCAGACTTACATAGCACCACTGATTCAAGTAATATTTTTCTACATCTCCACTCTGTAAGCCAGACCCACACATAGCAAAGGTATCTGGATTGCAGGTTGCAATTGCTCCCTGACTTCCTATTATTCCTATAAAAAGGAGACAACTGCAGCCATTCTTCCACTGCTGTACAAGCCAGCAAGCCTTCTGAGGTGAGAAGGGATGGTTCAATATTTCCTTAAATTTTTATTTAGAAGGTATTTAGAGAAAATTTTTTAACTGTTTTATGTTTCACAGAGCTGTGAGTCTTGAAATTTGCTGAACATGCATCTAAAGTCCAGGACCATTGGAGTATCTTTGTAGAGCATGATACACACCACTGTTTTATTTAGGTAATCATAAGGGTTTGTACTTGGAATTATCCCCTCACACTTTTTTCCAAGAGACAAAGAGCTTACTAATCGTTTTAGCTCTCAACATGACAGAATTTACTTCTCCCATAGAGAATTCTGATAACTCTCTGAGAACAAAGCAAATAGAAATAATTCTGAGAATTATTCCTACCTCTTCACCACACCCACAAGAAGTTGGCAGACTGAAGATGTGTGCTACATCAAGTTAGGGGCACATTCATTCTCTGTATGAGATTTATCTACGAGGGTGTAACGTCCTCAGACTGAACACCCTGCTCTGCTAAGATTGACTGAACTGAGCTCTGTGCTCTCAATGTGCCTGTAAAGAAGACAATTCTTTCTGAGGCCAAATAAAGGAAGAAAAAAATAATTCTGTCTCACATGACCAACTGCATTATTCTCACAGGTCTTCTAGAAGAAGGAACAAAATCAACCTATTCAGGTTTTCTTAAGAGCAAAACACCTACAAGCTGAAAAGAAAGACGAAATCCAAAACCCTCAGAAAGCCAGAGAATCCATGCAGGGGAGTTGCAAAGGGAAAGATGAAAATACTGCACATTAAGGTAACAATGCAGGTTTTGTATATTTTCTAACTCGACTGAAACATTTTCTGAGTCATTGTACTTGGTTTGAAATTTTATCTAGAAAACAAGTTTCAACTAATACAGCTAATTTCATTTCTTGTATACTCTCAGGTCAGGAACTAGCTCACCTTCAGACTACTTTGAGCCTGGTAGACTGAGAGCAATCAGTCCTACACAGCTCTGGATTTTCCCTTTCAGTGATGGATTCTGGATCATACAATACAACTTTAGGTTGCCTGATGTAATTCTTGGCCAGGTGGTAAAAAAAAAAATCCCTTTTCTAGATCAAACTCAAAATTCAGAAACAGATTTTGTTCAGCATTTTTTTCTCTTTTCTATATATTTTGTCTTTTTGTATTCTGATTTTTGCACAGTACCTAATCTCTTATACTAGTCGGGTTCCATGGCGGAAATTCTGAAGAGCATTACACCCATTGCACTCAACTGAGAACAATGTTTGTTTCTGTGAGCTATTCCATCGCTGACAGTCACCCACGTCCTCAGCTGATTCAAAGAAATGGACACAAAATCCCAATTACTTGGAGAATTAGTAATTTATATAATTCCACCTCTTTTGGAGGGTGGGGCTGGTGTTTTTTGGTTTTGGTTTTCTCTGAAAACTTCAGAATTTCATGCATATATTGAAAATAAAACAAAGCAGAAATAAAGTGATAGGCTCTATAATCAGTTTATACTCAGACAAGTGGATAAAGTGAGAAATGTTTGTACTATGGCATACACCATATATTTAAACCACTGATATTTTGATTTTGTTTTTACTAATAGGCGTTCACTCTAATCTAAAATATACACTATCTGAAAGCATCCAGAATGTAACCCACATCCTTTAATTTTGGTAATGGCAGTAATGTTGCAGTAGTTGAGGACTAGAAGGAATCATACTTTCTTAGAAATAAGGAGTTTGTCTGAAGCCTAGGCTGACTGGAAAGTGTTTCATGCCAGAGTTAGGGATACTCAGTGTGGGGATTTTGTGACCTGGGCCTGAAGCTGTTCATCTCTGAATATTCATCACAGACAATTGAAAGAGCACAGATCTATGTCTCTATCTGTAACATAATGAAGAAAGACATCATGCTGCCTGTGGCAGGGATGAAATCTATTAACATGCTGCTGTCTTAGTTTGCATCTTCCCTGGCCAAGCACTCTAAACCAATTATTTATTTCATCCAGCAGTATTTGGGGAGGACAGTCTCAAAATACAGAAAGACTCTCTCAGGATACATGGATAGCTTTTGTGCTTTATTTTACTTCACCCCTTCATTAACTCCATCCTGAGGTTGATGAAATGTATGTGCTAATGCGGATTTTCCCAGATAATGTATTGCTTGTCATTTTACTTTCACTGCTGCCACATGGCACATCTGACTGGTGTTCTGGGGAACCTCCCAGTTAATTTTCCTAATGCTGTAGTGTGGGTGTTCCCTGATAATATTAGCCTTCATTTTTCTGTTTTCTATTAATCAGTGGACAGAATAACCATAATACAATCTCTACAGAGAACTGCATCAATAGTGAATGTAAATCACATGTAAGTGCTCTACAGGGAAAATGTAATCTTACAGCATTATGACTTCAAAAGAGTGAATGAATCGGTTTTTTAGAATATGTTTACAAATAATTAATAAGGGTGAAAATAAATACAGTTCAGATGTTTCCTTACATTCAACTGAAATATCATTCAACCGAAAACAGAACCTGTATGCTTGATACTTATTTGTACTCCATCATTATTTATATATATTTATCTATGTATTTTCACAAATATATATGAAGAACATGGTGAAAAGTCACATATACTTGAATTTTAATTTGCACGTACGGTGGCCATTGTGTTATCTGCTAGAGCAAACTGTAGCTGTCCTGTTCCTCCAATAACATCTGCAGATTACTATGCAGAGAAATACAATTATGTCTACTGTATTTTCGGCATGAATGGCAGGCAGGATCTCATCAGAGCCTTCTTTCATTGCAGTGACCTGGTCTGCCCTTCACAGAAATGAGCAATATTTTTGCCCTCTACGCAAAAGCAAAGATTAGCTTTGAAAGCTAAGTGCTCATCACAGTGACAGCCATTATAAAGTGAAATATTTTAAATGCACTAATTCTAGATATTCATAGCTCTCATGTAAATTAAATAGCATTGCAAATTTCGTGAATAGCAAACGACAATAAGACATACATATTTATTTACCTTACTGCTGTTCTCTGCCATTCTTGCTCTGGTTTCATGCTGTAACATGAGTCCATCTATGTTCTACACTGACTGTTTCAAGATATACCTCTTTTACAGATGAAAAAGTGGTAATTCTTTCAAAATAAAGCACAGAGTAAAAAAGAAGTCAGAGGAAACTACTGGATTACTATCAGAAACCTAACAAACTGTCCTCAATATTGGAAATTCAAATGGTATATTTTTTGTTCTAAGTGGAGAATGAGCTTTGCTGGAAACATATCCAATGATAGTAATAACCTTATACTCAACAAATATCCACCACTGCAAGGATTCTAAAGGAATTTTCAGAATCAAAGACAAGCTGAACTGGTCAGATGCAGTCCTTCTTTCTGACATTATCCTCCTTGAACTGGAGAGAAATGCAGACAATATGAAAAGCTTCACCTATTGAAAGAGAGCAGTTAATTCTTGAATCATGAAGGGGGTAAAGAAAAAGTAAGAAGTCCAGATAGCATGTGAATGTGTGGAAAAAGGATCAAGTCTGGGCTCCCAGCCCTATGTGTCATGGTGACTGTCCTTGCATGGCTTCTGGTTCCATGGTGCTGCACAGAAGAGCACAGAGAAAAGCAGTGAGGAACAAGCTCACTGAGATGTAGATTCATTGGAAAACAGAACCTGCTGAAAAGAAACGCAGGGTGACCCTCTCACACAAAATAACACTATGATGCATACAATTTGTCACTCTCAAAAGCACTGAGAGCATTTCCTAACGTGTCACAGGAAACTAATTACGAAGCAAAGTGAGCAGTGTGGACCTTTGGGTTGGGGTCTCTGTTAGTTCAGTCTCCTTTGCATAATATTGTGAAAAGCACTCGGATCTCCTGCTGTTTGGAAGAGATCCATATTCTTACACAGACCATAATTCTTGCTTCCTGCAGTTTGCTTATCAACAAGGGCTATTTCTTGGAATAGTGCTCCAGTTTAGGAGCATTATATGAGAATTAAGGTTATTTCACTTGTTGATACATTCTTTTTAAATTCTGTGGGCTTTTTAGTGGCTGTGTAACATGTATTATATATTCTTTTCAGAACACAAAACAGGTAGCATGGATATACCTAGTCTCACCTTTATTTGTTTAAGGATTTTTTCCACTTTAGCAGAGTAAAACTCCCTTTAAACAGCAGGGGTGTGAAGGTAATCCCCTCAGAGTCTTCATGGCAGCTATATTGCCCCTGTGTGCATCACAAGCTTTCTGCTCAAAGATGTGGAAATCCTTTGCTCCCTTTAGAGCATGACTCCTATGCACCCAAGCACCTGGTTTGTGCTCCTTTGCACTCCTCTCAGCTCATCTCCTCCCATCCATAAACAGGGTGCAAGATAAATCACTGCTGTTTACACAGAAATTCACTGGTTTAGTTCCAGTGTAGTGTGACCTTCCTGCAAGGAGCTGCTGGTGCTCTCCATCGCTTCTAAAGCAGTGCAGCCACACGTCAGCTGGTCTGGCCACACTGCAACCAGAACACAGCTCACATCCCTCCTAGGTGTGAAGGAGAGGGAAAATTTTGGACTGAAATACAACAACTCAAAAATATATCTCTTCTGCCTCTTGCAATTACATTCCTTCATTAACTGAAGTGACCTAGTGGTATTTAGAGGATGACTTATATGTCGTTGCTTTTACATATAAACATTCAGAACAAGACAAAAATTAAAAGCCTTTAGGGGAAAAAAATGCTTCCCTAGTCTTTTCCCATTTTAAAGCTTGTGGAAAAGTAGTTCCCTTACAGTCATCCTTGAAAGCACTCTGCTACCACTTCAGGAATATTTTCCAAATCCTTTTTCTTAAATTTCAGAACTTAACTTGGACTATGAGTGCATAAACCTCTTTCAGTTCCTGTACTGTGTGTGTGCCTGGAAAAGCACGGCACATCTCCAGAACCATCCCCATCATGGAGCATGTAAGGCAGACAATGCACTGAGCATCCCAGTAATAAAGGCCCCAGCTACCCAGACCTACTGCAATATTGCTGGTTTTGCAGCACATCATTTCAGTAACCTTGCCTTGCTGAGCCCTGTGTGACTGATTGTCACCACAGGCATCAGTGCTCAATGTGTCACTCACACACTTGCATTTATATTCTGCTCTCATCCATCTAACAAAAAGAACCGCTTGCATATTTTTGACAATGATAAATTACAAGCTATTGAAGAGAGCAAAGACTTAGCTACTCTTTCAGAAAATCACATCCTGGACAAATATCTTCACGACACAGAGGATTTGACTGGGAACACAGACAGCAGCAAATGATCAACAGCAAAGTTGGCAAGTAACCTCATTTCACTTTCCTTCCCAGCCACACTGAAGGTTATCACAGGTCTAATGTTCTCTCACAGGACAGCAAGAACAGTAATGTTGCCTACAGAAAATGAGATGAGGATAGGCAGTAAACGAACTTCAGGACTCATACAAAACATTTAGTCTTCCTAATTTCTGGTCACTGTTTTACAACTGGAATTAAATGGCTCAGTTATGAATACGAGAAGCAGTTTGGCAATCTATGATACCAAACTAATAACCTCATGAAACAGTACCAGCCAGAAATTTTCCAATCAAGATGTCCATGTCTTGATTTTGTTGTTTTTTTTTTTTTCCCAGAATATCTCAGTTTGATGACCCTTCCTAAAAGGCAAGAAAAAAATAATACACAAAACTAGACCCAAATTGCTCAGTCCATTCCATTTGGTTCATTGGTCCCAAAAGCTGTAACTTCACTTGAAGATTAAAACAGAAAGAAAAAACTTTTGTCAAAAGAAATCCAGAACACCCTGGCCCTGGGGTGCAGCATTGGTTTTTATGATCCCATATAATTAAAGAAAAACATTAAAAAGGAATTCTGGAGAAATAGGCAGCTCCATTAGAGGCTATATTTACAAACAGCTTGATTCCCCATAATTGGATTACACGTTTTAGCTCATCAGTTCTATACAGGCCCTCAAGACATTTTTCTTGTTATTTTGTGCACAGCATACCCCGTATAAAGAACATACAGATGTTACAGAATACACCAGCCACCTAGAAAGAAGTGACAAATGTCTTCAGTGCAGCCAATTCCCCTCTCAGGAGGACTCTGATTCTTGGGTAGGTCTCTTTGTGTTTGCACTGCTGAGGATAAAACACAATGTGCACCAGAGAAACAAATATTTACGTAAGCCTATATGTCCCTGTGGTTACACACAGGAGCTTGTAAATGTGGGTTCCACAACAGGAGTGCCTTCAATCAGCTTTTTGACAGCTACATGTCCATGAAGAAATGTTCAGGCATTAAGACTTTTGGTAGCAGGTGATAAGCAGCAGTTTTACTTCATTGCAAGGGAAGCCAGGCAGTTTGGGGTAGTCTCAGGATAAAACTCCTATTATGAATATTTGCTAACAGGATCATTCTCAAACCATTCAAGCAGATATTCCTTCCCTATCCCTGACTCCTCTCTTGTACCCAACCAGATTAACACGAGGTCAGTGCAGTTACTCACAAATTAATGTGGTTACAAATAAGAAGAGAATCAGTTTACAGCTTTTCTATGTCTCATTATGTGGCACAGACATTAAGTCACATAGTTAGTTTCCTTGTCAAAAACAAAGCAAAATTCTCCATCTAGCTACCAAGATAGGGGCTTTTTGAAGCTCATTCTATGATCATCTTATATTCAAGAAATTCCATCAGAACAAAGTATCTACATTAAAATGTGAACAAAAGAATAGAAAATATCTTCCATTTAGTATAGAATGTTTATACCACATAACTATCATCTCTTGTGAC
Organism: Rhipidura dahli; assembly: GCA_013399225.1. Taxonomy (NCBI): domain Eukaryota; kingdom Metazoa; phylum Chordata; class Aves; order Passeriformes; family Rhipiduridae; genus Rhipidura; species Rhipidura dahli. Next base: position 418,847 of record VXAC01005349.1, read on the forward strand.
ATTCAAAGACTGTCATCTTTACTGGAAAACTCAAAATATAAGGGTGACATTCTCAACCTATGCATATAAGCTACTTTATACCATGGCAGAACATAGGCCTAACCTCTCTTTTCTATGAATGTGGACATGGGATTTCTAAAACTCTGATAAGGCCTGTAAAGTGTCATGCTTTAGCAATTTTGGAAAAGTCAAAACAATGTCTGTTACTGAGGTCTGACCATAAACAAACAAAGAACTTGACGAGGAAAAATCTTTTCTTTTTCCACATTAAAAAAACCCCAACACCCAAACCCCAAACAAAAGAAAACCAACCCCTATACTTAGAAAATATCTTTGATAGTGTGTTAATTCCATCTCTCCAGGAAGATGCATTTCATGAACCAGAGAACAGCAACCAATTTTGGCTATGAACGGCTAAAGTCAGGCAGCTAAATCTGCTTGTGGACAGGCCTTGCCTGTATCAATAAAAATACTTTCTGAGCACAAAATCATGCAAAGTAATGGTGTTAGTCATACAAATTCAAGATGGGTACATAAATAAATCATGGATGGATCAGGGCCATAAATATTTGAGGGGATGTTTCTGTGTTTAAACACTTACTGAAAACTACTGCAAAAATCTGATCTGAATATGATACAACTTCCATTTCAGAACTAATGACAATATTTTCATGTTCTGCAGTAAAAACAAAGTTTCTTTAGGTTGTGTGGTTTTTTGTTTGTTTTTTTTTTTAATACCTAACTCCTCTAGTCCCCAGAATAATCAGAAAAACAGTATCCACCTGATTAAAGTAGTTATCATGGTTAAATCTTTCTTTACACCTTCTTTAAATACCTTTTCCAAAACTCTTCCATTAAAAAGAAAGTAGTTAAGGAACTTGTGAAAAAAAGGATCACTCTTTCAAAGCTCCCCTCTGTATGGAATCTTCAGTCTATACACTACAAGAAATATATAGGAAGCCAACTTTCAGCTTCAACAACCTCAGGTTTCCTAAGGTGCCACTTCCCATCACCAAAACAATGACTTTTGGTTGTTTTTCAGCAGCACTTGTGGCCCATTTTGTATGATACGAAGCGTAAGGCACCATCTAACATCTTTCATTGTCTTTCCTTCAAATTGCCACTTTTGGCATAACAGCCACAGTGACCAGATCACACAGGAACAAGGGTAGCTCAATATTCTCCTTCTAAGCGCTCTTAAAGGTTCCCAAAATAATCTGGGATTTAGGGGGAGCTAAAATTTTGTTACAGTTATGAAATCTATCTGAATACATATAGGTATATTATGTAGGAAATTCACTTTCCTGATCAGCTCTGGCAAACCAAGTGCATCCAGAGCTTTTAAAGTCTAATATTTAACTGAGTGGCAGCATTCAATCCACTGAAGGATGTGCCCTACAGAAACACAAAGCAGTAATTTTCCCTTATGATTTAAAACAAGGCAGGATCTGATTTACCAGTTCTTAAAATTATTACAATTTATGGCTTCGAGCAAGAGAGAAAGGGAAGAGAGAATTCAGTAAAGCAATTGCAACAAGTGAAGTGATAAAAGAGTAAATACTGTATCTTTTTTTCTCCTTCACTACACACTTCCTCTACTTTACCAGCTTGGAATTCAGTGCTACAATCTTGCTTTAGGTATTGGATCTAATTGCAACAGCAGCTGGTAACAATTTCTCAGCTCTACTGTATGCAGAGGATACAACAGTGTTTAAAATTAAAGATCACTGCTTTTGGCAAGCAGGCACAGCAGCAGTTTTATTGCTGGGCTGGGGTCAGGGCTGCGTGAGCCCAAGAACACATCCACAGCTGCTGGGAAAATGCCATTCAAATTCCTGACAGGTACAGGCACCGAGGACAGACCTTGGCACAGACAGCGTGGCAGAACGGAGAGCTGGAGCCCCAGGATGAAACCACAGACAGGGGACAAAGCTGCACAGGAAGAAACATTGAATAATGCTCTCATCAAATGTGTCCATGGCTGCAAGGGGTGGAAACAACATTTTTTTCTTTTAAACACACTGTATTTTGCTAACAGACAGTGATATTTTGAACTAAGCAGATACTGCTTTTCTTATTGACAGAGAGATCTCGTATAAGGTACGTGGTTAATGCCACTTTATGGAACACTGCTGAGGCCAGAACAGAGCAGCACCCTTCAGGATGGGCAAATCAGATGTTACAGTACTGAATTATGAAAGATTATAACCCCTCCAGAATAAGAAAACCATCAAAATACCCCCCAAAAATAAACTACTGAGTCAGTGAAGTAAACTATGAAGTGACTCTGTGAAAAATAGCACCAGCTTTGACTGGTATTTTTATGGTGTTTTTAGGTCTTAAAAATGCAAACGTAAGCACTGGAGTGTTAAAATCATGTTTTCCCCAAATCTGGAGTCCTCGTGCCAGCCCTACGACATCCCAGACATTCTGCTCCAGTAAAGTTGGCTTTATGTTTTAGTAAATTAAGAGATCTAAGAAGAGAACTGCTGGACAAAACAATTAAGATGCAACCAGTCAAACTCTGCATGCCTGAACCAAGAGACAGTCAAGCAAAGGGGGGCCACCAAGAACTTCAGGCAGGCCACAGATACTGATGATAATGTCTAATTTACTCTCCAATTCAGGATCCATTGTACCAACAGGTCACAGTTTTCTAAAGAAAATTATCTTGGGAGGTTACATGACGTTGTGTCAGATACCAGAAAGACAGAAATTTCTGCTAGTGGCAAATAGGTGTTCAAAATTTAAAGAAGGCAACAGCTTCTATTAGACCAGGAAAAGAAAGAGTAAAGATCCACTTGAGCTGTGGTCCAATGACAGACAAAGAGAACAGCCCCTGAGCCAGATGGGGGCTGCTGGGTGCATTCTGCTTTCCCAAAATCTATTCTTCAAGTCATGCTGGGCAAGCTGATTGCAAAATTCACCTAGGATGACAGAATTTTTTATAATAGGCTGCAGTGCTGTTGATGGAGCTGAAAACATGGCAATTTTTTATACTTCAGGTTTTTCACAAAGTAAAATGCAGCTTATTCTGGAGCAGATCTCCAAAATCCAAGTGAGTGTAAGGCAGGTGTCAGCTTTTCCTAGGAGAAGACAGCTCTGTGACAGAATTCAGTGGAGTCAATAATTCTGAAAAGCAGACAAAGCTAAGGGATAGGAAGAAATATGTGTGCAGTTTCTAACAGGGACTTGCTGTGGGGAGAATAGTTTAGGGGACAGATTTTGGGACTGTGTATCAGGACACCTGGGCTTAATTTTAGTTATGGTACAGATTACCTCCTTGCCAGGAAGATATCCTGCTTTGCTTTTTTTCTTGAAATGCAGTTCAGGGGAAGCAAACATTATGATACGTAACAACTACCCCACTGCAGGCAAGAGAAATAGTTGTCGTAAAAGATTTTTCTTTCATCCCTAGTGGGACACTTAGGCCATTATAAGTTTGCTTATTTGGGCCTCAGCCAAAGGACTGCTTCATGGGAAAATGTTTCTAACAATCTGCTTCTGATTCCGCAGTTCTATTTCCTGTCTACTCATTGGGATCTACGCATGGAAAATCAGATCCCTATTCTATTTCAATCTTAAAAGCCAAGCACTTTCCAGATTTTGTTCCAGCAGTATATTTATTTTTTAGTTTTTAATCTCAATATTAAATATAGGTGTTTTATGTAAATTCACAGGACATGGAAGGTTTCTGAAAGGAGATTTGTTTCAAAGGTAGGAAAAATTCAGTTGCAGGAAGTTTGAAAGTTTTGTTTGAATAGAGTCAGTTGGGCTCCCTCTCTTAAAACATTAATGTTTTTACAAAATGCATTTTGCTGCTGCATTTATCCTCATTTAGTCTGTGATAAATTGCTCTGAGTGTACCACAGGGTATCAAGTTTCAAAAAGTCCCTATCAGACCATGATAAAAGGCTTACCAAACTCTGGGCTTGGTGTCTGTGGTTTTCTGGGACAGAACCTTTCCATGGTACCAGGGTAATGCTCTGGTACAGGAGCACCACACAGATCTTTATTTTGGGAGTGCAGGCTTTAAGAGTCTTTTTGCACTAAAAATCAGCTTTCATATTTCTGCTTACATTGAAGTCTGTTGCCTTCCTAGCGAGTGTGGGCAAATGGTTTGTAGGAAAGAAACACCTCCCATATGTTCTGAATTTCAATTCAGTGAGAGCATAATTTGCTCAGCTTTGGTAAGGCCTCAGCTGGAATAACACATCCAGCTTGGGAAGCGACGATAATGATGAATGACCAAACAAATTAGTGCTGATTAGTCTAAAGAAAGGAGATAAAATGTCTAACAGTCCTAAAAAATCTAAAAAGAATGCAAAGAGGAATGGAAGTACCTGCTCTATATTCAGAATGAGACAAGAAGCTTTAGGTTTAAAGCACATGAGGAAGATCCAAACTAGATGGTAAGCAAGAACGTTTTTAATAGTGAAGGCTTTTTTCATTTGCAGTTCTTGAAACCTTCAATGGGAGAACAAGGTTGAAAAACTGTCAGGAACAACACAGGTTGGCCCAAAGAGGGACCAGCCCACTGTTATCTGCATCTCCCTCTCCTGCTTCCCACAGTGAAATTGTCCACCCTTTTACAACCTCCCAGTATGAAAGCCTGGTTCTAATGTTAGCTTTCTTTTGAACTATCTGATTAAATTGTCTGAATATTTTGTTTCCACAGTACAAATGAGACTAAAATATGTATAAAGCACCAAAGAATAAAAAATATGAAATATTGCCTGCAGTACAAAATACATACCTTTTACCAAACAGCTATGAACTTCAGTTACTGCTTTTAGTTTAGCAAGTGCAAAAAGTCATGCACACAAATGCTTCAGAAGCTTTGGCCAATACCCTCTTCACCAATTTACAGCAGACACTGGGCATTAAACCTCCTTTGTTTGTGTTTGGTATTATTCTACCAATACCATAATATTGGTATTACCAATTTTGCTATACTACCAATATTATAAGTATTGTATTGTAAAAAAAAATAAATAAGAAAAGAATCTTGGAAAAATTATGATAGTAAAACACTGTACAGTTTTCTGCAGGTTATAATCAGATATTTATTCTTTTTCCTCTGAAAGCTGAGATTTTGTATTCAATGATTTCCAATTCCAGCACCTTAATCTAATGTAAATGTTTACAAATCAGCACAAGATCTACAAAATATTAACAAATGGCTCTATTTTTATAATGATAACTTTTTGCATTTTTCTACCCTAACACAGCAGAGCTACATTTCTCAAAAACAGACATGAGATCCAACATACACTGCTAGCGGCATTTTTGCTAAATTAACTAAAGAACACCAATAACTAATCAATATGAGAGTAAATCTAAGAAAAAGGCTGATAACTTACTTGAAAGATAATACTTTATCTTCAGGAGGGAAACAATACATAAAGCTTAAGAGTAATTCAAAGCAGCAGTCCCAGAATAGAGTTTAAATCAATAACTGTAAACTTCCTGCAGGTAAATTACAAAACACAATAAAGCACCACAAGTCTATGTAATATAGAAGTTTGTTTATCTAACTCCACAGTCCCCAAAAAAGATTCAGCTTCTTTTTTCCATTTTTAAATAAAACTCATGAATACAACGGACTTGCTGATGGCAATTTTTAGATGAGGAATTAAACTTTAATTTTCAATATTTTGTTGGCTTATACTGAGAATTATTCTGCAGTTTATCCACCTTTGTATCCATCCAGCTGAAGAGGAAGGCTGTTTTACAGACAGTGAGGGCAAACCTCAAACCTCACCCATCCTATATCTGAGGATTCAAGAAACACCTCTGAGTTATTCACTCAGTAGGCATTAGAGGCTTCCTGCCTGTCCCTAAAGACACTATAGGGAATGTCTTTACATTTCCATCTGCAGAAGAACAAAATTATCTGAAGATGTAATAAGTGGTCAGCAGCAGATGCAGAATTCTAAAGGCAGTTGTGCTGTCATTGGTGCCAAGGAAAGCTCCATAATATTTTAGCTGAAACAAGTAATGAAAGGATAATACCTTTGCACCAGTGCTGCCAACTGCCTACAGTGCTTCCTTATAAAATTCACTTCTCCACTAATGGCATCATTTGCATTTCTCACTGGTCCTTAACCTAATTCCTAATCCCAAATGCTTTTAAAAATTTAATTAATTACCTAATTTAATTGAAGCTGTTTATCAATTACTATAAACATATATATGTAAACTCTTCCTTCCATTCTTCTAGATATTGTTGTAATATCCTCTGTAAGTTGCAAAGCTTCTTCACAATGTTTGATCTAATTCACCAAAATGTCTTGATCTCCTTTTAAAGTTTCAGATTTACTTCACTGATTACTATTTCCTAGCAGGGAATCTTTAAAAATCCCCATGCTTTAAATATTTTCAAATGCCAGAGTCCCTTCCTAAGTATAGCAGATAAATAGAAACTATATATATATACACAAAATTTCCTCCTCTTTGTTTGCAGTTTTCACCCTCCAAAACAGATGAATACCACACAATAAATTTAGACTTTAGTTGGACTACCTCACTTGTCTTTATACTGGCCTAAGTGTTTTCTCTCTTCAGACTGTCTCTTAAAAATCTCTTCCATAATATCATGATGCTTCTTTTGTTTTTTGCAACATAAAGAGACATTTGTCATTAAGTAAATGTTAGCTGTGAAAAGGAAGGAGTTGAGAAGGAGGAAGAGATTTGGTGAAGGGAATAATATAAATATTTTTGTCATGGATATTTCTCTTCATATTTTATGCCATATTTGCTACTCTTGTATAGATCAGTATTTAACACTCTCAGATTGCTTGAACTGCTTCATGGATGATACTAATTCCTTCACTGTTTGTTACATTGATTTGGAAAACAGTTCTAGGGATTAAAAAGCCATTTGAAAATTAGTGAAAATACATCTTGAAATTATTCTATTGACATACTCTGTTTTCAGCAGAGGTGGTGTGGCTTTGGGCTGATTCTCCTTTCTTTTCTTCCTCTTCTTTTGGAAACCGTTGTGAGACAAAATAATTAAAACGGTGTTTGCTCTTGCTACTTAATCCCCACATGAAAATCATAATCATGTGCTAGGGACATCATAATCACCCTGAGTGACTAGAAATGTCATTAAATAATCAGCACCAGGATTGTCATAACTATTCATTAAGGGTGTAAAAAGATGGGATCAGGCAATCTGATCCATCCCACTGAGAAGAGGGCAGGAGGAAACATTTTGCTGTGTATTCGGTTCAACTCAGAAAGAAGCACAAGCCCTGTCATGACAAAGTCATGGGTCCTGACTATTCCTTATAGAGTGAATGAGAAAACAATAATCAAAGTATGGTTGAACTCCTCAGGTTCAAGGGTCTCTTCCAGTGTTGGAGGGAAGACATGATCTCATAAGAGCAGAGGGTCTCTTCCCTCTGCCCTGCACCTTAACTGAGCTTCTTGCATGTCAGGACTGGCCTTGGTCAGAGCCTCCTGGCACTTGGTAATTCTTTGAGTAGAAAAAACACATGGGAAAGCATCACAGTGTAAGCTGTGAGATTTCAATGGATATATTCAATCTGCTGCAGTACTGTCCTACCTTTAACCACTGCTAAATTCCCAGAATGAAATAAAAAACAATGAAAAAATCATTATCTACATGGTTCCTGTGTCTTGTACAAAACAAAACAAGCTATGTTTAATGCACAGAAAAATGCCGCTAAATGCTTGCAGGCATAAAGAGATACACATTTCTTTTCCTAATTTAAAATATAAGCAAGCTCCTTGAACTTTAAATTAACCTGTGTTCAACATGTGCTCTCAGAATTTAGCACTGCTATATGAATTACATGCCTGTTTTGTAACAGGCATTTAACTTTGCACTAGATTTTGAGGGGGTTAATAGATAATAAGCAAAGGAGAATTTCAAAGCCTCAAATTAAATGAAATAAAGGCTGTCTTCAGAGATCAAGGCAATTTGATGAGAATGAAAGATAGCTTTCATATAACACAAGACAGGTGTGTGCCACAAAAGCTAAAATAACATAAAAAGAACTTTATTTCCACTAAAGACACCTCTGCTTCCTAAAGAATCACTGATTCCTTAGACAGCCTAGACAACTTTATTTCTCTCCCAGTTCATTTCTTTTTTTTTTAATATCCTGTGGGGTGCAGTAGTTCAGTACAACCAAGCACTTTTATATTTCCCTAATGCCTGGGTTCCCTGCTTTAATATCCCAATGGGATATAGTGTTTCTGAACTGCTTCTGCGGCACTTTACTGGTGAAAAAGAAAAATTACTCTATTTTCTGCTAGGGGAGAAGAAAGAACTTTAGGTATCTCAGTTACTAAACATTTGAAAATTTATTCTCATTGTCTGAAAAGTTGAGAGTGTTATCCATTTCTATCAGTTTTAAGGTGAGATTTCATCCTCTAAATCCAGTAAAACTAGGCTTTTAAAGTGAGCCTTAGGCATCTAAATTTTGCCTACGTGCTTCTGAAGGGACCCGCCAAGTTCCAACTCCGAAAATGCTTCTCTTCTCTTTTCCTAAAATTTCCAAAAAGCTTTTTTGGTGCATCTTCACAACTGTTCAGCTTGGAAAGGCTCTCTCACGTTTCTCCATCAGGAGCCATTAACCTAACATTGCTATAGCTTGAGCTTCCATAGCCTGGTTTGGTAAATATTTGTAGGCTATGCCCAAACCAAATCAAATCAGCAAGGATTGGGATTTCTATGAATTCTCATTCCACTACAGAGTAATTTTTAATTTGAAGTGCTGCTACCCACTGTATAAATACAACCCATACTTAGACTACTTGGTCACAACAGAAAGCAGAGCTGTATAGCAATCATACTGTATTTTCCACCATTTGGAGTGTGCTGCTTTTGGCTAGAGTAGAGTTTATTGTCTCAGCAGTGACTGGTTTAGGCTGTGCTTTGGATCTGTGCTAAAAACAGTGGTGATAATAGAGAGATGCTTTTGTTATTGCTGAGCAACTCTTACACAGAGCCAAGGCCTTTTCTGCTTCTCATCCCACAAGTGAGAAGGCTGGGGGTGCACGAGAAATTGGGAGGGGACACAGCTGGAGCAGCTGACCCAAGAGATATTCCCTCCCATATGGTGCTGTGCTCAGTGTGCAAAGCTGGGAAAAGAAGAAGAAGGTTGAGGGACTTTCACAGAGATGGTCAATGTCCAAGCAACCGTCACTACTCAGGATGAAGCTCAGCTTTCCTGGGGATGGCTGAACTCCTGCCTGCCCATGGGAAGTGGTGAATGAATTCCTTGTTTTTGCTTTGCTTGCATGCACAGCTTTTTCTTTCCCTAGTAAACTCTCTTAGACCAACTACTGAGCTTTCTCACTTTTACCCTTTGCTGTTTCTTTTCCTCTCCCGCTAAGTAGATGTGCATGTGAAATTGCTTATGGGACCTTAAACCAGGCCTCTCAGTCAAGCTTTTTAAATGCTGAGCTCTTAACACCACAAGCAAAGGCAGTTTGGAATTCCATACTTCAATCTTTGTAGCCCCATTTTGTGCCTTGTGTCATTGTTCCAAGTTGTCACAAGTGGAAATTACTCTAGTGGAACTCTCAGAATACCCTTAAGATCAACTGTACTGACTGGCCATCACAGCAATCCTCTGAAATATTTCTGAAAGCCCAGTTCTCCATGAGTCTGTAAAGTAATATGATGAAGCAGAAATGGATAGATTATCTTGAACTATTAACTGTAATCTGGCACACTGCATTGCAAACCTTTTATTAGGTCAGACAGCAAGAGCTATCTAGAAAGGATAAACCAAAAAAGGAAGAAGTAAGTAATTATAAAGTAAATATAAACATTTTTTTAGTAAATGTATTTTATATATTAATTTATATACATATATAAATTAAAGTGACTCCCAGTGTGTGGATTAAAACTATACATCTGTGAATGCATGAAGTTTTACTTTTAAGGACTGACTTCCTGTACTGCTGATTAGCTGCAACTCTTGGTGCGTTTCCAGCAGATCTGCTAGAAATCTCTGACATGACAGGTTCATAATTCACTGTCTCTGCAATCTCTCATGAGTTTAAAAGCAACTGATACCAATAATACAGCATTCAACAACACTTCTGACTAAAAGACTCCACCCTTAAAAAGCAAGGCAAGGAATAATTGAATCACTGAGAGACATTCAATGGAAACAGTTCACAAACAGAAGACAGAAGGGAGTAAGTCTGACCCTCCCATTAGAAAGGGAACATTTTTGTAGCAGAAAGGCTTCCTGAAGTCTGCAGCTCCTAACAGCCCAGCACCTCTTCCTGTGCATTTAGTGCACAGCTCAGTCTCTCCACATGAGCCTGGGTAGAAGCAGCACAGCTCTGGAGGGGCTGTGGGACACACAGCTCCTTGAGAGCAGCTGTTTGACAGCTGGATCAGCTCCCAGCAATCACGAAACATTTACACTCCCTGCTCCTGCAGAGTTCACAGCACATTTACACTCTGTATATTCAGCCCCCACAGCTCATAAACCAGCATACTATGACAACTTTAAGACCCACAGGAAAGGCAAGATACAAAGCACCATTGGAAGACAACAGAAAGAAAACCCAAACACAAGACTACTACCAAAATTATAAAACAATAAGGAAAGGAGAAACTTGGTGTGTCTGCTAGGACACATTCACAAACCAGATATAGATTTCACAAACCAAGGTTTATTGCTTAGGAGCGGCTTATGCTAAGCAATCCATGCTAATTTGCAATAAAGTATTTCTGACTGCAACATTTTCTCGAGAATTAATTTTAGCTTAGCCAATTTTTCAGCCTTTAATATTTTCTTAGTCACAACAGAAACAGAATTAAGTTAATTATTGAGAGTAACTCACAACTCCTCATGACGGACCACTATCTCTAAAAATGAGATAAGGAAAAATACAGAGGGGGCTTTCATATAATCCATGTAATTCAAATAAACTAAATAATTAATATAACAGAAGATACATCCAACTCCCATGGAAGGATTTACCATCTCCCTTGCAATTTACATCCCTTAATAGAAGAAAAATTTGCAGACAATTTTAAAATTCCTGATGATTTCACAGTAGCTGTTGCAAACCCAGAGTACTGTAAATTTAGAGGTAATGGATGAACTGTACTGTAAGTCAAATAGGCAGACAGAGGAACCATTTTGGAAAAGGAGGACCTTACCATCATCCTTCCAAAAGACAGAATAAATACATTTCATGTCTTACCAGACCTATCAGAATCTTATGAAATATTGAAATCCTCTGGGAAACATCTACCTTTTGTTCTGACCAGCTCTATTCTTAACCGGTAGTTTTTCTTACAAGACAAAATTATATTGCAGGCTTGCCTAAATTCCCTAGATTATTTCTTTTGATAAAAATCTGGGATTTATTTTACCGATCGGCTGATTTTGAGTGGTGGACACACATTTCACACTCCCCCCCTTCCTCATCTCCTTGTATGTTTTACAGAACATTGTTGTATTCAGGAAGAAAAAGAATACATTTTGTAAATATTCTTATTAAATTTCATTTCCACATCTCCTAAAAAAAGTGTTAAAAAGACATGATTTGCAACACTTTTTTACATTTATGAAAATACACTACTATGTAATGTCTACATCATTTTACACAACAGAGTAGTTTTAGCATTGCCAGAGATGAATCTAAGATTCCCCACACCACCCACAGAAAAGTGACTCAGTATAATTACAGAGACACCACTAAGTAGTGGTAAGATAGACACTTGTTATGCCTCTCTAATTACTGGGTTGCACTAATATGATTACCAGCAGTGCTGCCAGTTGGTGCCATTATGACAAAATGGCAACATCACAGTGTGGACAACTGGCCTCAAATGGCTTCTTTTATATACCCTGGGGAACAGCCATCACTAATGGCAATTTCTGTTAATTTAGCCTAGATTGGAATTTTTTAAATAAAAAAGCAATAACGTCAGTTATTATTGTGTTGTACTCTGACATCTCTGAAACATATTCCACCCTAACAAATGGGCAGGCTCGAAGTCAACACCATAATTTATGCTTAATATCACGAGAAGTTTGGATGTTTTCAGGTCTTTTTCCTGCATTTTCCTTGCTTACTCTACACATCCATGCAGCAAGTACCCTCTGTATGAAAGCATACAGAGGCATTCCAAGTATTTTTCCACCATTTTAGTCTCTCTACATGACATAACAGTCTGTGATTTACAAGTTAGGTCTACAACACAGCCTCACCAGTACCTCACACAGCTACCTCTCCAGTAGCTTTTGGAGAAATAATCCTGTCTTTGCAATAATCCTTGTCTTTTTTCCATTGCTATTTCCAGTGCCTGAGGAGATAATTGCAAAACTCCCTCCAAACCACTGAGTGTCCATTTTCCTTACTGGACTCCAGTATCTCTTGCTGTAAAACATCATCTGAAGGAATTTCCTACTCTGCAAGAGACCATACAGGTGTGTCTTTGAGCTGGATATGTATTCAGTGCCATCATTCTGTGAAGCTCTCAATAACCAAGCAACAGGTTAGGCAAGTCTGCACAGCTGAGAACTGATAGAAAGGATTCAATGATTTCAACTGAAATTCAATTCTCTGATAGAAAAGCAATGGAGAAATTAATTTTAAAAAATAATTGACTTACTAAATAAATTGCTTTAGCTCATTAGTAATATAGAATGAGCAAGCTCACTGGCATTCTTAATTGAATAAGAGCAGAGTCACAAATGAAAGGAAATCACCCCTCACAGCCAGTAGCCTCATGAACAGTCCTCCCAGATTCGAGAACCACGACTGTCTCTGTGAGCCCACAGAAAAAATGCAAATAAAGACTTCAAAAATCATTGCATAATAGATTGATTAAAATAGCTTTTCTCCTCTCCTTCTCAACAAAGAAATATGCATTTTGTTCTACTGACCACTGCTATCAAGTTTAAAAATTGGTGCCATTGAAAATTTACAAAAGTATTTTTGTCTTAATCCTGAAATTCAGTGTGCTTCCCCTTTCTTAGCTCAATCCAGCAGAATCTCTCATACAATTTTCTCATGTTTTCAGAGGTAGCACGGAATTTTAGTTTTCTGACTGCTTCTCTGATGCATGTGGAGAATAAGACAGCTTTTGATTGAAGCCAGTTGTGGTGTGAAGCCTGACCTATAGGGCCACCGCACCAGATGCATCCCTCATACACCATGCCAAGGCAGTAATGCTTCCAAATATGTACAACTTTTATGAAGCTCTGTTTTGTAATGGTATTGGACGTAGTAAATATTTGGAGACAAAAATTAGAAGTAGCGGCAGCTGACTATAAATACTTATTTCTGAATCATGCGACGCGCATCCAAGGAGGAGCGACACACGCGGGGTTTGGAGCTGTGCGATGGCAGAGCTCCCAGGCATGGCTGAGTATTGGGTGGGATGTGTGTGAAATTCTCACCTCCCACCCTCCCGTCTTACACATTCACTCCTATCCCTACAGGAAAAGCAGGAGGCTAAGTATGGCAATAGTGAAATGATCAGAGCGCCTACCAGTCTATAAACATTTTTCAGGACAGATGATTAACAAATAGAAAAGCCATAACACCAAATAAGGTACCTCAAGTTCTGTAAAAACCTAGCACTGGGAAGATCTATATCTGCAACAATTTCCTTCCTCCAGCACAAACCTTGGCATCTCACAAGTAATGTTAAGTCTAAATAAACCAGTTACAATGATGGAGGATGGATGGGGGAAAATAATGAAAAAGAATCTTGCTCTTGTTATGCACAAGGTAATCTATAGTTACTTACATACAAAACAAATTAGCATTCCAAAAATCAAGATACTTGCTCATCTTTTAGTCCAGGATTTTCTGAAAACAACATAAGAGTATGGAACCTTGGGGTATTTCTGAGAGACCCAGTTGCACTGGAGTTGCCCTCCCCTGGGATGCTGAAGAGTGTTGAGTCCTTTGCACTGGTCTGTTATGAGACACCCCTAAACTAATTTCTTCTCTTCCCCTTCTTGGTCTTTAGTTGTTTATAGAGACAAGGAGTGCCTCACTTATTCACCCATCCTGTCCCTTCCAGTATTATCCATGGAGGTTCTACTCAGTCCCATAGAGGGTGAATTTGGCCGCCCAGGTATGAGGATACATTGTTCCTCACTGCTCACTCCCTCTTATTGCCTACCACAAGCATTTCAGAGAAGCAGAAGCAGTTTCTCTAATACTAGCTAATGCAAATATGTGTGAGTAGCATTTGGCTTTGTGTTTTCTTTGTGATATAAACTCATCTCTGTGTCTCTTTAAATGCCTCCTGTGAGATGCCACGAATTCCCTAGCTCATATGCTAAAAGAGTGTACTGGTGTCCTAATAAAAAATTAGCATATGAGTTAGATGAAAAGAGATTAACATAAAAATGAATTGCAAAACTCTGGATTGCAAAAAAAAAATTGCATTGTACTGCCAAGCCTCCAGTTTATATTAAAATGTAATCCTAAAATTAAAACAGCACACAGCATCATTGTATGTCAACTTCCTTTTTACCCTGCAGTGTATTAAAAGTGTCCAGACTCAGAGGAGAGAGTTGGAAGTTCAAACAGCATGAATTTAACTCAAACTGCTGTGAGAAATTGGTGTTTTTCTTCTTTTGCAAAAGCAAGCAGAAATGAAGAATAAAAGAAAGGGATTACCCTGTCATAGCAAGAAGATAACTTATTCACTTTCTATCACACTTTAATGTGCAAATCAATCCTCATGCTGTTCTTTGCCAGTTTCCACCGTGTTAGTCAGCCTGGAACAGCTGGGAGCTCTCCTGCTGCTCCACCTGGCATTGGCTTAGGATCAAATGGGGTCATGTGTCAAATAATGCATGAGAAATAAATGGATGGAGGTCTTCCAAAGGGTGGAACCACCCCTGTTAGTTGTGTAGGTAAATTACAATGAAACAATGTAAGGCTCATTAGTTTGTTAATTAAAGATTATTCAATAAATTGTCTACACACTAAAGGTAATTTTTAAATTTTTTCCTAGATGCCTGCTCCAAATCTCACAAAAGTTACACTTTTAGGAATAAAAATGATTGTTTTCAGGTGGCTGAAAATCTCTGAGGTAATTTTGGTTTGAGAGTTCTTTCTACACATTTCATCTAAACCAAAATAGTTTTGAATTTTAAATCATTTCTAGGGAAGATTTTTTTCTCTCCTTCACCATTAAACATCTGGGTTTTCAAAACAATTTCGAAGTCTTTTTGACTTCCTCAGAAATCTTATCTATACTCTAAAGGGAGACATGTGCAGAAACCTGTAGCAAAACATCAATGCAAAGCACATGTTGCCCCCTATTCCGAGCATCTTTTAAAATGGTGCTCCATCTTGATTCAACTGGATAACCCTCCTGATAGCCTTTATCTTCACCAGGAGCTCTTTTTTGCCATTCTGTTGCTTTTCATTAAAGTGTTATCTTTCCCAAAGCAAACAGCCACTCACCATCTCTGAAACTCTGGGATATTTGTACAGGAATGCTGAATGCAGGCTGTACACAGTGAACCAAGTGCAATTCAGCACACGTGCACTTGTGTCAAACATTTTGCTCCAATAGTCCAGGCTCTATCAGCTAGGGTCTTTTCCAAAATTTTAACTACGTGCACAGCATTGTTTCAGTGATTTATCACAATAATCTGGACATCTTAGTGCATGTCTCAGCTAGAAGACCAGTTTTGTCATGCTGAACACTTATTTGCTTAGAAATTCTGTCATGCTTAATCAAATTAAGCATAATATCAAATAACCTCGCTGAATCCAATGACTCAACCACTTCTCCTGTGGGAAACAATCAAAGCAACTTCCCATGTCACATAATTCCCTAGCAACTTCGAAGGCTACTCACGTTTTCAAAGGGGAATAAATTTAGATTCTTCAAAAGATCTTCACAGATACAGGAACCTTATGTGTGGTCTACATGTGTAATCTATCTTTAGGGCTAATTTAATAGCTGTTTGATTGAAATAATGAACTATTTACTGTAATTGTGCATGTAGCATTATTCTAAGTGCAGCAGGTCTGACAAAATCATGAAAACCATGTCGTATAAAATAGAATCACTAAAGAAACAAATGGCCAGAGTTCAGTGTCACAGAACTGATCCAAACACCTGTGGTTCAAGATTGTATAAGAGCATTTTGTGCAGGCAGTGAGCACCCCTACTTACTCCACAGATTTTAGTTTTGCTCAGTGCTAAAGGAGTTCCAAAGCTTCCCAAAGTAAAGCTTTGACTCCATACAGAACACAAGTTAATCCTAAATGACATGAAGGACATACTTAGAGCGGACATATGTGCCATAACTGTTCATTTTTGCAGGCAAAAAATAAGCAAATGTTAATGGCTTTGTGGGTGAATTTTTCTTATAAATTTCAAATTATTGGTTTTTGTGTAACTACTTCCCATAAGAAACAGCTGGATAATAGAAAAAAGTTAATATTCAGCTTCCTTTTTTTGGTATATGTTTTATGATAATGCAGCAAGAAAAAATGCCATATACATTTGCTTTATCAAAGGCATATAAACCCAAGATGGGTGTGTTTGCGTAGGTTTGACTTGACTTCTGTGAGCATTATGTCTAAGTAGAGACTAAAAAACAATGGAGCTTGAGGGTGCCCCCATTTCTCAGCGCCCTCTACTTCTTCCCTGTGATATACATAAAGCCAGATAAGGCTTCCCCCGCAGTTATCATATCATGTACACCTCACTTTCATTTCAGAATTCTTATCTCTACAAATCTAGGGTAATCCAAATGTATGAATTTATTCTAAAATCATTTCAGCTTACAATACCAGGGCTGTTCTTTTTTTTGTCCTTTACACAAGCGGCGGTGGAAATTCAGTCACGTAACACAACCAGCCTTGAGGAAGAGCCCATGAGAAGTGGTGCTTTCATCATTAGGTCATCAATTAGGTGCTAGTTTGGCTTGATACTCTTGATTACACGTTCACTGCATTATTACTGCTATTGGTTTTGTTTGACAAGCCAGCTGCAAAGCTGCTCAGGAGTTACCTGCAGGTCCCAACCTTGCATACATTGAAGTAGATAAAACATGTGCTAAAAAGCTGGCAACAAATGAGCAAAGTCCAAACAGCAAAACTATAAGGCTCTCTCTGTGTGTCTCTCTCTGAAGAGAGTGCACAGAAAAAGAGAGTGTACAAAAAAGTTCCTTTAATTACTTACTAATGTCTGTCTGTATGTAAAGGGTTTTATATTTCTGATTATGTTCTTAAGGGCAGGGGGAGGAAGAAAGTAACACTAATATATCCTGAGTGTCCTCATCAGGATTTAAACTACATGGATCCTGAAGAAACATAAAACTACATTCATTGTGAGGAAAAAAAAATCCAAAGAAATTAGAGCGGCAGTCTTGCTGACAAGGTAAAGTCACAATACTTTAGATCATTTTATCTCTTGATGCATTGTTGTCTGCTGCAAGCCTTACATATCCTGTCACAGATAACAGAAACTAAGAAAAATGAAATAAGGCTGAGGAACTAAGTTAAATAACACAGTAAACTTGCTGATAATGGAATCTGCTGCGACTGTGAGATAACTTCCTAAAGAAAGTCACAATGACCTAGTTATTCAAAGAATGGAAAGCAGATGACCCTTGAAAATAGGACCATCTTTCTTCAAGCAGAGCGTGCTGGGCTGTCTGGTATTTCTTAATCCTGAAAATGACATCTGCAAAGCCAATTGGACAATTTTTTGTCTTTATCTTTTCTAACACCTTTTCTGTCATTGAAAAATAGTGAGATTGCAGATGCCTTCAAAAAGTTGCTTGAGAAATTCTGAGAGAACCATTGCTCTTCAATGAGATAAAGCAGTTTCAGAGATAAAACATCACCCAGGGAACATTTCTTATTGAGATCAGCTTTTAAATTTCAGAACTACAAAATCTCTATCTTTTCTCCTGTGGCTTATTCAGCAGAGTGTTTATTATTAATACTCTAGCACTTATGAGCAAGAAAACATCTTCTGAACTCAATACGCTTCTGAAGAGGAAACACACTTATAAATATCTCCCAACTACTGATTTTTCTGTTCCTTAAAGAACAAGCAACTTACTTGTGGCTTTAATTGTCATTATGCTTCCCAAATGTGTCCAATCTCTACTGTAATAATTTTTCCTCCATACTACGTAGGCAGTAGTAAATGGAAGAGGGCAAAGAAAAGGAGGACTTCATTTTTCAAAATATAGTAAACTAAATTTTACTCAGAGAAAATTTTTGGGTTTAACCATGCAACATCTTTGAATGTTTAAAGATTCTAGTTTAACACAAAAGCACAGGAAGTTTGCTTGACATATTACTTCATGTTCTTACCATCTGTTACTAAAATGTTGTTGGTATTGGTATTTTTTCCCACATTTTTACTAGAGGCTATTTACAGTGTTTGGTTTTATTGTAACAAAATACTTTCTAATATTCCTTCCAAATTAAGAAATCTAAAGCTTAAATATTCAGAAGAATATTTAAAAATATTACTTAAATACACTTCTTAATGAAATTTATATTTGATATTTGCACTGATCTCTTTGTTACTGTAGGTATCCCTTATCCAGCAGCTTTTTAAAATAGGATTTACTTTTCCCTCTAACAAGAATTAAAATAATATTTGCCAAAACAACAGGAGCAATATTTGGACCCTGTTTCATGAAGATTACCAAAGAATCTTTGATGAATGTATCTTTTCTCTGTTCATTACAGCAGATAAAAGAAAAACCTCTAAGTGAAAGCAGGAAACTACAACCACCTGCCAGCAGACAAAGATTCCAGCATTTATTATTATTGTGGCACTTATTATTTTAAGTGCTTGGTGTCCATCCTGCTGAACACATCTCATTTTACAGCTCCAGACTTCAGTTTTTTCAAAGGGCAAGATTAAAAGACAGAGTTGAGAGCAAACCTGTACCCTGTACAGAGTTACAATTTAGTTTCAGATAAGTAACTTTCAGTTTTTCACGGACTTTGTACTACTTCAGTAGTAGTTCAGTGTCTCTAAGGCACTCTTCATTTAAAGGATTTGCTCCCTCCTCTTGGTGCAATAGGTGTTCAGTTGCCATGGACTTTTCTCTATCAATCTATGGAAAATTAAACCTCATTATGAATAATGCAGCTCTGACATGTGTACACACACATATGTATTTTAAATCATTGTGTCTTTGCTGATGATGTAATCTATTATATCTCTCTTTACTAACAGCATCAAGACCTTGGTACTGTTTGTGACAGCCAAGTCACATGATATTCAAGGGCTGTCAGCATTATCAGGAGGCCAGATCCTTAATCCCCCTTTTTGGAGACGGAAATCCCGTCATTTCAGACTGCACATGCAAAGGGCAGATCAATTTTTATACAAGCACTGGGGATGCTTCTGCAGAGAGGCTGCGAGAGAACATTTTGTTTATGTATCTTGCTTGTAAAGCAAACATGCAGTGATGTATTCCTTTTATCACTTTCAGCACCCCTCGCAATTTGTCCAGTGAAGCCCTCGGATGGAGGGGAGATACATCACCGTGGCACCTCCGGCACAACAGCAGGCACACAGCCGCTTCCTTGGGAAACAAGATCCCTGTCTCCCGCCCAATTCTCCCATATGTCATTCCAAAATCAAAACAGGTTGTCAGGGAGAAAAAAAAAAAAGCTGCCTTCAACAGCTGCTTTCTCAGCACTAAATGCTTTAGGCCAGCCTCTTGAAAGAAAGGATTCCATGGGACTGAATTCGCAAGCATAAGATTGATTGTTACAGTGAAACACACATGACATTGCTACCTGTATTTGGAGTGGCACAGCTTCCTCCTACTGTCTTTGAAAAGCAGTGACCTTGGTATAACATGTAAGAAAACCATTAATGGGCAGTTAATGGCACTTATTAGTGGTTTCAGTTCGGCTGAGCTTTTGGGGACAGATTAGAGGTTTTACCACTCTCATTCACTAAGTTGTGAGGCATTCATGGGAAACCTCCAAGCCATGCAGCTCTAATAGCTTGTATAAAATATAGCTAGATAAGGAGATTTCATGCAAGTAATTATTTGGTATTTACAAAAATATCCAGAAGGTCTTTGATTGCTTCCCCCTCACTCTAAACTTCACATCCATTTCTTCTTCATGGCCAGACCATGCTGCATCTTTATTATGCTTTGAAAGACTACAAGGATTCCTCTTAGACTGTTTTCTAAAAAACGTCAAATTTGCTAAAATGTAGAAATGAGTTTTGAAAGCGGCAGAGGTGAAAACTGTCACACTTGTCCATTTCCAGAAGCGCCTTTCTTTGGCACCCTTTACTCCAGAGGAGGAAGGTGGCTTCCAGCAGAGTGTGTCTCCTTGCTGCTTTTGGGCAGACTGCCGTGGGCACCATGAGCCCATGCATTCACTCTCTGAGGCAATGGACCATTTTGGAGGTGCCAGTGCACTTTGTGAGGCACAATCCTATCAGAAATCCTACATATGGTGCAAATATTCCCTATTAAAGGCACACTTCAGCAGTGATTCTGAGTAGAATGGAAATGCAGGAACTGTGTAGGAGGGAAGCTTTCAAGACAGGAAACAGGTGTCAAAGTTGGACTACTTTTAACATTTAAAATCTCTTTTACTTAAGATGTTACCACTTTTAACAAGCTCCAGCTATGAAACACTAAGACAGCATTTTAAAAGTGAAAATTCATTTTTTGCCCGCTTTGTCAGTTTTCTAATAACCTGATACATTAAATTCCTTGCAGAATTAATTAAGATACAGAATTTAAGCCTGATTAACAAATACCAATTTTATTCATGAAATCCTTAGGTTTAATTTTTAAATAGGAAACAAATTAAAACTAAAACATGTAGAGCAGGAAATACAATCTCCTTTAATGTTCCAACTCATTCGTTTATTGCATTAATTTTAAAGTAATCGTACTTAACTTTTGCTCAGCTAGGTACCCTGGAACTTGAAGAAATTAGTGTATTCACACTACTAAGACACAGCACAGTGATCCTGTCTTTTTATTTACTTATTCATAAATTAAACTCTTTGCTCCTGCCTTAATTCTTTTATTTCTTTTTTCCAGATGTAGACTTTTTTCTTGCATGAGTAAAATTATATATTCTAGGAACAGGTCAAAGCATAAATGCCACACAAAATCTTCCAAGAATAAACTTAAATACAGCTTAAAGAATACATGTAATTGCCCTACTCCAAGCAAAAATTTACTCAATGCATATAATTACATTTGCACTCAACATGTATAGGTGAAGAGCTGCGTATAACTGGAAAGGAAATAAATTTCTAGTAAAAAATGTATCCCTCCTATTAAAAATAGCTTTTGTCATTGAGGCTAAACACAGAATTCCCTGGACAGTTCTCATGCATGGTTTTCCTTTGTGTGAATGATATGTTTATTCCTAGCAGGCATTGATGATTTTTCATCTCTGATTTGCATCTCCAGGTCCAGGAGACTGACCAGCCAATGGTGCCCTACAGTCAGGCCCTCTAACAAAGGAGAATTGTTTTCCCCTGGCAAAAATCTAGATGTGCCAAAGAACCACAAAGAATAGAGCTTTTCTTAGAGCCACATGAAACATATGCAGGCAAATAAAATCTATGCAAAATAAAGTCCTAATATGATTATTTAACCATCCTGATGTATTCTTCTGAGACAAAAGCAGCAATAAAAAGTTGAGGTTTTTTATCAGATTTTTCTGTCATCTGACTTCCTCCCATGTCTCTCAAGGACTCAGGCATGTGAGAATGGCTTGCTTCTCTTCCAGAGAGATAGGGCTTTGTTTTTCCTCAAGCTTCAGCACAAGTTTTCTCTCCAACCTCAGTTAAAATTTATGTTCTTGCATGATTAAAAACGCAACAGAACACATCCATTTTCTCATTACTAGTTTTAGGTTAAAACCCAGTAAGTTCTCATCTTTACCATGCAATATCCAGGGGCTAACAAACACCAAAAAAACAACAAAAAAAAATTGCTAATGACACACGGAAATCAGATTAACACATTTTGATTTGCAATAGCTCTGATTCAATCATGTAAAATTTTATAGGGGACTTCACTGAGTAGAATGAAGCATATACTGCGTTAAAACTGAATACTATCAAACTCCTTCCAGATGCATAATCAGTTCGTACTTAACAGGATGCCAATTTGTTCTATATCCATTTTGCACAGGAGATAAATTAATTGCCTTTCTCTAGATCTGAATTCTATGACCTAGTCTTTATGAATTTGCTAGTTGTCTCTTTTTTAACCCCCCTCTGTTCTTCTTTAAACCAACACAACCCAGTAATTACTTCAAATGCTATTGTGTATGCTTCATAAAACAGATAAGGAAGCACCAGGTTGCCATTTTTATTTGTTAAAATGAAAAATAACTCCTGGTTACCCTTTTGATGAATCCAGCTGTCAGAGAAATTAGCATGAAAGGCTAACTCATGCAAAGAAGAATGCATAAATGAACAATAAATTATACAACAAATAAAATACATCATTTATATTTATTAGGACCCTAATTCTGGATGCTCCTACTCATCACAGCATCCCTACTCAATTCAAATACTAAACAGAAATGCAGGCATTGTCATATTGGATCAGGATATGTTACTCCATCTCTGAAAATGGAAGTATCACATAGAAATTTTAGACGCAAAAAGCAAGGGAATAGGCCTTAAAAAACCCTGCAACATATAAAGATAGAATTTATTCTGATCTCTAAAGACACTGGTTTTACCCCAACACTAAGCTATATTGTCACTTCCACAAAAACTCAAGATATTCCTTACTGTC
Source organism: Rhipidura dahli (assembly GCA_013399225.1). Lineage (NCBI taxonomy): Eukaryota > Metazoa > Chordata > Aves > Passeriformes > Rhipiduridae > Rhipidura > Rhipidura dahli. The sequence continues at coordinate 441,622 of VXAC01005349.1, forward strand.
ACAAAAATACACAGATCTGTTTTGACCCTTTATCCTGTCCCAAAAGTCTGTGAAAACTATTCCAAATTCCTTTTACAGTGAGCTGCCAGTCTGTGCCATGAGGCATGGCTTCCAGTCTTCTGCTGGCCCACTACAGCTTTTTCCAGATCCTTTCTCTAGGTTTTCTTCCTCTAAAATCAAAATCGTGCATATGCAGGGCAAAGAACTGGTGTGCACTCAGGACGTGCCACCCAAAGGTCTGGGAGAGAGCAAGAACACACACCTAGAGCAAAGCAAACCTGGCAGTGCTTTCCATGTCATCAGCTTAGATGCAGCTACCCCAGCTTAGCCTTCTTTAATTTGCAGTGTGGAGACTTGGGTTGGGTTAAGCTTCAGTTTCATCCCTGGGTACTGTAGTGTTTGTTTGTGGATGTATGTTACATGCACAGTAGTGTTGGTTCTGGTTCTCTGTTCACCCAGCACATCAGCTACCTCTTACATGAGCAAGTACCACGTACTTATTCCCACACTATCCTCACCTTGTCATTCAAGACTTGATTCTGTCCCTTGTCCTGTTGGTACAGAGATAATTTTGAAACTCCGGGGACTGTTATACATCCACCTTCCCTGTGTAGAGGTACCACCAGCTGTCTCTTGATCCCATCCTCATTAGTACTCAGGATGTAGCTACAAAATGTGCTAGCAGCTTGTCTAGGTGAATGGGTTATGGAAATAGGATGATCTTCAATCATAACCAGCATCTGAAATGTACCTGATGGAGGCAGGAGCAAAAGCCTAATCAGGTAAAGAACATAAGCTAAATTGTGGTATGGAGCCGGCTGAAAACTCAGTAAAATCAGTTCTTCACGGTGAGGAAAATGACAAAAGGGCCTTGGTGGCCACCGCCATAAATGTTGGGCAGGAGCTGATGTCCAGATTCCAGAGGTATTACATCATTGTCAAGAGCTGGATTAATATGAATGTCTCTAGCTTGTACAGTTTTGTACCAGGGAGGCAGGGAGTATCACTGGATGGACTGACTCACATTTGGTATTATGGGGATTCTTCATTCAGTCTCCTGAGGTAACTGGTGTATACGTGCTGAAACGCTACAGATTTTGGCTTTATCAACTCTTGCACTGAGTAATTAATCACACTGTGGTCTAGTACCAGTTGTCAAGCCTTCAGAGAATTCCCAATCTGTTTGTCAACTAACATCCATCACTGTGATACCAAATTAAACAAAAATAATTTTTTCCTTCATTATTTGATTATTCCTACATTTTTTTAATAACTAAGAAGACACTTTATTAGAAGAAAATATCCTAACTATTCTGCCCATGAGTTAATCTTTATCTTCTGATCATTCCACATGCACATATTTGAAGATATTGTTTTTAATTCTTAAAGAAGCCTGTGGTGTTTCACTCAGGCTGCAGTTGGCTTACTCGGAGGACTAAACTCAGAAATGCATTATTCTGACAGCAGGAGCCAACAAGCTGACAAGTCTCCTGTTGGCATGGCAACTCAACACTGAAACCAATTCAGATCTTTGGTAATGACAACAACATATTCTCTTCGAACAGCGTAGTGGTGAAGCGTTATTTCATTCCACAATTTCTTATTTTGGGGTTGGAACCCTGTTTTTTTGGTTTTGTTTTGACAAACCCTATTAAACTATCCTGCTCCTAAGAAGCCTGGTTTATTTGGATCAATGTTGATACATCCTCTCTTCACTCTTCATAGTTTGACTGTGTTCTCACCTTGATGTTTACCATTGCTCCTAAAATCTGCAATTACAGACAGCTCTCAGTGTGCAAACTAATTAATTATCACCCTCAGCTTCTATTCAGAAGCCATCAGTGCTGTAATGGGTGACTTCTGGAAACAGATACGGAAGCATTAGGGATTATGAGCTCTTTATCTTTCAGTATATTACACCCAAGAGAGGTTTCAGATCTTTTTTTCCTGTGATTCAACATACCTTGCAATTGAAAACAAACTAACTAACATCCTGAACAAGAAAAACCACCATAATTCTACCCATTTAATAGCCAATCATGGAGGTGTGCAACAAACTTTTCCAGTGTTTGAAAGTGTTTCCAAAAAACCCTTAAAATAGACTACAAAAAGCATTGATAGTCTTACTCTTGGTTACAAGTCATGGAACTGGGGAATTATTTACATGCCTAAGCATGGAACTGATGTTGGTCAGTTCAAAACCCATGATATGAGCAGACTATTCCACTTCGAGCACTCACTACCAAAAATTACTGGCACCTTACTGTTTGTTATGCTGATCTCTTTAATTTTCATCATTACTTCCATCGGAAATAAAACTCCATGAGACTGACACTGGGTTCTTTTCATTAGGAATATGCTGGTTTCCTGTGAATAATTTATATCCATCATTTTGTGGTTTTGTCAATCACAGCACCACAGACAGCAATACTGACAAGTTTTTTTTCCCTCATGCACACACCATTTTAGGAATGACTTGAGTAGGAGTTTTGGCAATTTAAGCACTGCAATTTGGAGACCAAGTCATGCTGGGAGTACTGACATCTAGTTTAAGAAATGAGTTCTTTAACTGCTGGTCTGGCTTCGAGGTGATTTTTCTGATGCAATTTTTTACTTTAATGCTTTTAGGAATGCACTTTCATGTAGCTAACTTTTCATCATTTGTATTTGTCCTGTGTTCCAGTGTTACTAAATGAGATTCAGTTCAGAACTAAGGTTAGGAACAACACACACAGTGAAAGGCAGGCTGCAATAAAGAAAGGGTGAAAAAAGCCCATTCCCTGGAGCTCAAATCTCTCTCCTTCAAAGGCAGAAGTATATCCTTTTAAAAAAGTTGTGTTGTATGGGAAGCTACTGCACTTTGAAAACTGGATGCAATATCCTATTTATACTTAATTAGCTCTGGGTTTCATCTTTTTCTTTTACAGGTCCTTTGTTGGCCTATGTAAGTGCAAGCAAAATTCTGCTTTTCTGAAGGGTTTGAAATCCCTGGTATTATTTTTAAAGAAATACCTGTGTGATCTATCCCATTATGATATTGCATTGTGCTTTTGACTTGGACTCAACTACATTTATGGGTTCCACTTTGACCTCCCATCATACCTTCACTGTTAAAGTAAACAGAAACTCCCACAATAACGGACAAGAAGGAAGAAATACAAAATTATCCTTCTATTTCTTGCAGTCATTTCCTTTCCTATCCATCACCACTTAGATATATCACACAATTTTAAATCATTTACACCAATGTTAGTAGGAATCCAGAAGAAACACGCAGGCACTGGACAATTTCAAAAGCAAGGCTTTATAAGAACTAAAGGAGTACTAAAGAAAACAAAGTCCTCAGCTCCCTCTGAAAGATACTTGAAAAGTTTTTCAGTTTATATTTTCTTACACCCTGCTTCATTTACATTTAATTCTAAAAACCAAGCCTTTGGTGGAAAAAGTCAATGACAAATTCTATACTTGTCCAAGAGTGAATATGTTCACATATCCATAAAAAATAACAAGAGTTATTAATAGGCAGAGTTACCATGACTATTTCCAGATACACATTTTTCCCTTCTTCGAATATACAACACAGAAAATACAGTATTTTTATAAAGGCTTTGAAATATACAACCTGTTAACGTTAAGGTCAACATTAAGGTTATCTACCTGGTAGATATAAAGTAATACATTTTATTGGAGGACACAGATAAGTACATAATTTCAACCTCTCAAAGAGCTGCTGCTACTCAGTCGCAGAAATGCAATGCTAGAACAAATAAAGCACCATTTTAATCTTTTTGCCTGCAATTATCTTGTCTAATTTGGTTTAACATTTTGTAGCTCTGGTTTTTATGTATTAATAAAACCTGGTGAGGACTCTGTGTGAATATAAAATTTTTTTTTAAACTTTAAATGTTTTCTGCACTGCTGGGAGTTGGGCCATTTCTAAATGACCATCAGAATACACTCCTATAACCTTCCCTGACTGTATGTTGGTAAGAGACAGGCAGCAGGCAACAATCTACAGAATTACACCATTAATGATTCTGTAGGAGCTGTGCTTTGCTATGAAAACATGGACCTGGCCAACACCTTCAGCTCTGTTCAGTCAGGGGCAGAGAATAACACTGGTCACCACAAAGAGAGAAAACCAGATGGGAAATCTTAAGAGATGTGCCATGCTGGAATCAGCTGGGGCAAAGAGAAGCAAACAGTGGATTCATGATGAATGAGGCATTGAAAAATTGCACAGGGAAAGAGGCACAAAAGGATCACTCCTAGCAGGTATGGAAACTCCATCTGTGGCAATGAGAGACGTACAGAGGCAGAAAGTTCCCTAACAATACAAGAGTACAAAAGAGCTCTGTAAGGGGTTTGAGAATGAACTAAGAATAATACAAGGTGAGAGGGGCACAAAGTCTTCATTACACCTTCTTAACATCCATTTCTTACCACTCACATATGAGCCCATTTTCTGAGCTTGTAGGCTTCCTCTAAAGATCATATTTTAACAGTGTAAAGCTACTCCAGGCCACTGAGAAACATTTTTCTCTTAACCCTTGTTGAGTCGTACATAAAGCAGGACCCAATCCTAGTCATTATTCTGAGGAGTCTGGTGTGAGAATTGCAGATAAACTGTATCAGCTTACAGCTTCTCACATATACTGAGGTCTTCTGCTTTTGTAAGTGATTGCTGCTAACAGAGAACACAAGGAGTCCACAAGGAGTTTGAGCCTATCTTCGAGGTATAATGAAAGAAAGTGATCTCAGTCAAAGCAACCTGCTAGGAACTGCAGTTTTTGAACTTTATGAAAAGCAGCAATAATTTGAGAGCTAATGAGATACCATCAGGGAGTCTTCAAACTCTCAGGTAAGGCAATTCTTTCTTCTCAGCATGTTCTACAGCTAGAAGAGAAATATTATATTAGCTTGGACCTGAATCCTGAAAGGAACTCCCTATTAACATCGATCTCTTTTCCCTGGAAGAGCCAACAGCAACTATTCAGACATCAAGAACAATGAACACTTCTTTCAAAACATTCTATGCAGGAATTTGCACATTCAAGTCATGGCAGAACTACAGCAACACCAAACACATTTAAACTCTTACAGTGCCAGTGCCTCTTTCCTTAGCTGGCATCCCCAAAGACTGGTTTTATCCTTAAACATTCAATAAAAGTACTCTGCAGCGTCTTTCAAGGAATTTCATTTATGCTTATGCCTTCTAACAGTTCACTCCCTGCTTTCCAGGAAATTTTGTTGTTCCTTCCTAGGAATTTTTCAAAAGATTTCTAGCAAAGTTCCTGCTGCTTTCAGAAATATCTCCTGTGCTTTCTAGGATTTTTTCAATTGCTTTCCTATGCCCACTACTTTCTAAAATTATTTTCTCAGCACTTTCATCCAGGAACCTTCTCAGAGCTTCCAGGTCTTCTTCTATTGCTCTCTAAGAATTTCCCATGTGCTTTCTTGAATCCTCCCTTTTGCTTTCTGGGCATTTTTGTCTACATGGTTGCTAGGAATTTTACAGGCTTCCTAGGAAATTCCCAACTGCTTCCTAGGATTCCTCACAGATACCTCCTGTTATTTTCCACTAATACTCCTGCTATTCCCTAGGAATTCCCTTTAGGATTTTCTGGAACTGTTACTTATTCCTTCTAGGAATTTATTAATGCTGCTCCCTAGGAATTGCTTTTCTACTTAGAGATCTTTTCCACTACTTTCTAGAAAACCACTTAATAGATCCTAGGAATACTACCCCCTCCTACTCATAAATGCCTTTTAAGAATGCTTCAGATGGTTTTTTAGGAATTTCCCCATGGCTTCTAGGTGATCCCTCTAATGCTGTTTCCCTTCTACTACATAAATAGACACACTAGGGATAATTGATACTCAAATACATTCTCGCAAAAAGAAGGGAAAATAGAAGTATTGCCAAATCATTTCACTGCTCACGCAGGTGGCAGGTCAAGTTGATTTTCTGTGAATCCTTTAGAGCTACACTCCATTAACTAAGGGTGCACTGACAGAATGACAGTGAACCACACAGTTACAGCTGTCTACACTCTGTCACTGTCCTGGACCTCAATAACCACAGTGTACCTTCCTTTCATCTTAGTCAAAATAATTTGATCAGCTGACATTCTGAATCTTCGTGCAAATATCCTTTTCTTGGTAATTGATTACAACTCATAGCCATCTTCTACCAGATGGCTTTTTCTATCATACAGAATTAGTAGTTATATGTCTTTGTGTCCAGAACTTCAATCCTCATTCTATTCTAGTTCCATGTCAGGAGATTCAGCTCTTATCAGAGCAAGCTGGTAAGGGCAGTACCCACCATCTGTTCATTCAATTTTCAAGTAAATGTATTGCTGTTCCTTCCAGGCTGCACCTCTGGCTAGGAAAAATCTCTTTATCACCAGTCACAGAGCTACTCATGGCTTTCACCCAAACACTTGGGATTTCTCTTTCCACAAAATTTCCACAAGTATTTACAACAAATGGGCTGCTTGAGACAATACAACCACAGACTTTCATGACAACTTCACCACATGCATTCCTAAAGTAATTTCTTCTTCTATTTCTTTATTGTTCAAGAACAACTAAATTGAGTATTCTGAGTTACGGAACTTGAAATTAGTTGTTAACTCCAAAGGGATGGAAAGGAGTTTGGAGTTAGCATATTAAGCACATTTTACTCTGGACATGATCTTAATTTACACATTGTATTGCATTCATAGTTTCTTTAATGTTATATTTCTCCACTGTCTTGGGTGGGAGATCTGAAAATACGTGAATAATGCTTTCAATTGTTTTGCTGTAAAAAGGCAACTGTTCTCTACTGATCTGAAATAAAAAAGTAATTCTGATTTTAATAACATTTTAGACACACAGTTACTAAAAATAAGTAATTCAGTAAAGAATTTAGCAGCATTCAGAAGACAATATTAAGAACAGGTTGAAAGTTTCATGATCCACTGGCTATATAACTGACAGCAAAGGCTGATTTTCAGTAAAATTAAATGTTCTTTACTGTTTTTTTCTCAGATTCAAGGGCATGCAAATACATTTTTAGACATATTCAGGCACCCTTTTTGGTGCTTGAGTATCAATAAAGGGTCTCACTTCTAAGGAATAATGCTGATGCTTTTAGGCAAACACAGATCATCCCATTGCACTGAGGTGCTCAGAGGCTCAAAGGAGGAGTGAAGCACCTCTGCAGAAAACATTCATGGAATTGATTCAGGGATGACACAAGACTTTCCTGTGACCTTTGATCATGGTTGCCAGCAAAGCCTGAAATAATTCCCTAATTCAAAATTTCACTAATTCCCAGCCAATTGTTTCAGGCTTTCTAATTACCCAAATATTTCAGAATATCTCTCTTCAGACCCAGAAGTGCCAGAGGATTTTCAAGGAGCATATTTCCTTTTTTCTCTTTTCAACCAAAGAGATCAAGTAAATTCAATTAAAGCTCATTGCAACTGTGCAGCACTTCCGGACTAACAAAAATAGAGTACATGCTTTGTGAAGAGACAGTGCATTAAAATCTCAGATTTCATGACTGTTTGTAAATAATCAAACCACTTCGACTATCTCCAAATAATATTCTAGGAAAGACACATTGGCAACAGGCTGGAAGCCTTGCCAGTCTCTTCTGGTGACGGCACATTGGGGGATACTTTGTTTGTAAACACCACCCTGCAACTCTCATCACGGAATCAGTGACAATCCCTAAAGTGTCAATTTACTCTGTTTGGATAGGTATTTTTATTGAGGTGACAAACCTAAATGGTTATTCCCTATATATTTGTGTAGATAAAGGTATAGATATATTAAGATTCAGTCTTAGCTAGACTTCTGTTCCATATTAATGACAGGAAAAATGCACTTCTTGCAGACCTTACATACAAACTGGATTTTTTTTTTTCTGCATTAACAAACAGCAGGGAAAGTGATCAGCTTTGGAAGCACTTTTTGACACTATAGTTACTGTTGGAGAAACAAAAGTCTTATCTCATTATCCCAGTTCTCCTACTCTCTTGCAAGCAATGCTCAAAGATTCCCAGGGGAACAGAAGCTGCCATTTAGTGATGATTTCAGTTCCTACTTAGCTACACTTTTTTAGGTAAATGTTTTTGGGGTTGAGGTAGTCGTGGTATTTGGTTGGTTGTAGTTTTTCCAAATGAAATTTTTAAAATTACAGGGAATAAAAGCAAAGTGGGCAGAATGTCAAAACAAGGGGGAGCAGAACGACAACCATGACAACTAACCTGTAAACACAGTGAAATCATTTATTTGTCCGTAATCTGTTACAGCCTTAGCATTTCTTTGATGAGTGACTCATTTTTGATATATCACTACTTCTGCTGGCTGGGGATTTATCTAAACTATGGTTTGACAATAGAGCAAGTGTGACTTGCAGAATCCTAGCACCCGATTGAAAATGATCCTGTCACAGAATAGTAAGTGCCCATCTGCTGCAAACTCCTTCTATTCTTTTGAGGGAGTTTTTTTGAGAGCTTGTGGGGATTTTTGTGCCTCCTTTGACACTCAGTGGGTGAGTCAGGCTGAGTTCTGTTAGTCAACACCACTCTAACCCCATGTGGGTAAGTTGGTCTTCCTTCAGCAAAAGCAGAGGCTGCATGAGTTCTCTAGCAGTGTCCTGGGCTGCTCCCACAGAAAACACATCCTGTGCCTGGAGTTATCTGGGTCATACCTGTCCTATTTTAAGATCTGGAAGCACACAGAAGCAGCCCTGGGTCTCAGAGCCCAGAGTGGGTGGTGCTGTGCCTGTTTCCTGCTCTCTCTAGCTACAGGCTCCTGAACAGTGAGCAAGGGCAAGGGTATTCCCAACACAGCTTTGCAGCACTGCACGTGGATTCCTCACACAGAGCACCCAGTTTGCAGACAGCTGCAATCCTCATCAAGATGCAGCTATCCAAATCCTCTGGAGGAGCACCACGTAAAGATACTAAAAGCAAACTGGGTAGTTTTCTCTCCTTCCAAAACACTTGCTTGGCTTCCATTTTTATTTATGCTATTATGTAGATATATTTTAATTTTGAAATTTCCCTACTTTTCCCTATATTTAGGAATGAATACAGCTGTTATGACTAAAATAAGACTGAATTTATGGTTAGAGAATAGTTTATAAACAAAAATAAAAAAAAAATAAAGAGGAGATTGAAGGGCAGGCTCAAGAAAGAAACAGGCAAGGACAAAAAAAAGCAGAGATACAAGAAAAAGGACAAAGTAGTACAAAGAAGATCCAGAGGGAAGGAAAGTAAGTTGATAAAAGGCAAGTGGCAGAAAGGAAGAATGAAGGTGACAGAAGAAAAATAGTTGTAGGAATTAAAAACAACTCCCCTAAGACTCAGCATTTACAAAAAGATTCTTCCAGATAATGCTCTCATATGAGTTTCAATTTCTTTCCTTCACTCATTATGTTCCCTTACCATACAATATTGTTAACAGTGAAGGGAAATATTTTTATTTTAAATTTAGAGTCCAAGTCCTTTATCACTTTTGTTACTACTCAGGTGGCTGTTATTCCAGGCTAGCATGACAGAGCAAGAATTAATTGATAATTTAAATTCTTCATCTTGAATAGTCAGCAGGACTGAGGAGACCTATGCACATTAATTCCACTGAATATTCTGTTAGGCTTCATTCATTACATAGGTCATTTCTTATTTACACAACTTTTATGAATTGAGAATTTACTCCAGCCTTTGGTCAATCACCCCTATTTAGACTCCCTTAGATTTTCTTCTTTGGTAGAGACAGATATAAGTCCCACACTTATCACTTCTCAATTACTTTTAAAGATATTTCTGTCCTATAAAATGCTGCACTTAAAGAGTTAGCAAATAAAGAACTCACATATGCTTAAGGTTTGCCTTAAGGCCAAACAAAATGGATACTCAGGTAAAAGATAGAAAAAAAATGATGCTGTGCTTTACAAATGCATTTCATTGAATACTTCCTAAAACAGACATGCAAAATAGTGTGCAAACATAATATGCATTATATACATACACAACTTATCTATGATATTATATAAAGTCTAAAAAAGTTGCAAATACATTGGTTTCTGCAAAACCCCTTAGTTAATGATGAAGTCCCAGATCCTTTTAGCCTGGTTTCCTTCAACATGGTTTTGTATGGATGAAAGTATTCTTGATATCAATAGAATTACAAAAATCTTTAGTCAACATAAAAAAAATGTGCAGAGAATGATAACCATCTAGATCATTGCACATAGCTTGCTTGCCTGATTTCTTAAGTGAATAAACTTGCTTACTGCCATCCAGACTTCTTTCTGAACTGTGTTGCTTTCAGTTTTAACTCGGATTTTCAATATACACATTTGAATGAATACCTTTTAAAGGATGTTTCATCTCTTTAGGTAAAATGTTGTATAAACAACATTTTTTATAAAATAAATATAAATTTTTAAACATTTATTTTATAAATAAATCTTTTACTTTCAAAAGATAAACACAATTAATATCCTCTCATGGCAGCGTCTACCCACCCGGTTTCCCCTATGTCACAGTAGAAAATTAAGAATCATCTTTTTGAGAATGGCTTTCCAGTGCCTAAGTCATTTTACTGATATTGTTTACTTAGGAGCAGAACAACCTCTGATGAATTCTTAGCTGATCAAGGGGGAAAATGCACAATCCCAATCAAACCAAAAAAAAACCCAAAAAAACAAAAAAAAAAAACCCCACAAAAAAAAAAAACCCAAAAAACAAAAACACACCAAAAAAAAAACCCAACAAAAAAAAATACACCAAAAAAAAAAAAAATCACAAAAAAACACACTTTCCCCACTGAGCTGTATTTACACTGATTCACTTGGTTCTGATGTGTCCTCAGCCACCACTCCAGAACTTGCCCACTGCTCATTTGCAAACCTGCTGAGAGAGCCAGTGTGGGTCTGCTTTCAGACTCTGTGCAGTCTTGGGGCGAAAACAGAGCCTTTCAGCTGTACTAACTCAGAAAGGCTTTGTATTCCTGCACCCAGCCACCACTCTTCTACCACTCAAAACATAATCACAGAAATTAACTTCTGCAGCTTATCATGGCAGAGATGCTTTGAAGTTATTCTGACTTTCAATGCAAGCACTCTCCCAAGACAACCTAAGTTTCGAGGCCCCAGATATACATCCCATGAGAATTCTCTGCTGTGATATTCTCTACACAGTAAAACTGCTCTGTTCAAGTCTCTTGGGCATAGATCTTTTTACCAGAAAAAGGAAGACTTTGACAGAAAATCCCAAGCCTGCATGATACTAGTTGAAATCAAAGTGGAATTACAATCTTTTTGATCATGCAGTGCCAATCGAGGGACAGCACCATTATAGACAGGCATATTCTTCCCTATTTTCATATGCCAGGAATATATTGGAAAAACTTGGCTTACATTTTGTTATTTCTATGAACATACAAAAAAATTTTTAAAAAGAAACCCAAACATGAAATGAGTAATAGTAATATTTTTTAAAAAAATCCAAGAAAATGAACAAATACTGATACTTCCCTGTAGCTAATTTGCAGCTGTGACACAATTTAGCAAAGAGAATTATGGATCATAAGGAATTGCTGCTGTTTTTCTGTAGAACATGGCAGACACAGTGGTAGAGCCTGACTGGAAACAGAGGTCCCCAAGCTGTATCAGCACTGACACCTGGCCTAGCTAAAACTGTAAGTAGTAGGTGAGTTTGGTCTCCTGAAGATACAGTTGCACTTGAATACAATACGTATGTAACCTTCAAAATGAAAAAAAAAAAAAATACTATGGATTAAAAAAAAATACTGCAAAGTCGTAGGCACAACAGTAGCTCCTGCTGCATAGGAATTGTCATCTGCTACAGCATCTAAGGCAAATGCAGTAAATTAAAATGCTTAAGAATGATGGATGTATGGAAAAGTTGATCTGAAAAGAGGGAAGAAGAAGCAGTGGCTTGGATTCACTGAAACAGTTTGGAGAATGAGGTTTTCATGGCTAGTATCTTAGGAGATAAGAGTTTAACAATTTTTTCAGACAGGCCTTATTACAGTCACAATTTATAAAGAGGTTAAGTCATAATTTGTTTGGGTTTTGGGGTTTTTCTTTTTGGTTTTGTGTTTTCTTTGGTTAGGGTTCATTCCCAAGCAAGGATTTCAATGAAAGATGGCACATTTGCAACTGAGATGCAAAGATATGGCAAGTGGATTGCAGACAGATACAGCCAGGGAAATAGTTAACAAAAACAGTTTGATATTCCTAGTCAGAATAATAATCAAAATTTTTCAGATGCATCACTGCATCATAAATTAAAGTTCTACAGCTGATTTGCACTTCTTTTAATGGAAAATAAAATTACTTAATGTGACATATTGTACTGTTCTATACTGTCATTAACACCTATGGACATCAAACTACAGATTTTTACCTCCCTAATGTTCAGGATTTATTTTTAAACAGGGCAACTTTTATTACATATACATTAATCAAAACCTTTCAGCAGGATTATTCATGATTAAATTTCTCATTCATGGCAGTTAATTGGTATTTTAAATTTGGGCTATGCTTATTAAGCTCTGTGGCTACATGGCATGCCTTGATTTTCTTTTGGGGTAAGATCAAGTTCCTACATCTAGGATTTCTTTGCAGAAATATTTGGCATTTTCCATTAAGATGTAAGGAGCTTTCCAGATTTTTCTAACAATGAAGTCATTAGGTATATGTTTTCCAGGCAGAACCCCCAAAGAGATGTCAACTCATTAGGAATAAATTCACTTAATATTTCAGCTGGATATGTAGCAAATATCCCCATTGAACATTCTGGTAAATATTCATCTCTGCTAAACATAAGTGATAGCCTGTACATCTCTAGCTCTTTTTGCAGAAAGAAAAGAAATAGAAAAGTCCCATAAATGTCAGAAAAACCTGAATTTAAATGAATAGAAACTGGCAATTTCTAACTGTGCAAGTATCTGAAGGCTATCCTTTATTTATTTTTTAATATGCTGAAGGGCTCTGCAGCCCACTGGTATCTCAACTCAGAGAGTATAAAAGGGACCAGTTTAAATTTGTCATGACAAATAAATGTGTGAAACCTCATCTCTTATTCAGACAATGAAACCCAAGAACCAATCTTAGATTTAATGCTGAAAATATAAGAAAAATATACTGCAGGTTGTTTAGATCTGCCTGTTTTTACCTTACTGGCTGTGTTCCATTCCTTATGAAATACCTCTAGCTTAGAATCATGGGCTTTTTAATAGCACTCTAAATTAAACTTAATTCCATCTTCATATCCTCTGCACTAAAAAGAACGTTCTAAGGTTAGAAGCCCTTATGAAGTTTAAATCTGTTTGAATTACTGATCACATTTCAGATCTATTTTAAATAACTTTTATAATATACACCTGGAAGTTTCTGGTAAGAGTGCTTTAACATCTGTGAAATATTATCATGATCTAGTAGTATTATTATTAATAAACTAATAATAGATGTTGAAATTGAAACACAGAATTCTTTCTCCTCTGTAACAAAACTCTTCTTCATATTCTGTCTATTTGTGACACATCACAATGATTCAACAGTAGAGTTGCAGTTACCTATCCTCAAAGGCACTAAAATGTCAGGCTAAATAGCTTTCCTTAACCACCAAGATCAGAAGTGGTTACATGTCCTCCTTTGACCAAATAATTGCTAATTTACGACATGTCACATTTTGGATAAAAGAAAGCTACTTGAGAGGATTTATTCTGATTATTACATGGTGTAATCAAATTACTCTTGCAGTGATTGTAACAACTCTGACAAACTATTTTTTTTGTGGAGAAGTCTTCTTTGCACCTTAAACACAGTCAATTGTGTCCCTTCTGGTTCGGTGCAGGCTTTGCCCTGGCAGTGTGCATATGCATAGCCTATTATCCTATTAGCACCATAAAATCAAAGTTTTCAACGCTGGGGCTCTGATGGAAAGTGCATCTCTCTTATAAAGACAGATTGGGGTCACGCATAGCCCTGGTCCAGAGACAAGAGTATGTGGAGATAAAAAAACTACTCATGGGTGACAAACTCTCTTCATCTCCCTCCTTCCCAAGTCAAAAGAATTGACTTCCCATTCCTCAGTACTAAACCTAGTTCTACCTATTTCCAGGGAAGACATGAATATTAGGAACCGTATTTTAGGCTGCTGCTTTACTTTACAGTACAGATGAATTGAGATTCAAAATTAGGCAAATGCTATCTTCATAAAATCATAACTCTCATGCAAAAAATATCATTTGCTAGCAGAACAGGACATGAGATATGGCCTCTTCTCAGAGAGCAACAATATGTGATATACCTGAGGTCATAGTGACTATTCTTCCACTGCTGTTTCCAAGAGGCCACAAGCCATCTATATTTCTCAAATTTGAAGGATTTAAAAAAATTAATTTATAGGAGCAGCGACTATTTCTCAAAGAAACGGTTGATCCTTAAAATACATATTTGATATTTTGTCTGTAACTCACAGCTACTGTCTGGAACAATTAATTTCAAAATTTATTTGTATAAATGCACACACTAGCACTGTATATAGACCTACTCAAATAGAGCAGATAATAGGATAATTCTCCATTCTTTGCTACATACAGAAAATTAATTACCAAGAAAATACGTGCTTACTTTACGGCATCAATGCTGTGCAAGTCAATTCAGAAAAGCTAAATTTCATGCTTCTCTAGTTCCCCCTCAAAGTGTGGTTTTCCAACTCATTAAAGAAACAAAAGAAGGAAAGGTGAGTGTTTTATGGCCACAGGTTAACAGTGTCAACTGATGCAAAGAAAAAATCTGAGAAGTTACTGTGCACTTGATAGAATAGCAGCTGGTAAGGTATCATACAGCAGCTTTCATTTACTGTAAACTATTAAACTACAGCAGGCAGAAGGCTGAAAATGAAATTAAACTCGGCCATACATCACTGGTGATTTTCCTCTCAGCAGCTCTGAGCTCTGCAATGGTTTATGCAGTGAATGTGTGTACATGGCATTATGCTGGAAGCATTTGCAGAAGAGGAAGCTGCCTGCCCTGCAGATCTAAACTGGAGCAATTCCAGCCATGCAGGGAAACTTCAAAAATATTAACTATATTGCGTGTTACAAGGAAAAAGTAGGAAATGCCAAATAAAAGCAAAAAAAAACTTGGACAGAATTCAATATAGAAGAATATCTTTTATAAATGTTTTTTTAGACATCCAATGCCTTTCAAATAAATGACATCTTCTCCTCACTAATTCTCTTAGCAAAAGGCTGAGTTAGTGTTATCCTTGCTTAGTGGAAGACAGAGAAAATTAAGAAAAGCTTTTTTCTTTTAAGTAATCTCTCTTGTTATTTGAAGTTATTATTTTTAGAACTGTTTTCCCAGTGGGACAGTAACAAAAATATCACATCACAAGGGAACCAACATGCCCCAGTAATGAAACATCACTTCAGATGAAAATATTTTCATACTTGCACAATTTGCAGTGAAATCTACAACACTTCAATATTTTATGTTCACTTTCAAAGCTACTGTTTTGATCATATGAAAAATAAGACTTGAAGAACTCCAAGGATCTGAAAGCACAACCAGCTGAACCCAAAACTCCGGTGACTTTCATTTTTGCTGCTCACATAAAAATGTGACACACATATCCCAAACTGAAGATGCAAAGCAAACCATAAAATGAATTTAGAATGGTTTCATGGAACTGACATCACCTCATCAGCATTGTACAGATGTCCCGAGCTCCACATGTACCATTTACAGATAGAATGTGTTCCTATTACAGTTTCAAGAGTACAGAATTTCTAAGCTCACATACTAAAACTAGTTCATGATCCAAACAATGCATGAGCATTCAATATGGTAGAGGAAACAGAATCCTAGATAAGTTACATTCAACATCAAAAAAGTTAGCACCATCTGCACTTCCCATTTTGCCCTATTGCTTTTTTTTTGTTACACCTTTTAATTTACTTTGATGTCATAGAGCATTTTTGGACACGAGAAGGGGTTATTCAAAAATACTTATTGGCTTATTAATCCAGACTACATTCTTAGACACACAAAAAAAAATCAAAATAACTGTTTATAAATTACTAAATTAGTTCTTCGTAAGACTGGATATCTGCTAAGAACTGTAATAATTTTCACTTTAAGGATTGATTCACCTTTAATCCGGTTGCTATAGAAACCTTGGGACTCAATAATTGGACATTGTACTACAAAAAAAATTAGCGAATCCACAGATGGACACTGAGACATCCAAATTCCTTGTGTAGCTTTGAAAATCTTGGCCTAAAAACATAGTTGCTTGTTCTATCAGGTTTAAGAAAGCTAAAGTTAAAATTATTTTTATTGGCGTATTTCAAGACCAGAGTGAAAAACCTGAATTACCAGCTGGAATTCCAGCTTGAATTATTCTGTGCCTTTTCAGAAATAGGTCCTGAATGCATCTGCTGAAAGATTTGCACATTGGTGGTTTGAGTAGGGCTGAGTACAATGTTATGAGGCAACAAACCAGATTACAATCCACGCTGGATCACAAGGTAAAACTCTCTCTTGAAAAAAACACACCCTGCTGCTGCTAAAATGAAGGACCTGAGAGACCTACACCAAGTTTATTTTAACAACCATCACCACTTAATCTGAATTATTCTGACAAACAAGTACGCAGATACTATGCAGATTTGCCTGCACTGTCAAGTTTCTGATTTTAGAAAATAATGCATTAAGTTTTTCCCTGGCATACATCCATGTGCAAAGGGTAAGACTTTATGAGGAATTTAACTCCCCAGAATTGCAAAAGAATGCAGATCTACCCTCACTAAGTCAGTGTAAATAAGAAAGTGAAGAATAATTAAAATGCCTGGCTTGCTTTAATTGACAGCAGGCATTTGGTTCAGCCACGAGGTCTGTACAACACAGTAAATATCACAGCTTTTTGACCTTGCATTAAACTATGACCATGAACTAGAGCAGCATCTACACTTGTTTTTAAGACGATCAGGACTGTCTCTTAAACTATTCTGAAAAGCCCAGCTGAGGGAAGGTATGACACCACATGGTCCTGAGCTGTGATTTCATGGACTGTGGAGACAGATGGAGAGAGCCAGAGCACAACAGTAAGTGGACATATGACATCAAATGTCTGATTTCTGAGTAGAAATTGACAGGTGGATAGCAGGAATACTATTATTAGACAATACGAACAAAAAATTTTCTTAAACAACTGAGAAAGTATTCCAAGCTGTTTTGTCAATTCAATTTCCACAAGTTAGGCAGAAGTCCACGCTTTTCAATTTTAAGAAATTCCTGCTAATTCACACAAAGTTCCTTGAACCTTTTGTATGTAACCAGAGTCTCAGCCTGTGCTGAACTGGTTTCAGTGCCTTGAGTTCTCATAGTGCTGTGTTGCAATGGCAGAGCTAAGAACTAAGTTCCTCACTGTTTCTGCTTCCATGGACCTTGTCCTCACAAATAAAAGATGTGGAGTGGTAACTCAAGCTCTGCTTCAGTTTCATAATGAACTTCATCCTCCAGAAGCCACTGCCATACCAATTTCCCTTTTGCCTTATGTTCTTTTTCCCTTTAAGTACTAATTAATTCTATGTGTAATGGTAGCTCTTTTTCCCATCATGTGCCCAGACCCTAATACAAGCAATTGGGCAGATCTTCAATATAACTTCATTGACTTTTAATGATTTACAACAGATGAGAATCTGTCTTCAAAAAGTATGCTGCTAATTAACTTATGAAGAGTTGGCTGCTTGCAGTATTTAATATAATTCTTGAATGTTCCTAGGCATGCATCTGAATTTCAATGAAACTTCTACCAATAGATAGATATTGACATTCTCATGAATACCAAATGAGTTCATTAGCACTTGCCCTGCAATGGTGAATACCTGCTGAATTTATAATTGAGTGGCCTTCAAATGAAACTGCTGGCCACATATCTTAGGCTCCAACGGCTTTTCATCAAGTCTCACACTCTTTCACCTTTTCCATTTTCTGTTTGTGAAATGGACTTAGAAAACAGGAGAGTAAAAAGGAATTAGTGGCGTAATGAGAGGCAAGAATGTCATACACCACAGCCATGCCTGCTGCACTGAGATTTTGACAATTCAATACAGCACATCTAGGGATATGATTCCAGTCTGTAAAGGGCCCATCAAAAAAGATGAATCTTTTACACTTTTCCAAAGAAAGCCATTTGCTTAGTAATTAAGAGAGAACTAGAATGCCTTTTGGCAAAGGGCAAAGGTTAGAAATACACTTCCATTTTTCAAAAGTGGTTTTCATGGAGCAGCAACTCTGTAGGCTCAGGAAATCTACTTGAAGCTCTTGGCTGCTTATTATCTCATAGGACCCCCTCACAGCACCGTTTCTTCATGGTTAGGCAGCTGGTTTGCATCCATTTCCCACACATGCAGCTTTCCCCTAGATTAAAATGGGTCATAGCCAGATCTTCTTCAATACAGTTGTTAACATTTACACTTCTTGCAAAATGGCAGAGAGGAAAAATGAAAGGGAACATGGAGGCCGAATGGGAAATACAGAATGGCAGAAACAAAGAGTTGTTCTTCCCAAATAAACACTAATGTATCTGAAAGCATCTGCAGAGACCAAAGAGAGTTAGAAGTGAAGGACAAATCCAGCAGCCTACAGTAGTTAAAGGTAATTGACCTTGAATGTGAATTTAGCAGTGAGAGAGAGAGCAGGGAAGACTGTCAGTACAGCAGAACAGCTTGCTTTACTTTTTTCAGATGAATGCCATCTTATTTAAAAGTGAAAATAGGCAGTATGCAAGAGTAAGGAAGGAGCAAATAAAGCCTATGTACCTACTGATGGTTGAATTTTCTGATGACAAATAGAGAAAAACCCTGCAATGAAAATTCTTAGCAATGTCATTAGCTAAAAGAGTCCTCATATAGAAAGTACCCAGAATCCAAAAAGGTGAAATTGTTTTTGTGAGAGACTGGTTATGTCTTATCCCTTATCTGAAGTTTCAGTGTGTTTGAGTCCCACTGATATCAACTAGATTAAAACACCATTGTGTGACATTAGAAACAAAATAAAAAAATACCTGGGATGCAGGAAGCAGATATGCAAACTGATCATTGCAGCATACACACAATTAAAATTAATTTGGGATATAACTATCCCTATTACTGTGATTCTATACATAATATACATCTATGTAAAAGTTATAACACTAACTCATTTGTGCACATTTTTGTAAGACACTAACAGAAATCCTTATCTTGGAACAGAGAAATGCACATGACCTCAAAATCTATGTACTGGGAGAGAATCTGCTGCTTACACAATGAAAGAAGAGATTGACATCAACAACTCTCCACTACGTCAGATGAATTTTGATTTTGGAAATTCAGTGGCCTGAAACAGGAAGACAGATGGGGAAAGTACAAGAGATTAGTTCTGTAACAGGAAAGAAAGAGTTTACAGCATCTTTTTGCACGTTACTCCATTTCCATACTGTTCTAACCTCAAAACAAAACTTATATGAGCAGGAGAATGAGTAGACCTCCTTGATCCCAGCCTTTTTTTTTTATGCAATAGGACCTATGAATGTCATCAACAAGACCATTATAATGAAAAATAATCCTAAAATACTCCAAATGATCGATTCAGTTTTCCAAAGCAAATATAACCATTTTGACATGCAAGAAAAGTTATTACTGGTCAAAGGGGAGAGTCTGACATATGAATTCTGCCATGTGGTCAGTCCAAAACCATTAAAACAGCCACCCTCACATGCTACCTTCTTAAAGCGAAGCTTCTTAACTTCCTATTGCCCTTTTTCATTTTACACAAGGTTATTTACATGGGCATTAATATAAATTGTAAAAACCTTGGGAAAACATCTAATTCTACAGGATTTTAAGTGTGGACATATACTTTTTTTCTCCCTCCTCACTTTGACCACAACTGTATTTGTGTATGTGAGCAAGCAATTTCAAGACAGTGATAGAACACCTACTTTCTCTCGTTGAAGCCTTTTTAAATATTTTCAAGCATTAAGAGGGATTGTTTTCCTCCAGCAAGGCCAAAAGATGTCCTATTATATTGTAGGAAGCAGAACAGATAACCATTGTTTTCAAAAGGAAAAACCTTTTTTGCACCATGGAAGTACCTTAATCCCTAAATGCACAGGGCCCTCACAGGAAGAGAGGTTCCTGCCTGCAGCCTCTCACTCAGATATATGAATATGTTGTGAGGACTCCTCCTTTCATCTCGGTTAAGGATAGACTAAATGTTTAATGCTAATGTGTGAAATCAGGGTTGCTCAGCAAAGTGATGATTTTTTCCCTCAAGCTCAACACCTGGGAATGGAGAAGCCTAGTGATAAGGTGTACATTCAATCAAATCTAGTCACTAGGAAACATCCTCATAGAGGGCAAAATCTCTCTGGTGTATTGGGGCCTTATAAACAGACACCCAATCTGAATTCAGAGAGCCATTTACTTAGAAAAGCTGCTGGTTGAGCTTGGAAGTATTTGGAAAAAGGATAATATGTCCATGCTGAAAGACAACCCACTTTCAAGAGGATGGTTCAAACAGGAAAGCAGCATAGATGCCATAGCTGATTTGAATATGATTCATACACTTCAAACAGTCCTGCATAAACAGACACAATTACTAAAGAATAGCTGCATAATCTTTCCATTCATAAGGGAGTTATTATTTGCTTTCAGTTTCTTCCTTTGAGGGAGCAAACTCTTCAGTTCAGAATGATTCTATTCTTTCATGTGCAATACCACCAAACTGCTTTTTTCTGTTTGGAACCTTCAATATAAACTCTAACTCAGCAGCAGTGAAGTAGTCCCATTCAGACGTTTTTTACTATGGAATTTTATAAGATAAAAGAGACTCCTTTCTGTTTAAAATGGTGTTCTTGAAGCCCTGGTTCATTTTAGTTTGCAATACTCCTGAGGCTGTCAAAATGTAGGCCTCGTGCCAGAAGAATTCCTGTGAACACTTCAAATTCATGACACCGTGAACCCACACCACAGAAATATTCTACTATAAACAAGGTCCACTATTTGGATTGGACCTCTTTTATTTTTTAAATAAATGAGAAGAAACAATTCTGCTAGACTTTATTATGTCAAGGCTTTGTAAAGATTGATGTTTCTAGCAGTAGTTTTATTCCATTAAATATGGACTTTAGTGCTTCTGATAAATGGCAAGAAACATAGATTATCATTATTATATATCAATAATATGTACTATTATACCTGTACTACACTGAGATCAGGTATAAAGTAGCTGCCCAGAGTGCATCTATCCCTGTGTCCCAGAAGATGCTGAGCTCTAGTGTAAAACTGCACAAATTTAGCAGCACTAGACTGACTCCAGCTTTACTGCTAACATATTTGAAGCTGTGCATGTGTTTAATTCCTCCAATGCCTTAGACTAGAACCCAGAGCACTTCACAGCACAAAGGCACAGAGCTCCTGCAGAAAAACCTGGAATTGCACTCCATGATGTGCTGCATATTCAGTTATCTAGTCGTGAGGAGAAGATGCCGAGAGAGTAGAGGAAGGGAATAGTTGTTTTGTGTTATGTTATCTTGGACAGCTGCCAACCATCTCATAAACAGCAGCCATAGACCAGCCCTTAGAGGATCACGTGCATGGATTTTGGTTTCTGAGCCCACTGTGTGGGTACCTCTATCTAAGCTGGTCAACTCAGGCTCCCTTATACTGACCGTGATCTAAACAGTAAAAAGGTAACAAGGGTTCAGTTCTAACTCATTTTAAAACAAACATGAACTTCCAATATCTGAAGTGCACCACTGATGACAGGGGCTGGCTGGGATGACTTTCTTAAGTGTGCATACATTGTACCTGTGATACACATGAACATTTACTCAGGTGAATCCCATTTTCACTTAAGGCAGTGGCTGCCGCTGCTGCAGGCTGCCACTTCATCATCTCTTCTTCATATCTGCTTATTTCTGAGACCACCAGTAAAAAAGGATGCAGCACAGGCATGAATGCCCCTTGACATGAGTTTCTGTGCTGCTCTCTATAGCAATGTGCAGGACATTCTCCCATGTTTTTTGGTTCACATCCTTGTTATGGCAACAATAGTCTTAGGCTGACTCAACCACTCTCCACATCCTGCTCACAGCTAAATTTCATACTTTAGCTACCTTCTGTAAAAAGTATTTAATTTTTTCATCATCCTTCTTGGTGAATAATGGGTATTTATTATCTTGAGAAGTTCTCATTTGCATTCAATCTTGCGGCTTAAGCTCATCAATAATACTAATTCACACTTACATAGCACATTTCATCTGAAGAACATAAAGCACTTCATAATTGTCAAATCATTAAATTTTACAACATCTCCCAAAGGTAAAAAGTATTTCATTCACAGAAGGCCTGGTCTCTATTTTTACTATGCCTGCATGCTGGGTTTTTTGAGAATTGGCATAAAGCTTAACAGCAAACTGCACACATATATTTATATAAAGATTCATTTGCTGTGTTCAGCACCACATTGGAGAAACATTTCAGCCTGTTGAGGAATCTCTGTGCTACACTTGTGCAGCAATATTGTATTTAACCCAGCAGGTCTCAGCCATGCCCAACTCAGTACAATCGCCAGCACAGTCTCAGACTAAGAAAAGGGTAAAATGAGGCAGATGCTTCAGTCATAAAACCTGTTCAATCTGAGTTAAATGGCTACTAGTAGACTGTATAGCTCTGGTGCCCTAATAACTTCTTTGAGGTTTCACAAGTTCACAAGAAAACTGAGTCGGAATCAATTTGCAAATGTATTCAACATCACCAACATTTCCTGCCTGTTTTCAAGGCTGCATCATGTGCATCCAATCCTTGGGACATACAAGACCTTCAGTTTCTCAGAGTACATTCTCTTTTCCTTGGCAAAGGAGGCAGGAAGAAAGCAGGAAAATTCCACATGAGTTAAGTAATAGAAAATTTCTAGAGCTGGGCATTACCACCATTCAACCAACAGAAAAAGAGAGAGGGAAAACACTGAGTGATGTCCTAGGAAAGGGGAGATCTTCAGTGTAATAATTCATGAGGCCAAAAAGGAAGGAAAAGTAAAGGAAAGCATTCACTTGAAACCTGGCAAAAGCAGCCCCAACAGATCTGTAGGCACTCCTGTCCCATGCTCGGGATCAGGCCATGTCACTCCTGAAGTCCCAGAGTGGGGCTGCAGCTCAGCCCTTATGTACAGTATATGGGGCACATCCCAGCTCCACGGCTTTTTTGCTCTGACAAGGCTTCACTTTCCAGACAGATCTGGCCATGGAAGAGATAGGGAGTATCAATAATGATGGACGTTCCCACGTGGTCTTGTAAAGTGAGATTCTAGACCACATTTCCCAAATCTATACCTCATGAAAACTAAAAGCAAGGGGAATTAGTTAATATGAAATGGATGGCTTGCCTTTCCAGAAGTGACTGCAGGAGGTGTTCACTTTCATTTTACTAATAGCATTGTCCATAATCTTAATTTTGTCCTGTTGGCAATACTTTTGACACTATATTTTTAGTACAGCACAGATGTCTCCTACAGAAAGGAGCCACAGGTGAACACCATTAACAGTCAGTAAGAGTAAACATTTAAGATTTGGCAATAATCTTGGTAATTACATTTTCTCCTTCCTTTCTGTAGCACCTCATTTAAGTAAATGAATAAAATGTTCTTTGCAACTATTTTTTCCCAGACAATTGTTTGTTTAAGTAAGTAAACACTCATGCTACACACAATTTAACTTCTTCCTACCCATCTGTGAAATAGCTTGTGTTTGCTGCCACAAGACCTAGATCAGCCACAGCAACCTAAACCCAAAAAATACAACTACGAGATCTAGAAATACGAAGGGCCAGACACACAGAACTGTTCTTAACAATGATAGATGCAAATAATTTCCAAGTCAGAACTCACATACTAGAATTGGCTAGGATTACTTTTAAATCACAAAATCCTGCTTTTTTACGCCATCCAAATGTCAGAACTTCGGAGTGCCATATTTCACTTGTAACATGTCATTTCACGCTAGGAGAGGGACATTTTTCATAGCTATACATAAAAGATGTCTCTCCCCCACGGTAATTTATGAAAGAGATGAAGCCTCTGTTAACTTTGCTGTGCAATCACTCGGCAGTACTTTCCCACACCACTGTGGTAATGAAACACCAGATGCACAACAACAGCAGAGCAGGTTTTACACCACTACCATACCTACAGGAATATTATTACTCACTGCCATAATAAGCAGTTCTTGTAATATCAGATTTTGCAGACAAGATATGCAGATTTTACCAGCTTATTTAAGTCTCTTATTGGCAACTACCTCTCTCAAGGGTTCTTTTCCAGCTCGCCATCCCCTTGGAAAGGAATATCAGCAATTCTTTCTCCACTGGCGAGCTCAGATGTAACGCTAACATCACAACAGTCATAGAGTCAAATGAGAGGGATGTTGATGGGGTTGTACCTTGAGAATATCTTACCCAAATTATATCCCAATTTTATATTTAAATGAATTTGAAAAAAAAAAAAAAACCACCAAACTAGAGAAGGGGACACATGCTGATTACAGTATGATACTTCACAAAGAATATAAAAAATTATTAAGCTGTTATTATTCAGTAATACCTAACAGCACACCTAGACCAGGTAGGTACCTATTCTTAATACTCTGATCACTCTGTTATTTTGCCAATTTCAATCTAAATCCAAGCATAACTGAAGAAAAATTCTCAAAAATTCATTCATTCTGAAAAAACACCAACCACACAAATACAAATACACACAAGATATTAAAAGTAACTGCGGTTGTATAAAGATGAAGCATTAAGTTGGCAAAATAGAGCTGTGAGAATAAGCCCTGCATGGATGTGGCACGACACATCCATTAAAAGAATGAAGAAAGAAAAGAACGCAGTGAAAAGAAGCAGTACTTGGCAGTTCAGTGACCTTTCAATGCAACACCTGCACTCCTGCAGGACAGACACAGGGCAGCAGCACAGGGGGACCTGGTGAGAGGTGACAGCCATATCCTCTGCTTTCTGCACTGGGCACTCAGTCCTGCCTACTGTATGGTCATGGAATTGTTACATGAAGCAACCAGAACCTTGGAAGACAACTGAAAAGCCAACCAAAAAGAGGGTATCAGTATAATTAAGCCCAAAGGGACATTTTGGTATGTCCTCAGAGGATACTGTGCTGTATACTTGTAAGAGAAAATTTTGAACAGGAGAACGAAAATAATTTTTCTTTTCATTTGCTGAATATCTTGCATTGCATGCATTCTCTTGGTTAAAAATTCATAAATCCTTAGCACTCAAAATTCTCAAGCAGTCCTACTTTCAACACATTTTATATTCAGTTGGCCTTATTCTTAAAAACAACCAGTAAAATTCCACTCTACAACCTCTGCTGTGCTAAGGGGTTTTGCAAGTAAAACAGTTCCCTGCATCCTGGGTTCCCATCATTTACAATTCAAAATGAAAAATATCTGCCAAAATTAGCTGGCTGCTAATTGTATTTCAACAAATGGGGCTCCAGAGGGCGCAGAGGAAGAAAGGAAAAATGTAAAGACAATAATTTGCATTCTTAATTATTTATGCAATATGACAGACAGGAAAAAAAAAAAAAAACAAAAAACAAAC
The DNA here is from genome assembly GCA_013399225.1 of Rhipidura dahli. Taxonomy (NCBI): domain Eukaryota; kingdom Metazoa; phylum Chordata; class Aves; order Passeriformes; family Rhipiduridae; genus Rhipidura; species Rhipidura dahli. The sequence continues at coordinate 467,326 of VXAC01005349.1, forward strand.
AAACAAACAAAAAAAAACAAACAGAGAGGTAAAAGATTAGCCAGAGTAACAGATACATGAGACTCTTACAGAGTCCAGATTTAAGTGCACACAACCACAGCATTTCACAGCATCTTGTGATTGTAGTGAAAACTGAAGCTGAAAGCCAATGAACAGCCAGGAGATAATTGTTAGAATTTGTATGAAAATCTAAAATCACATAAAAAAATCTGGGGGAATAATCAGTAACTTTCATTGATTTAAAGATAAGTGGTGAGCCAGGATTGATTAAACTTTCTTTGGTACAACAATGACACATTTCATTTTGATACTTTTTAAACTAAATCTCTACTCTTTGTTATTTGAAACAATAAGCTTAATTTACTAACTGACCTGAATAAAAAAAGAATGTATTCTGATTCACTCAAGATTTGCCTTCATTTTCCAGTTCACCCAATAAGCTGAAGAATCCATTATTCATCCGACTCTAATAATTATTCCATCGGAATGTAACAGCTAAAATGCTCTTTACTGCTATGAAGATTACTGTAGCACTGTTTCTGTTTTACCTATAGTGAACTGAATTAGTGTTTTATTCCCCTTTTAAGTGGAATAGCACATTATTCATAGGTTCAGTAATTCAGTGCCTTCAAGTTATCTAATCAAGTGCTCCTTGAGAGCATAAAGATGACAAAGTTTTAGAAATTGTAATAAATTGCCTTTGAATGTTGTTATACCTTATAACTAAATTAAAGTAGAATTGCTCATTCTACAGATTTTAAAAGTCAGTAGTAGTTTTCCTGATTGGGGGAAAAAAAACCAACAACAATATTTTTGACATATTCCTAGTAAGGGGAAACCCCCCCCCCCTCCTTTCACAACTCCCCAGCTCACTCAAACTCTCTGGTGCATCCTCTCTCTTGGAATTTAATCCCTGCTTTTGCATTTAGTGACACTGCTGTCTCCTTTCCCCCATCCACAACAAGACACAGCAGACTCCATTTTCCTGTGACCAGTTATCACCTCCACAAAAAACAATACCACAATGAAACAATGAGGAAATGTATCTAAAGCATTAAACATACTAAAACAAGTGTGAATATGCTGCTGCAAATCCTCAGTCTATGACCAAATTAATTCAGTCCTCCAGTGCTGCAAGACATTACATGTAGAGAGTACCCACAATATAGTCAGAATCTGCATCTCACGAGTGCTCCCTCCTATCTCTATAATTCTTGAGGAGCCAATAAAGAGCACCTTACCCTGCTGCCAAACCCGAGGCTATTTAGCTCTTTAGCCTCTTGCAGCACTTGGCAGCACATATACCATCTCCTTTAAGCAATGCCAGTTTGTGCTGGTGATTCACTTCAGTGCTAAAGCACAAGAGATAAAATGTCTTGCAATTTTCATTCTACCTGGCACAAAATTAAAACTATTAGACCGTTATTATATCATAATTTAATCTCAATCATTTTCAAGACTCTCATTAGTCCCTAAATTACCAAAATTTGTTTTCCCATTGCAGAATCAAATTCTGCATTTTCTATTCATCTGTATATAAAATTTTTACTCACATCCCTTTGTTTATTTTTAAATAACTACACACATGCACACATTGCTTTTTGTAACACCACAGACACTTCGTTCTCTTCTTAAGAGAAGGGCCAGCTCAGGTAAAGCTGATGGGAATTTCCACACACAGGTGCAGGACAGGTTGGTCTGATTGGAGCCAACTGCAAGTCACAGAATCAGGATTAGAAGAGTCATAAGCGAGCTCAGCACCAGGCTAAGAGGGACACATGATTTCAAGGCAAATCAAGGTGCTGGCTGCCATAATGGACCAGCTTACTCCCACTTCAGCCTTGAAACATTTGTTCCTATATGTTCAGAACGTTCTCTTTCTGAAAATACTTGTTATTTGCAGACCAATTTCTGTAATAATAGAGATTATAAATTCCTGGTCTATCACTTCCTAATGGGTTAAGGGAAGTATCTGATATTCAAAATTTGAGGCATACAGGCTAGCTTTTTCATGTATTCCGGGAAAATATTGCAGATTGATAATTCCTCTGGTTTTTCCCTATCGATTAACATTTAATGTGATTCTTCCCTGAGTGAGTCTTGAACAGTTGGTGTTTTACAACTAGGCAGTTTCTTCTGTTGTAATTTTCATATGTGCCAATGGAAAGCAGAGAAATATGATCTGCTCTCTACAGGAAATCTCCTGAGTGATATAAAAGATATTGTAACCACTGCAACAAACTTCAAAGAACAGTAAATCATCCAACAATTTAAAATTTTTAAAGAATATTTGAGAAGATAATTTGCAATTAAATAGGTGGCTATAAACCCTCCTCAACAATATCATAATACAAAGTATCACTCAACAGCCATTTAAAAGAGATAGGTGTAAGGGTTTTTAGAATTTGTTGCAACACCAAAACTTTTCTTTTGAACTCCATATTCTTCCATTATATTCGCTGCATACAAGCTGCCAGTATTTATTTTTCAGGAATTAAAAAAGAAGTAACATTTTTGAGCATTTATCAAGACTATTTCATCTACAGAGGAACTTATACTGAGTTTCACAGAACTTTTTGCTGAAAATTCTGTACCTATTATCATTTCAGTGTTCTCAGGCAGCCCAGTGAGATACAGGAGATTTGTCTTCTTGTCTATATTAATAGTTTGTGATCTATGAACAGCAATAGGTCACATAAGTATCAGAGAGTTGAAGTATCAATACAGTTAAAACCAGGCAAGTATTTGGGCCCAGGTGCTTCAGAAAACATCTCATCTCTTAAAAAAGCTGGTACAAACTTCAAAATCTGAGTTTCAGAGAGATTTGCTGTTCTGCTGAAAAAAAAATTAATGTAAAACTTTAGCAGTGGTGTATAAGACACTATAAGAGATGCTGATTGGAAACTTGACTGAAGTTGAAGGAGAAATGATCCTTAAGTTTTCAAGAGCAATGAGACCAAACAGAGCCATTAGTAGCACTCACTTTCTATTAACTAAGCACAAACCAGGACAAGGAAATTAAACTTACTGCACAAGAACTTGGCAGAAAGATTCATCATAAACAACTGCATTTACGCTATGAAAGGTAACCTAAAAATTACACTCTCCTGTAGTTTGATACACCAGCTATTCAGAACAGATGGGAAAATGGGTGGCTGCATCATTTGAAACTTTACTGACTTAGAGATTTCAAGCAAGAGGAACAGCACAAGTAGGGAGCCACTCGTGGAGCTGATGCCAAGATGAGCCTTAGCCCTGCAAAGTTTTATTTCTGAGTTACCGTGTCTGATTATTCAGCAAGGTGAGCTCGTGTGACACTAACCAACTAGGATTCACCTCTCTACCATGTCAGGGAATCCAGTGAAGTCTGGTGTGTGCAAACACTCCCTCAATAAGCATGTTACAGACTTTTTTCTGAACAACATGGACATGAGGAGTCTTTCCTTCCAAGACACAGAGGGCAATGTTGAAATAATGCTATTACTGCACAAGGCTGTAACAAAAACTGGTACTACAAATATGAAATAGTGCTCCGTGGCAAGGAACAGATGCCAAGAGATGTTCTTTACCACTTCAACCCCAAAAGAAATTCAAAATCTGGAACACAACTTCTCATAAAAGCAAATATGAATGATACTCTGCCCTGAAAAATCAAATTTGCCTCCACAATTGCTTAGAGATTCAAGCATATGATGCATCCACAAAATGTTAAGCCGACAGGATCAATGCAGATCACACCTGCCCAAACACCTGTTGCAAAGGAAATGTACAGATTTATTTCATGAAAGCCTTCCATATGTAAAACATTTAAAGAAAATAATATTGTTTATCTTGAAATGCATAAACACAAAAGCTGTCATGCTACTAATATAAATTTCTAACAACTTTAAAAAGGAATTTATTGATTTCTACAGTTATTGAGTCTCTACCTTACAGTTTAAGACCTCACTTTGAAATCTTCAAGGCTAAAATTTCAATTATTTGGGTTTTTTTAAGAGAAAGTAAGGTTCTCAAAACATCCCATTACTCTGAGATCTGAAGAGTTAGAAAAAAACCTGCACATAGTTTTGTTTTTTAATAAAAGAATTGTCAACCCAAATGATCTCAGTAAGGGAAAAATTAAGTAAAGGCCCACAGGGAGATGAGATGCCAAAAATGTAATAGAGGAAACAAGGGCAAAAACATCATCAGGGAAAGAATCTTAGGTAACTTAGAGGAGTCTAATAGTTTAATAGTATTATTTGAAGAGACATTAAAGCTTATTGGTTTTACACCTCAACCTATAATAGCACTTAAATATAAGCAGCTCTTCCAGCACACTTGAGAAGTCCCACTGAAACGATATCTCCAGATAGCAGCTCTCTTTTTGTGTTTTTTCTCTGTCTTTTTCACATGTTCTCAGGTACTGAAGCCTAGCTCACTTTGTTTCATTAAACCTACAGACCTCTCCAAGTGTAGTTTTTCTTTTCTGGATGGCAAGGAAATGAAGGGTCTGGCCAAACAGACACCTGTGTGGAAGGATTAGAGCCCACCTTGTACCCAGGGAGTATAAAAACTGTGTGTTAGTCCTGGGCACTGGCATTTCATGAATGGAATAACAGCAATGAAAACACATCAGGGCTGCAGCTGAGTATTCCATGTTCTGCCCTTGCTGCCTCCCTCAGGTCTGGTCCCCTGTCTTTACCCTGTTCCTAATACAAGAGAGTGCCTGTCCATACATCTCTTCCCTCATTATTTAATATACATTCTACATCATGGTTTTCTTGTTGTCTAAAGCATCAATTAATGTGCTTCCACAGGGTATTAACCAGCTGCATTCAGCACACACAGTGAATTCACTGGAACAGCTTATTACCATATTAATTTTGATTTTGTCCTTGCCCTAGTCCCAAACCAGTAGTTTTGTCTGGAATGTTTAGCATGACTTTGGAGCACACTTTTCGTTTTCATACAGTCTCCAATCACTGATCTGTTCCCTGAGCTTTACTTCTGTCATGCTGGCTCAGTGAAATTCTAACACAGCCTCAACTAGGACACAAGCAATTTTTTAAATCATTCTGTTATTAAGATATGGTTAAAACAGGTACAATAACCACCCACTGAGGAGCTCCCTGATCCTGAGGAAAACTGAGGGACCTTTTGAAACACCCTTATGTTCATTGTATTTAGCATCCACATGGGAGTTTCTGCTTCCATAGAAGAGATAGAAGCTGTACCCCTTGAATTAATTGTCTCCAGAGAAGGTGATGTGGGCAATTTTATTTTCTGTTTGGCTTTCCTCATCCACTAGCAGGTACCAGTGTGACTGCAGTTAAGATCTGCTTGACTACAAAGTTGTCCTGGGACAGAGCTCGCAAGAAACCAAACCGAACCCAAGCTGTGAGATTTCTAACTTTGGCTGGAGCCTCTCTCTATTAATGTATAATTATTATTCTCATAGGGTTCAGTTCTTTTCAGACAGTATTTACTTTCACTGCATCCTAAGTCACCAGAAATGTCAGACTCATTCACAATCTTCCATTACATTTGGCTTATGTAGTCTCACCTTTGCATCAAGAGGTCTCCAATTCACAACTTACATTTTATTACTTGAGTCTAAGACAATATTATTACATTTTCCACAGACTTTTAACTTTACTCTTGCCCAATGCCTTCCTTCAATTCTTTTATCCCTCTCTCTCCCTGGTCACAAAGGATTCTTTTTGATATTTTTAGTTTAAATCTATCAGGGTTTCTTCTCCTCTGCAACAGTACAGTTCCAGGTTTTGAGAACACAATAATTTCTCTGCTATTTTAATGAATTCTAGAGTTGCTGCAGGGTGTTTTTGGGTTTTATTAGTGGTGCATGGTGCATGCCATGGTTAATTGCTGTAATTGTTCTCTGTCTTGTATTATTTATACCCCCACATTACAGTCCTGTAATTCTGACAACACTTAGATCACTATGGGTCACTAGTATAACTGCTAAACTGAAATCTTTAGGTCAAAGACCGGAAACTAAACGAGGACTCTTGGATCTTGCTGTCCATTATCAATTTTGAAAATAGAATTTCTCATTGGACTAGTATGCAATTTGCAACACTAACACAACTCTTTCCTTTTTTGCTCTTTTAAGAATCAGGATTAGCCATTTTCTCCACTTTAATGCTATTGATTGTTTTCTTTATAGCCTCCTCAAGCTGGTCATTTCTAATTCATTTCCTCCAGCGAAGGCTGCAAATGTTCTCTCCATTTGCTATAATTAAGCTTTCATTAACCCATACACATTTACACCAAATGTGTTGCAGTCTCCTTCCATGAAGGAATAAATGGCTTTCTTGGTTTGCTGTGACACCCATGAGGCAGTGGCGACAAAATTGCAGAGAACACACTGTGTAAGGTTTTTTCTGTATTTCAGTCACAACTTCAGGACTACCACACTCAGGAAATATTCCAAATAGTACATGTGGGGGTTTTTTATCCCTAGTGGAAAAGGAAAACATTTTAAAAGGATGGGGCCACAGGTAGAGAATTAAAAACCTATAAGCCTAAAATCTAAGTGGGTTTTCTAGATTTTAAGAGAAGGGCAGAAGATGGGGGGGGTGGGGGGGAGGTGTAGGGTTGGAGTGGAAGAACAAAAAGGCATCGTAAGCAATCTGATTGTGGAAAGACAAATTGCAAAAAACCCTCCAAGACTGCTTCTCTAAATTAAATGTGTGTGCCAAAAGAAAAAACAAACCAAAAAAACTCAAACTCCCCACACACACACACAAAATCCCAAACAAAAACTAACTGCCAAAAACCCACACCAATACCAACCAACCAACCCCAATCAGCAACCACAAAATCAAACACGACTACTCTTATTCATTAAAAAATTGATTATGTGAAAACTAAGGATATAGACTGCCCCTACAAATGTTCCTGGTTTGAATTTTTCATATATAAAGGAATAGATGAGGTACAGTCTCCTCTTTGTACTCTATTCAAGATGAGGTCTCAAGCTGCATTGCAGAAAGTACCTTCCTGGTCACTTTAGATAAGGGTTTTAATCATCCCAGCTCAGTGAGTAATAACAATAGTCTGCCTTGCAGTGGCTGCTCACTGAATACTGAAGGACCTGAACTCGCTGTTTTAGTCGGACTATGAATTCAATCATTTTAATTTTGATGACTCTTGCTAAAAGCACTTTTGCAAATCCAGAATATGCCTCAAGGCTCCAACCTCTTTCTGTTTATATATGTGCATTCTCTACCTCAAATCCATTGGTAATAACCTGTACATAAATTTCCCTAGCTTTTCAGGTGCCAATGCCAGCAAGACATTGTGGGTTTGCTTTTATACCATATAATTCTATTTCATACACAGAAGGAGAAGGTAGAAGGAGAGAGGTTCCATGGAAATAAAGGAGCCCACACAAATCAAGGCATACACTTCCCCTTTTGCTGGAAGAGATGTGGAAGGAAACACCAATCCAGAGCAACCTGAAGATTCTCAGTGCCTGAAGTTATCACAGCCTGAAAGCAGTGCCTTGATCTGTTGTGCAAAGATTCTAAACCAAATGCACCCACTCCAACTTTGCCAGCCACTATCTTATTGCATTTTAAATGGCATTTTAAAACAGCTTGTTGTCATCTGACAAAAATAACAAGGACTACACCTTGCTCAACCTCAGAGGATTCAGGAAATGTTTTCTTACAGCCAGATTGGGGATTTTTGTTGTGTCCAGATTGGATTACAGTAATTGTTTGTTTGCAGATTTGCCAGCACTATTTTTACAGATGTTACAGGAAAAAAACACAAGAAAGAAATCTCCACTTGGGGGAATGATGTCTGGTGTAGCTGCTCTGTATCAGCATTTTATCCTGCAGTCATTTGAAAATTGCTTCTGATACTCCTCTTTCAAGCTTTTTTTTTTTTGTTTTGATTTATACTAGAAGGAGTATCCTAAATTACATAGTTCCTACTATTTCCTAGGCCGAGGAAGCACCACACACTGGGAAAACACAAGATGCCAGAGAAAAAGCAGTTGTGTAATTTTTTCTAATATTACAGAATTTCCTTCTTAACTATCCCAAGCTTAGCTTTTCTCATTATATTTCAGAAGTGCTACATCATAATACTCCAAAGGAAAATCTAGTGCAGGTTGTTGGAAACTGCTGAAAGCTAATATAGTTATAAAAAAGCAGAGAAGTACTATAATAATAAATTACTATAGACCAAAGTAATAGAAAAAAAGCCCTTGACTTATTGGACTTACTGGATCCCCCCCCACTTCAGTCCTGCAAAATTTGGTTTTTCAGGTAATTTGAATTCCGTAGTCTGAACTTGGAGTAAATATTTGTCTTAAAGTCTATTGCGTGGGACAATATTAAATATTTTATATATTAGATGTTGGTGTTTTTCTCAGAAATATTGTTAATGACTCCACAGAAAATTATCTCATTCCCATTCTGATTTACTTGCATTTTATGCAGACTTTACACCTACACAAGGGATTGTAGGAGATGCACAGGAAAGAAGGATACAGTGCCCTGAATCTAATTTTCCACTCACAACTTGTTGACTCCAGACCTACATGAAATTCACACAGAAACAGTGAAAGTCAAGTTTCCAAAAGACTATGTAAAGTCTAAGGAATGCAACAGGCCTTGCATCAAAAGTGTTCTTTTTGTTATATTTCAGTCAGATTGATATATTTAATACATTTTGAAGATATTGCTCTTGCATATGTTTAAGTCTTCCATGGAAACCTGTGCTCCTGATGTCACTAGAGCATTTCTAAAAATTACACCCTACAGAGAGATGCCAGGCTTTTGCAGATATTGCTTACATTCTTTGTACACAGACTGAGCTTGTGTTTAAGTTGGTGATTTGGTTTGTTAGGGTAGTTTTTAATTAGATGATCACTGAATTATTAATTTAACACATTAAAGAATTATGTAGAAAAAACTTTAAAATTATTTACATGGAAGTGTAAGTGCATTGTACAGAAAGTAAATAATTTAAATAGGGATTCTCTATTAATTGACAATCTTTGTTTTTACTGGGGTATGCTACACAAGAATGGTGGAAACTTACAGACCCATGCCAGGAGTTGCTAAGTTTCCTGAAACAGTGAAATATTTCAAAAGAAAGAGTTTACACAGTGATTTGCAGAAGTCTGTATATGGTGCAATTAACTACAAAAACAAATGGCAAAACTTTAACTGTAGCCCCACTTGAGCCTTTTTTAATAAATTTTGATTTTTTTTTTGTTTTGATTCCAAATACTCCTGTTAACAGTATGAAGTAGCACAGAAATACTCAGTCAATATTTTCACAGCCAAAAGAACCACGTTTAATATCTTGGAGTACCTGAACAACCCAGGGACTGCTACAATTTATGGCTGCAAAAGAGTCTTTCCCTCCAGCTGTAATTAAAGAGAGTACTCTGTAAAATAATGCTAATTAGAATTATTCCTTTGTGTTGTTTATCATTTGACATATTCTTATTTATTCAACAGCACCTGAAACTGAGCTTTCCATGCTCCCCCACCCCCAAAACAGAATATAAACTGGGACTCTGCCAGAACTAATTTTAGACATGACAGAATTACTAGCAGTGGAAAAGGAAGCATTGTTTCTGGGAATCAGTCACAGTCTTCTATTCCAAATTTCCTGCTAGAGTTTTGGGAGAATACACACACTTTTGGAGCATTAACTAGATGTTCTTTATAAGTATAGTTGAAATAGGGAGTTATAAAAGTGATAAAGAAAAAACATTTTCCTGGGGAGTTTGCATGTAATTATTTTTCAACAGATTGATTTCTCTAAACTCACCTTTTGCCTCAGCTTCAGGCTGTCCAAATCTTATTATTTATTCCTCTAAACAAACCCCTTCCTCCTAACTCTATCCCTTTAGACATTTACAGCTTAAAATAAGAATCCTGATTTTCTTAAACAGCTCCATCAGCTCTTCTCCTCTTCCTCCCTGAAACGGACAGCGCACAAAATGCTGCCCTCTGTATTCCAGGCAGCCCTTTGTTCTACCTATGGTCTCCACCAAACCCTCATTCAAAATCCATATGGCAGAACCTAGGAAGGGTGGAGTGGGAGGAAGAGCAGCAGCAGATCCTGAGCACCAGCAAGCGTGCACCCGCCTGCCCAGGAATTCCTGCCCCCCCAGACAGCGTGCCAGGCTTAGCCAGGAGCACACACCCCTGCCTTGCTAACAGGTGCTACCCTAGGGCCTTCCACCAGTTTGCTTCTTCTGTCTTCCAAAACAAGTAAAACACTCAGGCCTGGCACATTATCCTCACCTAAGTTACTGAAGCACTATTTAAATATTTCATGCCATACAAATGGTCTTTATTACAGGCAAGCCCCTTTTGTCACTCTATAATGACAGCTGATTCATCTTATTTGTCAAGTTAAAAGATTTAAGAAAAGGTGTCTTTCTCCATATTTGTTGGATATGAGGCTTTTGCTTAGGAAAAGAACCTCCCCAACAAGTTACATGTTTAATAAGAAAGAACATTTATTTCTGCAGCCTCTCCAAGGTATTATGTAGGCTGCATCTGAGTAGCAGAATCCCACAAAGACTTAGCTCTCTAAAATGCAACCAGAATCCCTTTTGTGTCATATTTACTTCCCTTTATGAGCAAAAAGGGAGCTAATGGATAGATGCACTGCAAATTATGCAAATATCTTTTTCTATATGTGAAAAAGCAACACTGAAACAACAACAAAACCTAATGAAAAGGGAAGAGAAAGAAGTGGTAGTTTTGTAGGTCATCTGGAAAGGAGGTGTGGCTTCCTTTTAAAAAGCTAAGTTTGGATGAGGAATGTTTGAGAAATTAGTGTGACTACAAGTTTCCAGTGATCTCCTGAGTGTCTGCCCAGATAGGCTCTCCTGTTGCAATCATATTCATTTTTCATCTGTGTACACCTGTGCATGCATTGCCAAGTTGATAGTGTAAGCAAATAGAGGTTTAAGTTTTAGCTCTTCACTGTGGATGAAGAACACACCACAATGTGTACAGAGCAAGGTGCTTCTTTGTCTTCCTTGTCCTTGCAACATGTGGGATTAATCTCCTGGCATAAGTAAGTACTGGCAGAAGCCAGTGCCTGCCTGATGCACACTGAGCTGCCAACAAGCTCCAGAAACTTGGCTGGTAGCAGAAGCAGGTTGCTCAAAGAGCAAAGAATCCAATTCATAAAAATGGTGAATCTTCTGTACTGCTCGAGTCTCCCGAGTCCCTCTGTTGTTCTGCATATGAATCTCCATTGACAGTTTTGTAGTTCCTATCACATTCCAGATTCCTGCCATCCATAATGTGCTAGTTCCCTTGCAAGCTGTCACAAACCAGCAAGTAACATTGGCAAGAAAATCTGATCGCAAAACTGGGGAGGACAGTAAACCCTAGCTTGCTCTTCCTTCCTGCAGGACAGAGGTGGCATTGGTACCTTCATCATTTCATGTTCACCATGAGAATTTCTTTCTATTCAACCACAAACTTCTCAATGGTTGCTGCCACCTACAGTTTGACTCTTGCTCCAGTTCATCAGCAGCGAGCATGTGGCTCTTTCACAAACTGTCATAAGCCACACTAGCAAGAGCATCAACTCAGCCAGCCTGAGATATTCACCCTCTAAACTCGAGCCTGGCTACTGAAGAAGCTCAAGGCACATCCCTTGTGGTGCTGTAATAAACTTACTCAAAATAAAGCTCTCCAGTCTCCCCCCAAAACTGAAAAAGGTAACAACCTCAACTAAATATGCAAAGAGTAATGGGACTCTGTACTAAGATGGCCATCCCAGAAGTGTTCCCACTGTTAGTGACAGCAGCTTTGTAATTTACAGGCTCTCTCTGCAGACAAAGCAGCTCCAGGTCTGTCACAGGCTGTAATTTATCACTGGGTGGCAATAAATTAATCTCAAATGCTCCTGTGATGCTCCCCACTCAGGCCAGCTAAAGAAAGCAAAAGGCAGTGAGTGGTTCTGGCAGGCACAGCTCACAGCAGGGCTGGGGAGCTTCCCAACCTCACTGACTTCAGGTGGACAGGAGATTCTGGGGACCTCCTGTGCTCTTCTCCCTGAATTCTGTAATCTGTTTTTAATGGCTGATAAAAACAATCCCTGAGGGAGGCACCTACCAAAAAATTCTTTTACATTGTTCATCTGACTTTTTTTTTCCTCCTTAAATATACAATGTGTAAACACATCCAAAATAACAAAGTAAGAGTCATTTAAGTATTCTTTGTTAATTATTAGGTTTTTTCCCTCCATTTACACTTTAAGCAATTTACACATCTGTAAAAAGAATTCACTAAAGTTCATGTAAATAGGATAGTTTACATGATTTATATTAACATCCTATCTGTTTATATATGAAAACAGAAATAATTAGAAACACAGCTCAAGGTCACCCTTTATGGTAATATATTTTAAATTAAAATTACTTCCATTTTTTCTTTTTAAATTCATTTTGTGATATCTCCTCTTTAATTAAGAAACTACCATGCACCATTTGCTTTTAAAATAGGTGTGCCTCCAGAGCAGTCTGAAAACTACATGAACAACACATAGAATGATTGTGATTAATGCACAACTGGGTTTTTTTCAACTCAAATTACACAAAAGGTTTAATTTAGAGCCAAAATTGCCTTTCAAAAAATATTCCATAAAGGAAAACTCACCTTGGTGGTTTTTTCCAAAACATTTTATCTTGACCTGTCTTCCACCTAAGTTAGAACTTACAAAAATAACATTTCCATGGTAACTGTTCTTTTGCTTCATTTTCAGAGATGTTGAGGAACCTCAGCTACCACTGATACCAAATAAATCTGTGGATGCTTCACACCCCTGAAATTGATATTGCATATATTTTCCAGTACAGGCGCTCCTTTTTTTGTTCATTCTCTTCCTCTAAATTTCAATTAATATCTGTCCCTGAAAAATATTTGGGCTGTGTAATTTGAACTATGCATGCCTGACAGTTCACAGAGCTGGTAAGCAGAATAAAAACATCCTCAGTGCTCAGTGAGAAGCCAAACACACTTAGATGCAAATAAGCATTAGAGAATGCAACAAGAGAAGGATTTGCATCCTCTGAGACTAAACAGCTGCAGAAATGTGTCCTAAATTTCAGACCAGAGCAAGATCCTAATTTGAAACCCATAAACACACTTATCACTTATATCATGTCCCATTGTTAAACCATACAAAGCACACATTTCCACACAACCCAAGACCAGCTTGCGAAAGCACTCCCTGGAGCAGGCAAGAATTGCATTGCAGCATTTCACTCTCAGTACGACTGAGAGCACCCCAACAAGCCATAACCCTTGTTTATACTTGTTCAAGACATTTTATTCTTGAAAAGTGGTTATGGGCTATAGAAACAGTATTAACTCAGTTCTCATGATGCAACAGAACACATCTCATAAGCGACAAACAAAATATGTGTTCAAATGTGAATTAAAACTGTAGGGGAGTTTCGTGGCAGTCCCAGCAGACACAAGAAAAGCCAACCCAAATGCTCTTAAACTCTGAGAATTAGCTTATCTCTAAAAGTAGCTGTCAGAGTATAGATTAGTTTCATTTCTTTGAAAAATGTATCGAAAAACATGGGATGAGAACTTGATCTTATTATGTATTCAAATAGCTGGACTGGGCTAGACTTTTGTTACTTCCAGTTTTCAAAAACGCTGTTTCCCAAAAAATCAGACCAAAAAAAAAAGAGAAATTACAGACTATTTTGTAGAATTTGTTACAGAAATCACCCTTCTTTACCCTTTTTTCCCCTCCAATTTTCCATGGAAGAAAAAACAGTAGAGGACTGATTATCAGCAAAAAGCCACATCTACTGCTATTTACCCAGTCATCTTCTGGACCATATTCCCACAAATTCCATCAAGAGCACAGAAGGAATGAGACCACATAAAAATTAAGGGTTTTTTTCCAGGAAAGTCTGCAGGGTGAGCATGCCTCACCAGGGTGAGCACTGGGAAGGTTTTCTTGAAGGTTTTATTTATGAATTTAGTGAAGGGTTTTGTATATGGGCTCTGTTGCATTTTGTTTCTTAAGGAATGTAGAGATACTGGAAAACATAATATCAATACCTAGATAATGTTATATGCCATTTCTGTAGCCTAGTACAGCTCCTTCCCTGAATAAAGCTGATTAAAAATTAGATACATTTCGCAAGATATTTAGCAAGGGTAATTCAGCATATCATCCATTCCCTGTCTCTTGACAATACCATAGAGATCTTTTACAAGCAGTAATTTGGAGGAAAAAACAGGACCAAAACAAACAGAGAAACCCAAGCCACACACAAAACTCTTTTACAAGTAGTACTTTTCAGTCCCTGAAAATCCATATTCATGTTTTATCAGATAAATTAAATATTATTTGGCAACTTGGCCACTACCCCATTTTTTGCTATAACTTTAAAATGAATTTTGGTATGGAGATGCCTGTGCACTTTCAGGACTATTTCAGCACTGTAGACAACCATCCTTTAGCAATAAACAACATTCTTGAAACCATCTTGAAACATAAGAGAGGCACATCTCCTTCTTTGAACAGCTCTCTAATCTTCCTTCCTGCATCACTGAGACTCACAAACAGGTGCTCACCATTTTAAATTGATTGGCATTTATGTATGGATATTATTATATATAACTACATACATTATATAGGATATTTTATGTATGAGAATCATGTGCATTACATAGGATATATTACACATCACTGATATACAGAGATTTGTTTAATGAATCATTTAATGAATTCTTTTATGAAAAATATATTGGCAAACACTTTCAAGAAGCTGGATAATCTAAATAAGCAATTGAATATTGCAAAAAAACTTCTAATGGTTATTTCTTTCAATCACTAAACATCCTTTCATAGACTACATTTGCTTTTTCCTTCTGCTTAATTTGCACTATATTTTCTAAAGAACTCTAATGGTAATTGTATTTTGGATACCTAAACAAGATGTTAAGAACAGTGATTTTCATGGCATACTTATCATCCACCCGGGAATCCCAAACAATATTAAACAGGCCTAATTAAACTGCCTGTATGACAGCACACCAGGCAGTGAGAGTTTTATTCCTTGGATACAGTTAAGTTAGTTTTACAATGTATCCCTGTTCCAGTATTTAAAAAAACCTCATTTTCATTTCTTTGTTTTGTTTTCCCCAGCACCTCCAGAGGCATTTAGTCTAAGGTAAGCAGAGATTCCCTTATCTGGATTGTCAGCACCCAGGTGGAGAAGGGTTTTTAGTGGATTGGGCCATTAGCAAACAGCATTTTATGTTGGTGGGTATGAGTGTAAGCATTCTTTTTGTTAAAAAGGAGCTTGGGTAGCAGTCAGTTCAGAGTGCCAGATGCCAGAAACCAGAGCAGTAACAATGAACAGCACAATACAGAACATAAGCACGTAAACCCTTCAAAGTGCCCCTGAAAATCCTATTTTTGTTCTCTAGCTAGTTTAAAGACACCTTTAGAAAATGAACTAAATTCTGAGAAAAGCTGAGGAAGGCTATTCTACTCCCTGTACAGGAAGCTACTTCTGTCACTACCCTTTTCCCCAAAAGACACATACTAAAATAAGGTGTCTCTTTCCTCATCCGAAAAAATACTGCAAGGAACCCATAATATAAGAGAACTCACACAGCATAACAAGGCTACTGTCAAGTAGCAAAAATATATATACTCTGCTAGATACCTTAAAAGTCTTTTTCTGAACACACCATTCCCTAGGTGTGAGAACTACATTTGCTAAGAGTATCCTGGAAGACATTAGATATATATTATACCCTTCTGTATTAAACATATTCTTTGACTACAACGTTAAACAGACTGGCTCTGCAACTTCTACCACTTACCACACTCACACCAGAGCACAGAACAGGAGGAATCTGACGAATTTCCATGAAGTATTCAATGCAGTTTGTTTTAGAAGAGAGAAAAAAAGTAATTGGCTCCCTTCCTTTGTAAGTATTTGCTGTAACTGACACCTGTCTGTGTGTACCTTGAATTCATTCACAGAAGCAACTTGTACTGCCCCTCTTTAGGTAGGAAAATGCTTAAAAATTGTAAAAAAAAAAAAAAAACACCCTCCATTTTCATCTCCCAACAAAATAAAAATGGACAAATTTAATCATAGTTTGAAATAAGCAAGATACATCTATTACCATAGAAGTTTCCCCGAACTTTCAGGTGATCCTTGTAACAATAATATAATTAAACACTGCTTCACAAACACAAAACACAAAAGATATCCACGTTCCAATTACTGTCCTTGAAACCTTTCTCTTTCTCTGTATTTGTAGTGAACTCTATCCACATAACATTCATGCAACAATAGTGTACTTGTCACACAGCACTGTCATATTAAATACAAGAAAATGGGTATTCAGGGTGTACCTGTCTCCAGTCCTGCCTTATACAGAGAATACGTGGACCTTTGTGAATAGTTTTAACCTTGAAATGCAAAGTTATAAATAGCTGCTTTTAGTAAGCAGATGCAGTAGATCAGGAAAGGGGCTGTGTGAGAGAGGCAGTCACTAACAAAGGAACATCCTGCAATTTGATCATATCTGCCACTAAGAGTAACTGCTATTGAATATCACACTCTGCTGTCTCAGAGGCAGCACACCAGCCTGAATAGGTTTTATTAATAGCTTATTAACCTGAATATTGCAGATATATCCAAAGATGTATCCTCCCCATTTCCCTGTGTCTGTGCTGAAGGGGATAGCAAAACCCATTTTCTGTAACAATATAAAACATCCACGTGCTTGTACTCAGAACAACTGGCTGAAACACCACTGACCTACATAGGATCAGTCATATTGTGCTAACAGAGACCCAAAGATCCAGGGGGAGAGGGGGGCAGTGGGGAGGGGACAGTGTTGGAGACACCCATAAAATCAGCTAACACAGAAACATCTTCATTCTAGATTAACGAAAAACTAAATTTGCTCACAGAATTCCATATTAGCACACTTGGGGCAGAGGAAAAAACTTGAATGTTTTTAAAAAGTAAAAAACAAGAATCCTTACCTTTCCGCCGAACTTTTCTGCCTCACGCACACTCACTCCCGCTCTGTCTCTCTCCTCAGGGAGGCCCCTCACTAATTATTATGAGGTTTTCTAATTGGATGCACCTGTGTTATAACAAGGACCTGCCAACTCACCCATACAGGCCCTTAGAAAGCAGAGGATCATGGGGGGTTTCTCTCAATTGCCAGGTGATAACAATCAAAGCACTCACGTGTTTCCCATTGGCAGATGGTCCCCACACCTTGCAGCCTGGATTGAACTGTAACCTTGCCATGCCTTTGCTGTACCTGAAGAGCCTGTTGCTCTCATCCTGCTGTCCTGCAGATCCACAGGCAGCTGGGCACCTGCCTTTGCTGCTGATATCACAAATTTAGCTGGGCTGGGAGACTTTCTCCTGGAGAATCAGTGTGGTGGCTGTGAAATCTTTTTGAGAGCGTGCATCCTTCAGCTCTCCCCCCACAGCTGAGTCCAAACAACACAGCAACTCGGTCAATGTTTCACATCCACAGGATCATTCCTACAAGAACGATGGCAAACCTTGCCCTTCCTCATTCTTCCTAGTCACATCATTTGACATCCCTGAAATGTAACTTTTCAGCTTGGGAGAAATTTCCCCGCAGACCTAGATACTGTACAAAATTCTAATTATGCAAATCTCACTCATGTTGACATTTTGTTGAATTTTTTATCGCTCCATTGTTAGCTCTTTCAGAAGTAATTTTTTTTCTGGACCAAATCAGTATAGTAATGTTTTAGCTCCACTTTGAAAAGTGAGAAACACGTAACAATTGGTCCAATTTACTTTAGCATTGTAGAGTTCTGCAACATTTCAATCCACAGGTTCACGTTCATGTGTATAGAGCATAGTTTTACCTTTTATTTTTGCATTCATGCCTACTATGCATAGTGCAGCAGATTATATGTTCACTGTACTCTAACTATGCTTTTTCTGTATTTCCTTTCAATTTCCATCTGAACAAGGTTTCCATCTGTTCCTGTGCCTGTCAGCCTGCAGACATTCTAATTTTGTGATCACCTGTTCTCAGGTATACCTCATTTCTCCTAGTGTTTCTTCTCCCTTTCTCAGAAAAGCCTCTATGCTTCTGACATCTGCTCACCACCATTATGTTTTATGAACTCCCCGGCAAAAACCCATTCAGAGATGTTGTCAATGTCAACTGCTCTGTCAAAATATTACACTTGGCATGTCTGACAGCCTGCAGTGTGCTGACCTTCATTGTGCCAATGCCCTTGAACAACAGGGTTTTTTTCACTGCTCCTGTACAAACTAACTTCAGTTTTTCTTTGACAACATCACTTAGTACAATCCAATAACCATTACTGGACTGACCACCCTGCACTTGAGCTAGGAACTAATGCAGTTCTTCTTTAGTCAGTGAGAAATTCAGCTGAAACAATGATGGCTTGACTCATCTAAGTATTGAAATTAAAATATGCCTGCATTTTCTGCTGAAGGAGACTGAAATGTGATCCCAAGATCACAACATGTGGTCAGGTGTGATTGAATTCAGAAGGGACATTTGGACACTTCCAATCCCAATATGCCTCCCCAGACACGGGACCAACTTTTCAAAACTTACTCTTTTTGCTCTGTTAGGATCCAAGCTGTAGGTTCACTCCTGAAAGAAAGAAAGCTACCTCATTTATCAGGAAAATAACTTGGAAGCAAGAGCATTCACAATCTTCCTGGAATATATTTATCTTTTACAAAATAAATAAAAAGTTCTGTTAAATGCCCACAAAGCAAGTAACCTCATTCTTGCAGAAAAACAAGATTATGCAACTTTTGTCATTAGTGTGTAAAAATTCCTTCAGCACTGTTTCTCTATCAAAGTTCTAAACACATAAAGACACAAGGGCCTTCCTTCACATTCTCCTACATTTCCAGAGCTCTGGGATTAAACAGTGCACGAAGTGCAAGCACTTGATTTGCAACTGTCAGGGTAATGAACACTGAACTGCAGTATATTTCTCTAACTGGAGGTCTAATTAACTCATGGGAAGTGATATTAAATGATCCCATGGCACTTGAGAACTCTTGGGACATATAGAACTTAACATTATTTTCACCTGTATTACCCATAGCAGCTGCCCCCATTGTTGCCATCTTAAGAAGAAATCACATTAATTTTAAGAGAGAAACGCTGTTAATCTCTATTGTGTATACAAAAACTGATCATGGAATGCTTCTTTTACCTTACATTTTAACGCAACCAAAATCAAGTATCCTGCTCTGGGAAAATGCTGGGTTGCCTTTTGTTATTAGGAGGAAATTTCCATTTTTCAAGAGCACAACTATTTGCACTATGATCTTCTGAAGGCTTCTGAGAATTGAGGCTTTTCTCGTGCTTTCAAAGACACTTGGTTTCAGAAATGTGCACCAAAATATTTGCTAAAATTCTGATTATCACCATAAAAAGAATATAGAATATAGAATATACTGAAGGCAGATCATGTTATGATGGTAATTACTCCTATTTATACTTAAATGCAAATATATAAGAGGGCCCTATCTCCTCTGAATGGAAAGTTCATCACAGTTTTACCAGTTCTTTTAATTTACCTGTTAAGGATCCGGGATCCCTGTCAGAAGAAAAAAAAAAAAGTATAAAGAAAAAAAGAAAATTATAAAAGAGGGGCATGGGGGAAGGGGACACAAATAGAAGGGGTATTTTTTTAAAAAAAGAGTAATTTCCTTAGGGAAGAAAAAAATAGAAGAAAAATTATTCTATTCTTGTAGGAAACAATTCCCAATGATAAGCTCTCAGCAGGAGCCTCATTTTATTCCTTATTGCTATACAGTATCCAAAAAACCAGATTTACTACAATTTTAACTGAGCTGTACTTCTCTCTATCTTTTAAAATGCACTTAAAATGGGGAAATAAATACCCTCTGTAGTGCATTGCTGACTGTGGTGTGCAGTTGAACCATCACAGTAAATATTTTAATTAAAACTCAGAAAAGGAGCTGCAATATTAGTAATGCAGTAATCGTTTTCAGGTTGTCTGTTTTCAACTCCAGCCTTCTTCACTTGGGGGACTTCTTTCATGAGGATTTTACTAAAATCATTTCCTGAGCCTACAGGAAACTCTTAATTACCTTGATTTTAACCATTGCTAAATGATAATCAATTTCATCTTCAAAACAAAACAGGTTAATTTAGCTCATAGAGTGTGTCTGAATATTAATTGTGTCATGTTTGCATATCCTTCATGATTAGCAGGCATTTAATAAGGGAAGGAAAAAAAGTTGAGACAGCCTTTGAATGAACAGAGGGAGGAAAAAAATGAAACAGAAAATCTTCCAAGGAATAGTTAAGAAACGGGGTGGGTGCAATTGCAGTACTCCCTGCACAAAGGTCTCAACCACAACTGCACACATTTCTTCTGTGTTTGCAAATATATTTATCAGAATACCACCCTGCATTTATGTAAAAAGATAACCTTTGCTGTCAGTAGCAGCAATGATATCTCATTAGTCAAAACCCTGGCATTCCAGTCTCAGGCTATCATCAAAAAGACATTTATGGATACATGGAGCACATCATAAAAACATGCAATGAATTATGATTTTGTAACACACCATCGCAAGAGCTCTAGTTTGTGTAAATATATTTCATTTCTCCGAGGAAACATTAATATTGGTGTCTAATCTGATGGTTCAGACTTTCATGTTTGCTTAGCCTCTGTACATTTTTAGAGGAATCAGTGTCACAGCACAGCTCTGACATTAATACAGTCACAATGCAACCCTGTTCAGAAATTGCAAAAACTGTTATCTCACTGCAAATTTAAGGATAGAGCAATCTTCCCATGTCAGCTGGTTGAGTATATCTCTTCTATTACAAATGTCTCATTCATATAATCTCATTTATCACTTGGGGTTTTCAGCTTGCCCCAAAATTAGTGACGTTGGGACTAAACTATTTTTGTATTAAACAACACATAAATTACAAAGTGTTAATATTAGTTTCTATATTTACATATACAAACAAAATACAAAAGCTCTGAGATTTTGTACTAAATATATTAAATATTAAGACCTTTCTCTTCCTCAAAATCTTTGTTTACACCGTATTACAGATTTGGCTTTTGGGAGCTGAGCATAACAAATGTTTCTTCATGAATGAGAATATCTGTAAAAATTACATCTTCCATAACCATTTGCCAGTTAACTATTCTGCTTAATAAATCAATAAATAGACTAGGACAGCTCAACTGGGTATGACTTTATAAATATCTCTTGCCTTTGAACAATGTTTCATCTGGATGTAATGTTTTTCTCCCTCCCTTACTTCCCTTCTGTTGTAGAACTCAATTTTCAAGTTCCAATAATAAAGCTTTGACAATAAGTTTTTATTAACCTTTATTGTTCTAAAGCCTACATATGAGATGAAATCCCACAGCTTTAACTGTCAAAGGTTAAAAAAGTGATTGCTGCTTCTACTGGGTATCTGAAAGATGCTCAGTTGTATTTTCCTTCATATGCACACTACTGAAGGAAAATACAGATTACAATAACTGGAGATAGAAGACTTGTAAAAACAAATCCACAGCGCAGTATTTTTTTTCATTTTCTAGGAAAATAGAGCTTAATTTAAAAGGGAATCTTTTACAGTTTAATAGTTTTGTCTTGCCTTCTCTTGGCTACTCTATGTGACTTTTTCTACTACTTTAGTCAGCTAACACTAAACAGCAGACTTGCACTTTATTATGAGGGAGAAGTATGAGATTTCAGGAGGGATTTCTTCCTGCATTATCACTGAGCCACAGTGAATTTCCATGGAAAACTTAGCACAGCCACTTGTTTTAAAAAGTAACAACTTTTTAAAGGTCTCTGCCCCAGAAAGGTAAAGATCTATACACATAATGATTATAAACACAGTTTGACCTTTTTCTGACTTATTTTGCTGAAAATTCTCCAGTGAAGCCATGGATAAAGCCTATTTGAGGGCTGAAAGAAGATGCTTCTCCAGCACAGGATCAAAGTGTAGAATCCTCTTCTGAAAGTAAATTTCTCCCTCCACTTTTATGAAACACAGACAGAAGATGAGGTCCGTATAAAGGAGGCCAGAAGGGTTAATGAAGCCAGAACAGGGGTTAGGGAGCTCTTTCTAGAAGGGAAACCTTGAGTCATACCTTCTGATTTTTTCAACTGAATTGATTTATGGAAAGTGACCATTAAAAACAGGGGCATGATTAGAGGCTGTAGAGCAGTGCAAACCTTCTGGTCTGTGTTTTGCCACATATCACAGAAATTCACAAAACGGCCCAAAAATTTCACTGGCTTTAGGTTGGGTATGCTAACCCTCCTATCACTGATAAGATACAAGTGCAACTTTTGGGCATTTTAGTCTGCAAATTGTTGCTGCCCTGAAGCAGAATAGAGGCAATCTCTGTAGTCAGAGAAAATGTGCTGCTGTCTGCACACAGGTTGTGATCTCTCTGCAACACATCACAGGATGCAAAGTGGGAAAGGAGAGTCTTGTTCCCAATCAGGCCAGCAGCAGAATTCCCAGTGATGTGATGGCAGCAGTGCCAACCTTCAGCTCAGCTAGAATGCAATGGAATTCTTATCCAGTGATACAAGTAACACTTCATTAGAGAAGTCCTGAAGTACATATTGATCTGAAAAACTCAGTCATCTTCATCCCAGGCTGCAGCCTGTAACTTTTATGTTTTGGTTGTCTTCATTAAAAGACCCAAAACCTGTACAAAAGTGAACATACTTCCATGTGTATTTCCTTGCACTGAGAATCCAAAATAAATAGATAAAAATTCTTCTGCTCATTAATTTTATTTCATTTTCTAAGTATCAGCTTCTGCTTCATAGGCTCGGTGACACAGTATATAAATGAGGCAGGAAAACTCCTTGCCTTCGGAGTGGGGTACAGGTCATGCTCACTTGCAGAGTGCCAGGTTGTGATGCCCACTCCAGAACCAGCCAAACAGGCTGCCCAGTCCTGCCAGGAGCTGTAAAGCACAACAAAGCTCACAGAGGATGACCACAGACTCTTCTCTCCCTCCTTTGCCATTCATAGCAGGGCCTGCAGGCACAAACTGCTGGATGCCTATTCTAAACACTTGGAAATTAAAAAAGGACAACACATGGACTTTGACCTGTAAACCCTTTGCTACACAAAACAGGTACTGTACTCTTCTCCTGTGATGCTGACATTTGATCCCTTATGTGCTAGGAGCCCTGGGAGAAGCTCCGCTTTCTCCTGCTCCTTTAGTGATAAGAATGAGGAGAAAGGTACAGACAGAATGAGAGAAACAATCAACAAAGAGACTACACAATAACATGTGATTTCCCAAGGTAGTAACTGCTAGAAAATTTAGACTGGAACATCAGAAGTGTGAAGCACTACGAAAGAAAAGGGGAAATTGTATACCTTGAGATGCCTAGATTCTATGCAAATTCAATAGTAAGGAAAGATTTTAAAGATGAAAACTATTTTTAATTAAACCAGGAGAAGTTTTTTCCCTTAAAATTCCATAAAACTTGAAATGGGTTGAACCATGCATCCATATAATTTCAGGCTAAGATAAAAAGCAAAGCTGCTTAGAGTATTGCTGATATTATTAGCACCATGCTCTGACTAGCTGAGTTAATGCTTCTCTTTTGTGTCCATGTGTATGCATATACTTATATGTGCTTATAAATCAAAGACAGCTTTCTGTTATAAACAACAAGGAACTCACTCACAAATGTTTCTGGTGTCTCTGGACAGCTCTTTTTAAATCAGGTGAAAGTTTTTTTGATTAAATAGTGTTCGTGAAACACACAAACATGAACTCAGCTTCCTGTCACAACAGGGAATAAGCAGATGGGCGATGCTGATGCACTTGAGGAGAGAGGTCCCTGTGCACCCTGGCATGTTCAGCAGAACAGCAAGTGAGCAAGAGCACTGTCAGTCCCAGGAAGGGGCAATTCAGTCAGTCAGGTCTGAAATGATTCCTTCTACTTACGAGGTTTCAAACTAGAAATTACACAAGTAGTTAGACTGGGCAATTGCAATGATCTCTCCAGCATTACAAACTATAAATAGATGAAGCACTCAGCATTCTGTTCAGGTTACCTACTTTTCCTCTTAATTCCTCTTGATCTTTTTCTTTAATCTGCTACAGCCAGTTGTCAGAGGTTCAAACACGTACGTATCTCTACACCATTATGTTTATAAACTGTGTTTTTCTTTCCATCCAATGCCAATCTGATGCTAATTTTTTTCTTTAGCTTTGATTTGTCGGCTCACATTTCTTTTTAGGTGTATTTTTTGTGTAGGCACATGAACAAAGGTGTCTCTTCATGTACCTTTCATCATTTAAGCCATGCCTAGACTATAAGCTTTCCTTAAAACAAAAGCTGAAGTTCAGTAACTTTGAATCAAATGTCCCATGACTACAAGGCTTAAGAGGCTGGAGTCCTTCTAAGTGTAGTACAAAGCTGTCTTGACTAATTTGTACTTCTGCAAGAATTATTTCATTGTTTCTACCATTAGGGTTTCAAATCCCCATTGCTGTTTGTGTCTGTGATTAAAATAAAGCAATGTTTCAATGGTTTCTTATACCAGAATTGTAGTGCTTTCACAACTAACAGTAAATTTCTTGAAAGGACAGGGAGTATTTTCTGAATTTCTAAACTCAACAACAGATATATATTAAAAAAAGAAAAAGAAAAAATGCAACAACAACAAAAACCAACCAACCAACCAAAAACACTCCCCCAGAAAACTTCACCAAGAAAACCCAACCCACCCAACACCGGTGGGAAGACTGCCTGCATATCTAATAGACCAAATGTAGAGAAAGTTATGTTACCATCTAAAAAATGATGAGAGAAGGTAAATATCCATTAAGCAGCATGGCAGCACTGTCTGCTTTTTGCTGTGTCTAGTTCTAAGAGAAATAAGCAGTTGCCTAAGGCTGACAAGATATTCTGGCATCATCACTCCTTGTTCCCACAAGCTCCACATTTTCTTCTCCTTCTGCCAACATTAACGCAGGTACCGGTGATGTGAGGAAACTGCTCCTGCCGATGTTCCCCTGTGCAACCTGTGTGTGGTGTGCACCTGTGCACATATGTGTGAAAAAATAATAAAGCATTCTAATGCCTTTCGGAAAATCACAGCTTTTAAGCTTTTCTGAATCAAAAATATCGTTAAAAATAACAAAATATTTTCAGAGCCGTACATTAATGTTTTCATCATCCTCTGCTTCTCATTAATGTCCACTTGCCTGATAAAATCAATAATATAACGTGTACACAACCACAGTTCAGACTGTAAGAGCATTCATGCACTGCAAAGTAGAAAGAATTTCCAAAGAAGCAATTAAATATAGCCTTTCTACACAGATACAAGTTGTGGGACAGTCAACCTTGTCTCCAGCCAGTTAAACAGAGTTGTATTGAAATGCAAATATATTGATTCCACAAGTGTTTCTGTGGATACCTGTTAAAAAAACTTCCCTCAAAAGCTATTAAAGAGTACATGGGTTTTGCGTCAACCCATACATAAGAACACAATAGGCTCTGTTAAATAAAGATAAAG
Organism: Rhipidura dahli; assembly: GCA_013399225.1. NCBI lineage: Eukaryota > Metazoa > Chordata > Aves > Passeriformes > Rhipiduridae > Rhipidura > Rhipidura dahli. The sequence continues at coordinate 492,942 of VXAC01005349.1, forward strand.
GAGAGGAATAACCTTGTTAAAGGCATGACTGTATGAAACAAGGTTGTGCATTTACCACTGTTTGACTGTAATTACGACTTGTAGAAAAACAGTAGGTTCCTTGGGAATTAATACAGTGGTTGCTCAATCCTTTTATATTTAAACCACTGTTCATTTTGGTTTTAACCCTTTTTATTTCCATTTCAGTGTTTTGGAGGGCTTTATTCAATATACAACAACATAAGCCCAGTAAGCACATGCCAGCAAGAAGGAAATAACCAGGGAAGGTGTCTCATTTGTACTCTGGTTATAAGGGCTCACTGTGGCCAATGGACAGCAGTGAAAAATGGAGCTTTGCAGGTACTCGGAAGCACATCCAAGACATATTTGCAACTTCATTTATATCTGGTTTGCATCATAACTTAAACAGAGACAAACAACAAAACAGAAAGAACCCCAGTGAACTTCCACTGAGGCAGTCTAGCTTTTTTATTCATAGTGGTGTCACAAAAAAATAACCAGAATTACAATGAAAATCAGATCAGAAAACAAGCAGCTTATCACTGTAGCTGTAGGAGAGAACATTGGGCAGCAGAGTGGCAGAACTCTGCCAAAATGGGGCAGTTGCAGAATTTATACATCTCTAGATTATTCAACTCCTTCACCAAAATTCGGCCAGCTAAACTGAATAAGATAATTAACATGAGCAACTGAGAACCTCCAGACAGTACATCTGTTTACAAAGGATCTGCTGCCTTTACATAATCCACTCCATTAATTAAATTGTGCTGAGTGGCAAGACCATTAGCTGCAAGTTTGTTAGCTAGCAAGGTCTCCTATGGGATGTTAACTGCTTTGCTTTCATGGGAGACTAAGGCTGAGATAGCAGTGTCCTAAGTGGGCTCTCTATGCTTCTGTAGGACATAAATTTTTGGAGGGAGAGGCTCCTTGTTATTATAGTTTTTTTTCCTAGGTTCTGAAATATTGATAATAAGTGAAGGCTATAGAGAGTTCTGAAAAATAATTATTGCCCTGGTGTAAATTCCCAGTATCATTTACTCCCAGGAAATGAGTTTTGAACTGTGTTTCAAATGCATCCATTTAGCAACAAACGATTAAATAAATAAATAAATTCTGAGGATAGAAAAAGTTCGCAGCAACACTTTACAAAGATTTATTGTATAAATTAAGGCTTTGGAGTCCTTGACCTCCAGTTTAGTTGCTGTATTATTTATATTGATGAATTCCCAATGTTTATCACTATCTATATTGAAATGACATCATAATCCTTTTTCTGATACAAATTAGATTAAGTCAGAGCTTTTAGCTTCAAACCATTCTAAAAAGTCTGAGGGTGTATTGATTGCCATAAGACACAAGGCATCAGTTTTTCACCTCTTCCAGACTGTTGCTTAGAGAAATACCACTAGAAGAAATTGGCTAAATGACTTCAAAATGTAGACTGTGATCAAAATAAGCAATGCAAGATACCAGATCCTTTCAGTTTGGAAACATATATAAATCTCCTTGGCTCTTGACATTTCTGTTTTCAAAACACATGACACAAACTCAGCTAACCTCTCTCAGCAGCTATTTTACTCCAGTGGCTTCATAGCCATCTGCTTCCAGTGTCAGCAGTGTATCAGAATTGAAATTCAGACTTCATCCTGAACAGGGAGATGATGCTTTTGAATAAACACCATCATCCAAAATATGTCCCACATCTCCAGAGCAATGATAGCAGGGAAGAAAAGAGTGGTGAGCTCTGAAAATGGGCTGTTCCTCCAGCTGCAATGATTCGCGGTTTTGTCTTGAATACATTACTCACATCTGACATTGTCTCTGCACTGGCCTTCAATTCCAGTGGCTACAAAATATAAATTGCCTGAACATGTTCTGTTTACACTGGAGCAAATTGCCATGGTTATAGTACAATCAGGAAGTGCAGCAAAAGCATGGAGCAAAAAAATGGATCAGAGAAAGCTAACACATGGTCATGGAAAAAGTAATATTTTTGATCAAAATAAAGGAGGTTCACAGACAAGAAGAAAGGAGGTGTTTCATTTCAGTAGTTACTGGGGCTGAAACTGCTACATTTACAGATCTCTGTAAACAAATTAAGCGCTGTTTCAAACAGTATAATTAAGAACTACTCTGCACTTTATAGCCTCCAGAGGAGCATAACTAGAAATGTACAGGGGCCAAAATGGCAGTTCCACTAAAAAAATGAGATTTGAAAATACATATTCATTCAAACCGTAAGTGAATATGGAAGTCTTCAAAATTCTTGTGTTTACATGGGATTGTTAATATCTAATAAGAAAAATAAAGAATATAAAAATACATTTCAAAATGTTAAAATAAAGTAGAGAATTTTGATGTTGTTTGAGCTTTCATCCTAAACAGAAATTTAACAAAATCAGCTTTAGGATGTTTTTGTATTGGTGATGGAATAGTGCCCTGACCAAGACTCAGCAGATAGTTCTGCTGCAGGGCTGGAAGTGTTCATCTAAAACTAAATGAAATTATTTTGTCACATGCTATTCTCTTTTCATGGCTTTTAGCAAAAGGAACACCTGTAAGTCAGTTGATTTCTGTATGTGTGGTAGAAGATAGATCACCTCAAAAGGTCCTTTCCAGCCCAAACTATTCTGTGAATCTGTGACTGTGGAGATTCTGAACAAGAGTTCGAGACATACAGGATGCAGGACTGGATTGCAGGTGTACCTACAATAGTGAAAAATGTGTAACATCCCCCTGGCCCACACAACGCTTAAAAAATGCTTTTCTCAGTTATCTCTGTCCTATCAGATTACTACTTACTGTATTTACTGTTCTCCATAATTTCTGAGGCAATATTGTTGTAGCTCATGGAAACTTTTGCAGCTGTGATAGTTAGCTGCCATTGATCACATTTTTTTAAAAGGAGAAAAATTGGCAAACCTGTCTCTGTCAGTGTTTGTTGCTGTGACAAAGTGTTTTCTCTATTGACTGCAACTGCAGTATGAGGGTTGCAGTGGCATTTCCAGCTATGTTTTTTTCATCATCATTTTTAGATGAATTATCTACCTTGGTTTTTAATATCTACTGTAACTCCTGCTGCAATTGTGTGTATACTCTGTGAACTCCAGTAGATTTACTTGTTAAAGATAAGCTACTTTATATAGAAGAGACTTTATAATGAGCCAGTGTTGGGCAGTAATGCATAGAGACCCAAAGCACTAAATTTTCTGGAAGTTGATGAAGATGGCCTTTGGTGCCTACAGATTTGCTGTATTTAAAAAAATCTGAATCAAAGTGATAAAGATTGCTCCTTTTCCCCTCCCTGTATTTTTAATGCAATTTATACTAAAATAAAGACCACTTATACATGTTTATGAGTTTATAACAGAAAAAAACAAAGGACATACCGTAAAATCCATTTTACAGAGTAAGAAAGAGGTAGAAAGGTATCAGTGGCTTTACCTAAAGTAAAACAAGAAATACACAGCAGTAATAGTGACTGGCCTCCAGAAGCCAGGACGTTATCATTCCTGCTAGAACGTGTGAATCTTCTTTGGTGCCGTAATCAAGTCTCTGTCAATGATGTACACACTGCTGCAAAATGCCAGCCATGAAGGAAAAGGAAAAAGTACTTACCTAGTTGTAGCAAGGTTCATTATTCCCTCTTCTGACAGCACTGGAGAGAGCAGTTTTCTTTAATACCAAGGTACTTCAATTACCTTTGCAGCACAAATACATCCCTCTTATTTTCTGCTTCTTTGGCTATAGAGAAAAGAAAGGATCGCTGTCCTGCATTATACAGACCACAACTATGTTTTGCTCTCCACATGAATTTGAAGCCTCTGTCTTTGCAGGCACAATTTTTCAGTCTTCAATTGAAACACTGCATACTGCTTTCATCAAGTCCTGTAGTACTTTTAGCTATAACATTGTCATGAGTGTTGAATGTACTCAGCCTTGTGCTAAACATGAGAAGTTTGTTCACTCCTACAGACTACTGACACTGCAAATAACACCTAAATTCTCCTCTAGGTAATGCAGTAAAGGCTTGGAGATAAAAAACCACAGAAGTGGAGTCTCTGTTCTTCTGTATATATCCTTTAAAGTGTTCACTGCAGGTAAGCTGGAAGGAAAGCAATGTTCTCATGATTTTTACTTACTCTTTCCTATTTACCGTTTAACTTTTGCATATAAACAAACTTGTACAATGAAAGTGCAAAGTTAACTTGACCAAGCACTTAAATACCCTTGTTTGCTTTTGCTAAGCCAAAGGTGATTTAAGAGGAATCCTGCTGAGAGGTGAAAAAAGACTTTGATTTCACCATAACACATATGTCTGAACACAGAGGTAAGATTCAATTTTGAAGTTTTTTCAAAATATCACTACAAAGGAGACATAGTAAAGATATAATGGAACAGAGAGCAAATGTCCTTCCCAGCAGAAAATCCAATGTTCATTAATTCATACAAGCAGAAAAATGCAGCATAATTCATGTTATCAACAGCTTATTATGGGATCATAATGCAAAACTTGAGGTGCCCTAGCACACTGTAAAATATAAATGAATATAAAGACCAAACTGGGAAGTATGTTACATAAGAGTTAGCATAATAATTATGAGGGGAGCCATATATATACATTTATTGTCAAGGACACACAAACCCATTTGGATCTATCCTTGATTTTTTATATAGCTCTGTTCTATTAAGGGCAGAAAGATGAACTGTGCCAACAGACAGGCAAGCATGGGCAAGTGCATGACAAATCTATGACAGGCTGAAAATTTCCAGTGCATTCACATTCGTCTTTTGACATCTGAACTGGTATTTTCAACACCAGTGTTTCCATCCACCCACAGCTGAAAATTAACCAAAAATCAAAAGCTTTCAAAACACTTACTGTATTTATTTATTTTCAACTGCATGGTATGTGAGTGCTCCCATGGTCCAGCTTTGACAAATGTCCTGAATAACACTTGCAGGGACAGAAATGCATAAGTAAATAGTGTGAGTGAATCATATTACACAAAATTATCTGGGAGAACATTTGCCCCAAATTATTAAAGTGAAAGAGAATTGTCAGATGGATTAAATAACTGAGAAATTACAGAGACTTCTGAAACAAAGACAGACTGAAAAGAGTTATTGAAGCACAAACATTTGTAAGAGAGGGGAGACCTGCAGGTTGACACAGAGGTGGTCAAAATGTGTTTTGGTGCTGCTGCAAGTTGTCACACAAGCAGCACAGCCTCTGCCAAGACCTGACAGAGCATTTTCATCATCAGACACCATAAGCAGTCACACTCCTACCAGGAGAGTGAGAGCTTGGGGTGCACCAAGTAGGCACCCAAACCCGGAGAGGGCACACGTTACTCAAGGAGGATGGGAGCTCGTGAGGGAAGGGGATCTGAGACCATCCTCATGGGGGTAGGATGAGTTACAAAGGATGTTTCAAAACTTGTAGGCATTTGTTAACATTTTATGTCTGGTTTTGTGGATTATCTGGTATTGATTCTTAGTATATAGTTCACTGATTGTTAATTACATGTTGTTAAGTATTTGATTAAGTGGTTTGATCCTGATTTAGTTTAGAATATGTGATCTGAGCTCTGTGAAGTATAGTTTCACATATCTCAATATTCTACTTCTTTTGTCCCTGACATATCAGCTGGACAAAGATGATAGATGTGAACTCCTAACAGTAAAAATAAAAAATAAAAAATTCAGTTTGAAAGTCTTCAGCTGGTGGTAGTGACACTTTTTGTGTACATGATACCACACATTTCACAAGATTACTTTGAAACCTGAGAAGCAGCAATCCCTAAATCCCATCTGTTACAGACAATCATATAACTAACTTTACACTTTTTTACAATTCCATAAAAATTACTTAGCTATTGCTCAAAACACTTCCAGGGAAAATTAAATATCAGTGGTGTTAGGGAAACCTCTCTCTCTGACCATCCAGAAGCCACTCTTGCAGTCCCACCACCACAGCCTGAGCAGGGACTGAAGCCCCTTTGCAGCTGCATCCCCACACTCACACAGTCAGATCAGGTTTCCTTAGCCCAGGTTTCCCATAGCAGAGTCTCAGACATCCAGATCCTTCAAATGATTTAATCTTGTTGCAATAACTAAATAACAAAACAACAGCTCGAGCTGGTGCCTCCAGGGAGAGACCCCAGATAAAGGAACCCTGAGCTTTTATCTCCTCACAGTCTAAGGGTGCCATTGTCCTGAGGGGTACCCAGCTCCTGCCTTATTCCCGAGTGTCCCCCAGCAGGTCCCCAAGCCCTTTGTCATGCACGGGATCAGCACTTCATGGACTCTTGTCTCTGCAGATGCACCCTGAGCTGCCTGCACCAAATATATTCCTCAGCAATTAGTAACTCTGTTTGCAGTGGACAGTTCAGAGCATTTAAGTGAAGAGTATTTCGGGTTCTTGAATGGGAGCTAGTTCTGGTGGCATGTTACATAATCCTTCTGGTAAAAAATCTGTCTCAGTTAAATTTTAGGGATTTCTGTGAACTAATTTTAATGCTATGACTTCAGTTTCCCCACCACTGAGGAAGATGCAGTAACACTTGCTCACTTGCTCTGAAGTTAGTACCCTTTAGCTGTCTTCTTCAATCCAGAACAGCTCATGAGTTGCTCATTTAATGTCTGAGTAGATTAATTAATTCACGGAATTCATTAAAACTAGTCAAGAGAGAAGAGTGATGGGAATAACTGGCTAAATCCTACCTTTTGAAAATATCCAGGGCTTGATTCATGACTAAGGACAGCTTGCACTGAGGTGGCAATCCTACAGTCCTGCTCCAGCTGACTACAGGGAAAGTGCAACTGTTTTGTGTGGCAGCTGCTGAACAACCACAAATTACAGCCTGCTGTCTTGCAGAAACCCAGAGGGCAGTCTCGGTTTACCTCAATACCCTGGGCTCTGAGGCTGTGATATTTCAACTTTTGCTTGGTGTAGAAATACCCAAAGAGCTCAGTGCATTCTGCTTCTGGCACAGTGGGTGAGCAGGGGGGTAGGAGATGTGACATCGATCTTCCATGATGGGACTTGCACTTGTGATAACCATTTAAGTGCATGAAAATTTCAAATATTTATAGAGCTACTTGTTTTTAATTAAGTAATATCAAATTAATATAATTTATTTCTAGTTTCCTTGAGATTATTTATTCATCACTCCCAGATTTGTCATGTGCCAGCCCTTTGTTTTTCTGTGCTACATATCTAATATTTCCCAAGTCAGATAATTATTTTAATTGCAGTTATATGCTACTAATACATACTACTACTAAAATAGTGTATTTCCAAAGCTGAAAATTATTTCATCTGTGGCAAGTTGTCAGTTACAAGTGCTTCTCACACTACATTTTTTTATACCATTCTCATTAAATCAAAATGGGATTTACTATTAGAGTTATCCCACACATTCAGAAACTTACTTCTCAATCCTACAATTACAACACAAAATATCACATTTGATTATTGCTGAAGACAGGACAGGGTTCATTATAAGAGTTTTGGTAAATCCAGCGTGCTCTCCATTACTTATCTCTCACAATGACAAAATTTTCACACGGTTGTCAGGGATGAAGGCTGAGACAGACCACATGGGTGTCCTTCACGTCTCCCTTCCTTAAACAAAGCAGAGGGAGGGGCCTGGAAACCCAAAAGCCTGTGTGCAATTGGTCATTGTCTCAGCTGTCAGTACAGTCCTGTTTATGCTGACCCCATTCCAACAGGAGAGCTTTCAGAAGGCAGTTTCCAAAGTGAACATGAAATTAATAGAACAGGTATTGTGAATCTGAGGTAGTTTAGAAGTGCATGGCAACTGTAGTGTAGAATAGATGTATTTAATAGCACCTGCAAATCACCATCCACAAGTATTTATTCTCACATCTCTGCAATGCAGTGCTTTTCAGAAAGAAACCTTGTGATTATCTCAGTCTGGGAGCTACATTAACAGTTTAATAACAGGCTTTAACACGGTGCAGTAGTCGTAGACAAACTCACCCAAGCAAGTTTTGGAAAAAAAGGCTAGAATTTTCTTTTTTTCTGATTCTAGTACATCCTAGTGTAACTGTCAACACAATTTTCAGTCTAAATTTGGTGAGTTAAAACTGAGTTTGACCAAGGCTGCAGCAGAGAGAGCAAGCACAATATTGTTAAGAACTGAATTTTACCGTGCTCACTTCTGGAAACAAAATGGGGAGTTCTAAGTAATTAGGAGCAGTGAGGGGGTGTTTGGGGTTTTGGGTTTTTTTTCTTTTTTTTTTTTTTTTTGGTTTGTCGTTTGTTTTGTGGTCTGGTTTGGAGTTTTGGGGTTTGTTTTGGTTTTTTGTTGGTTTTTTGACAGAGGAAGCAACAGGTTTTTAGCCACATTTTGAGGTTTTTAGCCACATTTTGTAGATCACACTGATGTGAGTATTTGGTATTCAGGCAGAACATCGTTTTAGATCTAGAATATATGATAACTAAAAGTAGACATAGCAAATTTGAAACACCACTAGTCTCAGTTCTACTCCATTCTATGTCTTGAGGTTTATGACATATCTCAGAAGTACAGCTACAGCTGTATAGCTACAGCTACACCATTCAAACTGAAAAGTGAAAGCAATGCAAACTATGCCTCTGAAAACTCAACTTTTTTTCAAAAACTACTATCTTTGCTGAATAAAATTATGAAGCAGGTGAAAAATGTACTACATTAAAATATCATAAAGTTATGTAAAAATAAGTTTGAATGAGAACTCTTGCATTGGACTGATTATGATTAGCTTTGCTAAACAAGCTAATCTGCAGTGGAAAATTGGAAGGAAGGAAATGAACATCTCATCACATTCCTTTCCTAAAGATGATATCAAAGCTGCTCAATAAAAACAGATTTTGAAAATGTATATAAGCAGCACAGACAGAGGCAATTCTATCTGCAATTCAGTATTCAGCTCTTCAGCAAAGTATGTCCAGACAAGAAACAGCAGTTGCTACTTGACCACTCCAAACTATCAACTACTGACTCAGTCAGTGTCTTCACTGGAAGAAGATTTAAAATAACAGATTTAAACCTAATCTGTTAAAACCTGTACCTGTCATTACTGGCAGAGAAAGAAAATAAAAATTACACCTTTCCTCTTTCCTGTTTTATATGTAATAATTATGGCAATGGAAGGCATTATGATCTCAAGGAGCATCCTAAACCATATAAGGATTGCCACCTGATGGCAGCATCATAGTTACTATAACTTATGGGTTTTTAGACAGATATTAACTTAGTGTCCTAGCGGTCCCTTCTGCATTTTCTATTTAAATGGGATTTTTGCAAGGCTACTGAGGGTAATGGAATGTTTCCACAGGTCACAAAGGACAGGTACAAGCACATAAGTGATACTGCTGAGGACTCAGGGTGGTATTCATCCCATGACATTGCATTTGGCAGATGATCTATGACTACAGGGATCCTTTGCCTCCACTTATAGCTCATTCCAGCATTCCTCCATTCTTCCTACTCTGCAAGTGAAGCACTGTGAATTGCTGCTTCATCATCCTGACACTCTGCACCAGCTCACTGCATTGTCTGCCACAGCTACCCAAATTTGAAATATACTCCTGCTGCCTTGGGGCTCTATCAATACACATCAAGGTAAAAGGAAAGGAAGGAATAAGATTTTTTCACACGTAGGTAATACATTGATTCTGTGAACACAAATTCCATTTGTAAACCCCTGTATTCACTTCCACATTTTTTCCAAAGGATTACCATCAAAAGGATTGCCAAGCCCCACAAACCCTTTAAAATCCTGCCTGAAGTTCCTCATAGTCTGTAAATGAAAACCACACCTCCCTGAGAACTTCCACTGTACATCAGTCTCATTGCAGCTACAAAGAAATTATTTTAATGGTTTTCCTCCTCTACATAAACATTTCTTTCTCACAAATTGTGTTTCTTATATAAATATCTGATTTGAGAAATAATCTGGTTTAGTCTGGGAAAATAAGCAATAAACTTCTTTAATCATAGTGCAGTATTAAGAAGTGTGACATTTTGGTTTTATCTACTTATCACTCATAGTTAATTTGAAACAAAATGATTTTTGTACCAACACCTTCCCCTCTGAAAAAGATACATCATATTGTAGATGTGATAAGCAAGGCCTAAGCTGATACAAGGAAGCCATTAGCTCCTTATTAGACCACACATACACTAATAGAGTTAAATTCTTATCCTACCTCGAATTCTGTACACAAAATACCATTTAGGATCTTCCATACACACTGAGACCTGACTGCTGTCATTTCAGGAGTCCCAATCTGATGATTAAAGCTCTTTATTCATCACTAAAATGGATAGAAACATGCTAGAGGCGAGTACCCAGTAGCTCCATCTGAGCTTGGCCTTGGGTGCTGCTGCAGACACCAAGGAGGTTGGCAGGGCAGCCATGGCAGTCTCCTCTTGGCACCTCAACTCTGAGAAGGGAGCAGAGGTTATGTCCCCACAAGTAGCACATGTTGCCACTCCAGGATAAATTTCTAAGTGGCTTATCAGCTAAAGATTACAAACTTTGAGCTAATAAATGCCCCTTCTTAAATGGTGTGATGAATTAGAATCAGAGTGTTTTCTTTTGAACATTAATGTGAACACAAAGAAAAATTCCATTTTCATTTATGCCACTTGCCACATTCTATTACTTAACACTTAATTATCCCAGCAGTGTTTATTCTCCTCCTCCTCAACAAAGAAAACTGATTATTTAAAAGGAAAGCAACTGAATTACACCCTTTCACTGATGTCTATGTCCTGTTTTTCTTTCATTCCATTCAGAGTATGTAATTTTTCTTTTCCTTTTAGCTAAAAATGCATCTGAAGGATCAGAGTTAGAAGGTTAGTTCAGTTTTGTATATTCATACATCCACACTTTAGGACACTCTGAGGGAACAAAACATGATAAAAAATGCCAGTCTTATGAAATAAATAGTGAAATTACCATCTCCTCTTACCAAGACACTTCCACCTTCTGTTGCCATTTAGGCCTGGTTGTCTTGCCTCTCCTTCAAGTCCACACTGTCTGCTGGAGTTGCAGGCTTTCCATTCCCTGCTGTAACTCCATGTTCTCACATTTAGGTCTGGAGCCTCTTCTCCCTGAGCAGGCTCAGAAACTGATACAGAAGCCATCTCTCCTGCCTCTTCCCAATCTTCTTAAAAGATCATTGACTCTTTTGGGTCACTGACTCATTGATGAGACAACTGACTCCTCTTTTCTCCTGAAAAGAAATTATGTTCATCACATATTTCAACATGCAAACCCAGAGGAAACAGTGTACTTTGATAAGATATGATTCTGACAATTTATTTTGATATGTTCTTAAAGGAAATACTTCCATCTGCTCATAATATAACCCAAGACAGACATAACACATTTTAAAGCAGGTAGACAGAGATTTCAGTCGAAGTGTTCATAGAAGAAAGAACACAGACCTTTCTAAGGAATTATTTAAGTATGCTGGGCAGTTAAAAATATTTCATACAGCTATTTCAATAAAGCAGTGCAATTAATGCAGTTTAATGAACTACTCAAATTCAGCCATGGCTCGAGCTGCTTCTACTGAATATGGCCATCAGAGGGAAAAAACAGAGAGGCTCTTCATTTCAATTAGCTTTGCATCTGAACCAAGATTATCCCTTGTTTTGTTTGGTTTTATTAAAAGATATTTCAATTGTTTCATGATGGACAAAAACTGTGAACAAAATAGTTATTACATTTGTGAAATATTTAATTCTCAAGCAATTAACTGCAGCAAATACCACAAATATGTTTCTTCACTGTTTTGGTATCTCAGAAAAATTATACATGTCAGGAAGGAATATCGAGAATAGAAAGATGGACATTTTGAAATGAAAAGGTGAATATATGAAACTTATTCACCTCTAGAAGGAAAAATAAATCTGAGTGACACCTAATTAAAAGCAGTTTTGAATCAATTTGTTAATTTTCTCACCTTTCTGTACAGCTATAGTAACAATCTCTTTAAATGCCTACACATAGTGCAATATTTGCAAAATAACAGAATATTCATGCAATATACCCCTAAAGTTTTACCAGGAGACCCTTATATGCAAATAAAAAACCAACAGTCAGGCTGCTTGAAAGTATCTGAAATTTGTCACTTATTTGATGACTTATCTAGATCTTATCTTCATGAAATAAAGACATATCCACCAGTGACAGGTGGATATACATTCTCTTCAAATACCTAATTCCACAGCCTGTAATCCCATGTGAATGAGGAGACAGAGCCCGAATTGCAAACCACCCATCCTTCCCTATTTGTATTTAGTGGCAGCTCTACTCTGACAAATGTGGAAGTTGATAAGGTAAAGGCTGAGGGAGCAATGCTGGAATCCTCAGCTCTACTGGCAGGATTTTGAGCCACAAATATTGTTTCTCTTTTGTCCTGTACTTCAGACTTCGGGGGCCCACTAATCTGAGATAATGCATTTTTTGGCACAGTCTTCTGTGAGATGAAATTTACACTGAACATGGTAACCAACAAGGTTACTGTTTTCTTTGTGGCTCTGGAGGCTGATTTTATTGGTCTGTTGTGGTTTTGTCCTGTTTAGCCTTCCTTACCTTTCTTTAGCTTCCTGGTGGTAGCACCATTTTTGAAGTTGCTAGAATTCTTTTCCCACTGTGGCCCAAGTAATGGGCATTATTTCACAACTTAAATGAATTCATTAAAGGCTATAAGGGGAGTTCTCTTGGTGTTCATTGAGCTTCTAATATCTTGTGGGATCTAGGGGGAGCAATACATTACTTCTCACTGACAGGGATCTTGACTTTCTCCACTCACTTTCTATGGGAACTGAAATAACACTCAGCTGTTCTGTGTTTTCTGCTCTAATTAGACTGAAATTTACATTTTATTATTTCATTTTCTCTCCAAAGGTATAAAAAGAAAAAAGAATATCAACAGTCTAGTTATTGTTATGAGTCTAATGTTAGTAAACATGCTTCCTGCTGGCTGTAGAGGTATTTCTCAGGCTCATGGCAATATTCCTCACCAGACTGTTGGGTTGCCTTCCTGCAACTGTGTACAGTTTACACTAAAAGTGGCTGTCCCTTGTTTTTCAGAGAATCTTTAGCTCTCAAGGCTTAAGTTATAATAGCCAGTGTATTCATTTGATTTATGCCTTTTCTGACTTCCTATTTATCCAATGATTGTAACTGCAGCTGAGAAAGAAAGATCGGGTTTTAAATAATAATTTATCACTAAAAAACTTTATTTAAGCACACAGATAAAGCATTCAGATTCCCAGTTGAGTTAATGCAATTAATAAGTGCAATGAATATTCTAAAAAAATTAGAGATGCCATAAAGTCTGCCCTCATATTTTAGGATTTGTTGGAAATTTTCCTTTGAGGAAGGAAAAACAATATGCTCCATGAAATTGCTCCATGAAATTGCCTCTTGCTGATGGTGCTTAATATCCTGATTGTCAACAGCACCCTGAGGCCTGAGGGTCACCTGAAACAGCTACACAGCATAACCAACCCTCTTAGAAACTAATTTGGAGAATACGCCATTTCATACATCCATTCTTCTCTCTTGCAATCCCTTTTCTGATGCCAAGTGTTGTCTCATTCAGTGTTCCATTTCTTCTTGGAGCCTGTGCTTGAGGCCTTTAATTTGTAATGTGACCAAATTGCACATGTATACCAAGCAGGGAAAAGAACAAGTGTAATTCTCTAGGCCAAATTTTCTAGGTAGATGCCAGTCAGAGAGCAATTCTTTATCTGATATAACTCTTCCCCAATAACTCAATTGAATTAATGCTCCAACAGGTGGTTAAACTCTTTTTTTTAAAAAACTTCCTTCTACAAAATACATCCTCTACTGACCAGAGAGTATTACAGAAACTAAGAACATCTCAGCTTGTTCTTACAAAAGTCAACATAGTCCAACTCACAAATAGCTAAATGAAAGGCTACACACAGCAGCAGAATCCAACATCCATCTCTCTCACCACAGCCCTGTGAAAGAGAATTTCAAAAGGGGTGTATAGAAGTATGAAAAAAATCTCTGTGTGTGTGTGTGTGTGATACCATGGCTTATAAATTGGACAGGCTATAGCACTGCAGTACAGGACATCTGATGTGTTTTAACAGGGCATGTATTAAGCAAGAAAGGGAGTAACTTGGATGTTCGTTTTTACTATAATTAAGCAGTCTTTGTTAATCAGGAGTGAAATTAAATTGTGTCTTCAGATCATGGAAAAATTAAGTGGCATGTTTCATGTGCACTGTCAAAAAAAGTCACTTTGATGGGAAAGCCTGAAGAAATAAAATTCTATTTCCATTAGGCAGTTTTTACTGTTTTCGTCTAGAAAGAAATATGTTTGGCTATGAAAACCTTTAAGAGTTGTTTTTACTCTGTGTAAATGGCAAAGTTGTAGAATTTCTAAATTTAAAATAAACCACAAAACTGCTAGATTTGTATAGGCAAAAATTGCATTACATTTGATAGTTACACACAGCTCAATCTGTCATCTTAAAACACATTCGTTCCTATTTTCAGTATCCATGTAAAAGTGGATGTGTTTTAGAATAGCAGAAAAGTTAAACTCTTTTACTGCTTGCATGTTTTGCTGGCCTGATAAGAATAAAATGAAGGCTGGTATAGATATTTGTTAAAAAATAGCAAAGTCCTTTGATTTATGAATTTTGTATAACAAAAATTTATGTCAACATGTTCAACCCCTTGTCACCCTGGTGAACTCTGTCTTTTTGACCTGGCTGGGAACTGACTGACTACCAAACGTGGGAAGTGCTTGTGTGGTCTCAGTGGACTTGAAGAGCACATCTGAAATCCAACAGGTACCATGGGTTTGACTGACGTGGAGATTTATTCGTTGTTCAAAGCTTGCAACACATGAATTTACAAACAGATATCATTCTAGAACCTGATGACAATCTCTTCATTATACATGCTCCTTTGGTGATTTGGCTGCTGTATATTTTCACTAATGTATTCAGAGACATAATTCATCTGCAAATGAGACGCCCTTTTCAATCACGTTTCTGGAGAAAAAAGTTGTCTAGAAAACTTTTTGACAGTACTTGGGAAAGAGTGCAAAGACTAAATTCTTGAAAAAGTTAAAGAGGCTTTTTCAGGAGGGTTTTTGGGTTATTTTTCTTCCTGATGGCTAATTTAATTTTGGTTTGCTAGGTTAATACTCTTCCCCCATACTGTGTTCCTTCAGTATCTACTACTTGAGTGATTTTGTAATTGACTGCCACACTGCTTATAGCTGTATAGGCAAAATTTACTGTGATTAAAGCCAAATTAATTATTTCCATCCAAATACTAGCAGAGGAGAATTTGCTTGGGGGAAAAAAAATGTTTTACATTCCCTCAGCTGTCTCAAACAGAAAACTCATAACCCCTCTCAGAGAAAAGGTTTTTAAAAAGCAGACCACAATGCAAAGAATTAAACTAACATGTTTCTTCGTGGTTTAATCAGAATTTTGAATTATGTAAGACAGGTTGAATCCGGTAAGTTTGGCAACTCTGCACCAGTAGCCAAGGGAGGTTTCAAAGTCAACCTCTGCAACAAGTGATCCATGAAATCACAGTGGTGCAAGTGGGCACCCCTCTCAAACTGCATAAAGGTCAGATGGCAGAGAAAACTGTAAGGGCACAGCTTCAGCCAGAGAGAAGCATTAAGGACTGCAATTCCTTTTCTCCTGGGGCAGGGATCACAGCACTCGCTCCCAGGATTGTGCCACAACACCCTTCTGCTTTGGTAGTGTGCTAGAGGAGGTGGAGAGCAGCCATGGGTTGCTTTTGTTTCTGCACTTATATCAAATCTTGCAAAGACATTTCTGGCTTCTAAGGAAAGAATTAGTCTGGATTAGTGGCCACCACAATTTCACAGCGGGCATTTGAACTGCCAGAACCTTCCATCAGCAAAACCAAGTCCTTTCCTGAAACCATGACCAGGAAGCAGATTAAGGTGCACAGCCTGGGTTCCAGCTGGACGACAACCACCATGACGTACTTCAAAGTTTTCAGCAAAACCTTGTGATAGATTGCTTCTGGAAAAGGACTCAAAAGTCTTCCCTTGTAATTTGTGCATGGTAAGAGGCATTTGTGCCACCATCTTTACAAGTGTCTGCATGGATAAGCATAAAGAATTAATTTTGCAATAAGGGCTCTTACAATGGAATCTGAGTCTGACATTCTTAAGGCCTGTTGGAGGATTTAGAAGTAGAAGCAGGCCAGCTGTGCTTTCTAAATAAATGAATAATGTAAAAACAATTATTGCTTTTCACAGATACTGCACAGTATAGCACACAATTTATTTTTCTTTTCATTTTGCAATGTGGATGTTTATGTTTACAATGGCACTTTGCTCTGGGGAAGTGACAGTTATGACAACTGAGGACAATATCTAGAGTGTGCTTTGCAATTATTATGCTACAATGGTGAAAAACAGGAAAAATCAATGAAACCAATTAAACTACATTAACTGCAGGGCCCCAATCCAAATACAGCTTTCCCTCTGTATCCAAGCTTTCATCTTAGAAGCTACAGTCAAGACTCCAGTATTTGAGTATCAAACTAAAACAAGATACAATAGGGCTGCTCATACTGACAGGAATAATCCTATTCATTAAAATCTGCTCTCCTTAATCTGTTATTGATGCAGTTGGTAAAAGAGCTTGTTTGAAATTCAGTTTGGCTGGTTTGAAAACAGGATTCTCAGAGGAAGCTTTTTCAGTGGCCTGCTGGAGCAATTGGTACAACGTGACTACACAAACCAATTAAAAACTTCTTTCCTTCCTGTGAAGCTTTCTTAGTGCAAATGTAAGTGGAGGGAGTAGAGGAAGGTATTTCCCTGAAAGTATAAGGTGAGCCCATATTTGCCACTCATTCCTTATTTAAGAATTTTGATTGCTATGTAAGGAGTGTTCTTTCTACTGGGTAGAAGCATTTTTATGCCAAGTTCAAACACAGGGAAGGAAAATAAAAAACAAAACCAAAACAAAAAATATTGCCTTATTAGGAAGCCATATTCTGTAAACACAAATAATGCAGCTCAACTAAATCAGGTGTAAAGGTCATAACAAGTCATGTTTATTCTATATTACATCTTTGCTGAAAGGTTTGATCTACTACATGTTCAGAATGGCTTCTGAAGAAGACATCAGGAATGTAAAGCACAGGGAAGCAGTGAAAAGGTTACATACTAACTGCATATATAAATGCAATTTCCTAGCACTTAGCAGATTGATCAGCAGACATTTTTTAGTCAATGTTTCAGCAAGAGGCACAGTAAATAATTAGGAAACCTTTTGCCCTCTTGAGCCTTGAGTTAAATTCAGTGATGTCACTGAATTTCAAAAGAAGCTCAACATGTTTTTTGTGGATCCTAGGGAAAGTGATTCACATCACATGAAATGAAAGTGTGTGGCATCTGTCAAAGAGGGAAATAAATTACAGCACAGGCTAGGACACTCAGTGGGAAATATGCTTGGATACAAACCGAAGTTCAGAGTGATGAAAAAAGAGTGAAGTATGAAGACATGCAAACACAATGCAGTATTTCTGAAGCTCATTTCAGACAGCATTTTGGATCTTCTAATGCTTTGGGTTCTCTGATATTTCCAAAACCTCAAAACTGAGTCATAAGAAAGGATAAAAGGCTCCTGACATGAAGTAGCGGTGGGAGCAAACTATGGAATCTAACGTAAAAATGGCTAAAAAAAAGAGTAGCTTTTTCCATGGATATATAAAGAATGTGTTATTAGCTGCCCTTGTTAGAACTGTTTTTCATTCTCTGAAATCAAATTTCTGTATCAAAGAATTAAGTCACAAACTGGTCTTTTTCTTTTAAAACAAATACATCATTTTACTGAATGCCTACTCTACAAATTCTTCCCAAGTTATACTAGAATTTTATACCGGAAGAAAAAAACAAGCAATGATATTATAGAATACAACAAAATTTCAAATTTTGTGATATCCTTCATGGCCCAAGCATGTGGCAAATTTTGAATGGCATTCCTTTATGTCCAACTACCTGAAAGTGGATGAGAAGTGACACATGTGAACCTAGTTTGTCCTGTGATAAGAAGAGACAATGACAAAAAAACAAGGGGTGACAATGCAATACTATCACCATGAAACACTATAATGCTAATTCTGTGCTACTTCTAAAAGATGATAATCCTTTCCTACAGTCACATCCTATTCACAGTCATTTTGCCTATGACAGTCCACTTGCAGCTAATACTGCCTGAGAGCAGGAAGCCGTCTGAGACTTCATGGACCTCTCTCAGTTGTCTACAAGCTGTCATCCCCTCCCCAGCTGTCTATGGAGAGACCATTCTGTCTACTCTGAGCTATGGATGGATATAGTGTTGATAACATGAGTGGCCCGTGGCTGTAGAAGCAGGCATCATTAAGTGCACTGTTTCCTTCATTGAGTTTTCTGAAAAATTCTAAAATTCACTGCACCCTGTTTGGCTCCTAAGCATTGAGTCAGGACTTCATAAATCTACTAAACCCATGGTAGTAGTGCTAGTATTGATGTGAAGGCCAATAAATTCTTAGCTAATCCACTAATACCTCTCTCAACCAGCTCTCATGAGACAGATCCAGCCAGCAAACAATCAAGCAGTTCCCTGAATGCAGTAAGATTTTATCTAAAGTAGAGTAAATACATCATCACTACTTATTAAATCTTGGCCCTCTTGATCAGCCATAAGTAAGTTAAGAAAGTTGATTCTAGCTAAGGATTTGAAACACTTCTCCCTCTTCCCAGGCCTTCATGTTTAACCTTTAAAAATTAATACAAAAATGAATACTAATGCTTTTGTATTGCCCTGCATTTTCCCACTAGTGAGGGATAAGTGAGATAACACAACACAAGGTATTATCTAATTTCTCTAATGGTGACAATAATGGCTTCAATATAGGAAAGGTATTTCCAAGTTAACTGTGGCACAGAAAAATGCAGACTATCCACCCAGCATCTGATAAAATCATTGATTTCTCCTTTCCAAGCAATAGTATCTTAAATCATGGTACCCCAGGATTTTACCTGGTTAAATTAAATTAGTTTTTAGTAATTATGATTAATTTTTAATTATACGAATGAAAGATTGAAGTGTGGAAGTGCTGAGGCTGAGGGCAGAAAGGGAATTCCTTTGTCTCTCCATTTTACTTATGTCAAGTCCACCCTCTGAACATTTCACAGAAAATTCATTTCCAAAATGCTCAGTACTTTAAATCATCCAAAAGCTATGCCTGTTGCCTTCTTTGTCACAGGATATGATTCTTATGCCCTGCTCCTCTATATGCTGCTATTACTAGACAAAGTACCTAAATATTTGTTAGATCCCAGTTCCACTGTGGTTTTCAAAGTCAAAGCTACAGTCACACACAGAGCTTTACTTGACATGGGCTTAACAGCAAGTGTATCAGCATTGCTAAAGCTCAAATCAGACTTGGGATATTTATTCATCTCATGTTCAAAAAGATTCATTTTTATCTCATGGTCAATTATTCTATGCCGCATGAGCCTTTTGACCTAATGTTAAGATACCTTCCTTTTAACATGGGAAAAATGTGCCAGCTGAAAGGGAGTTCAGAAAATTTAATTTAGAATGCTTTTGGAGATCAGAGAATTTCATTTAGAATATTGTCAATAGCTTCATCTTCAGAAGTAGCAAGTTCCTTAGTGTGACTCCATATTTCAGAGTATTCTTCGAAAAGGATTTAATTTATTATGGGCAAACACTGAAATTCTATACATACAGTTACATACATTCATAAATGCACATGTGTAAATTTACACTGTAAACATAAATTAGCAGCACTGGATCCCCAAATGTACTGAGGGCAATATAAACCTCTCCTCCTCATGAGACTGAAATGGTTTCTATTCACTCATGAGTCTGAAGGAAGGCAGCCACTTGTCAGCCTCATGAATTGAGTGTGTTATTAGGCAAGCAGTTCAAAGCAATACAGAGGCTTCCACTTCCTTCTCCCCACCCCTACATCCAAAGCTATCATTGCAGCACTCCATGATCCCAGGCACTCACACCCACCTCTCAACTCTTACCCATTCACACTCCAGGGCAAACCCTGTGCGGACGAGTCCCACTGCCCCAGTGACCCCCGTGTGCCACAGCCAGTGATGCCTTTTCCTGGTCTTAAAATCAAGAGTCAAACACAGTTAGAAGGGAAAAAGGGATTTTACTTTGGTATTTATTTAAGGATCCTTAGGTGTACCATGTCCAGGTCCAATGCACCTCCATGCACACTGCAATGCAAACAGTGTCCCCCCCCCCAAAGATCTAATATCACATTATAGGCCTTGCTAATTAGCATATCTAGCAAAGATTCCCTAATGAGAGGCTTGAATGAGCCCCCTTCCCCAGGGAACCTTCCTCTGGATGGTTCTATCTCTGGAGAGAACCTTGGGCTCTGGACACACTGATCCCTGACTATGAAACTTCTAAAATGTTCAGTCTCCCAGCTTGACAAGCAAGTCCAAGAATGTCAGCAAAAGCACTGAGAATACAGGAGTTGAAAAAAGGTCTAACAGGTGTATAACAGAAAAGGCCAAAATCACCATGGCATCAGCAGCACTGCCACACACCCACAGGCAGCAGCTCCACGATGTGCTCTGGAGAAGAGCAGCCCATAAACCCCCAGGATAAAGCCTGCCAATGAGTGAGATGCTTCATATGCAGTGGGAAGTAACAGTAGAAATAAACTACTCATGGAACCAACTGTTGGGGTACAGTACACAGAGGATACAATTACTAGGAGACTGAATCAACTCCTAAGAAAGGATATCTTGGCAAGTAACCTGAAATTAATCCCTCACAGCTTGCTGGAAGCCAGTCCACAGCAGAAAAAATGACTTGGCCTGGAGTTTTTTCAGCTGAATTAATGCAGAAACAGTTATTCTCAGGAGGCTGAGGTGGAATAGAAAGTGAGCTTAAAATCTGAATACTCTGGGAAAAAATGGCTGAAAAAAAAAAAAAGAACAGGTCAATAATAATTTTTTTTTTAAATTTATAATATAAAGAAAATAAAGCCCTGAATAATCTGAAAAATCTGAATCTAAGGTTTCTCATGGATATATCTGGCCTAGAGAAATGAGCGTATCTCCAGAGAAACAGAGACAGAAAAAAACAGCAGGATCTGGGCCCTAGAAACCTACTTTATGTCAGTCCTGAGGAGAAAAAAAATAGTTGCTAGCAACACCTTTCTCAAAACAAGTACTGACAGGTTAAAGAAAACATTCCATTTCCACTGTTCCTACCTAAAAAAAGAAGTGCTCACATAAACACCCATACATTAAAAAGGCAAATAATCAAATCTGTGCTAGTTCTGTAAGTTTCTGACATCTCATGTCTGACAAACATGCACAGCAATGCCACAGAGCACGGGAAATTTTTCAAACTTCAATGAGAAATTTAAGAGTTTTCCTTAAAAATATTTTTTCTCACTTTCTCACACACACAAGTGTGCCACCTCTTTCTCTCCTTCCTCAACAAAATGGTTTCTTTTCAAGTGAGATTATTTTCACAGCTCTCTGAAGTTATGATGGAACAGACTGAGCTGCTGCTTCATTTCCTGCACATCCTCTGTGTGGACTCAGCATTTTTAGAAGAAACTGAGAAATAAACAGTGACAGTCTGGGCCTGCCCTCCTTGCCCTTGAAGGGTGATACTCTACAGGCTTAACACAACATGACTTTCCCTGTGCCTGCTTTGCTTGGAGAGGAGTGTCTGGTTTTGTCCAGTCCCTCCTGCATTCTTGTGTGCCTTTGTGTCAGACCCTTATCCAAGTCCCACAGTGGTTTGTTTTCCTTGAAAGTACTTGATCTTTGAAGAATGTGATAATGTCAATTAAGAAAAAATAGATTTAGTCTGCAGGGTGATGGAGAACTCTCTAAAATACTAAAGGTTTTTAAGATACGAACAAAATAAAACAAAATATGGATTTATTTTTTTCTTTAAAAATATTTCAAATGTTTGGGCCTACTATGATTTATCTAGAGGAATAGCAGCAGCTCTGCAGACATACCATAAATATTGCTAGATGTCACACAGAAATAAGCAGGTGAGTTATTGCTCCTCCATCCCTTAACAAAGACATATAATACAGGTTACACACTCTGGCTTCAAGGAAGTTAATACAGTACTTTTTGTTCTTTAAACTCAGAAATACAAAGCTGGGTGAAGTTCTTTGCTTTTCTTTTCTTGTGAGATGTTTGCTTTCACTAATGCTACAAGGTAGCAATTACTGTTCATGCATTAGCAGCAAACAATCAAATTGTTCCTCAACTATGCAGTATAAATGAATATTTTCTTCAAATTATACCACATAAGTGTTAATAGTCTTCTTAAACTACTGTCCTGTAAGTGTTTTGGTGAGACTTGAAGAAAATCCCTTTATAAGACTTTTTAATAGGTGGACATTTGTAATTTATGACAGGTCATCACAGAGTTGCAGTGAAACTCTGCATTGTATTTACTTGAATATCTGAAGAGTTTGATAGCATTGAAATTACTACAATGATTCCATAGAAAACAGTCGTTCTGGTCTTCTAAGTTTCTCAAGCTGATTTACACCAGTAAAGAGAAGGAGAAGCAGATGGCATCTGGACAGATGAAAACACATCATTAAATCTTGAAATTTTGCCAACTGTCATCATATCCTTACATTCCTTGACATTCTTTTTCTTTCAGTCTACCTGTCACTCCTTTAGTTGTCTGTATCCTTGACTAAAACTAAAAAGCACCAATTATGAAAAGAGACCTTTTATACCATTTAGTCCAATGGTTCTACTTTGCAAACATCACTGCCACTTAGTCTGAGTAGGATGGGAGGCTGTGAAATACAGCTTTTTACCAGTGATATCATCCTCTTTTCCACACAATTAATCTATAAATAATTAACATGAGTCATCACCCTATTTAGAGGCTGGCATTGCTGAACTTCCATTCCTTCAGAGTATGCTTAGAGAAGGATGAGCCTTCAAAGCATGTCCTTTCTTGCTGCAGTAAAAAGGGCAAAAATGCTTGGAGAGAGGCATTAAAACCTGACAATATTACACATTATGTACTCCACTACAACACAAAGAGAAGCTGGCAGGTGGTCAGTTTGTCACACTTTAAAGGTTTGGTTGCTTAAATGGGATAGGGCAGCACATTACAGTGAGACACTTTAATATTCTGTGACCACTTAAAGGAGCTATTTTGACCCTTAAGCCACTGGAGTATGGGAAGAGAATTGTGCTGCATCCATCGGTATGAATCTGACACAGTGACAGGAAACCTAAACAGCACCTAACAGGCAGCAGCCAGCCTTTAATGCCACTTATTCTAGGCTATGAAAAACTGCATAGTTTCTTTGCTTCTCCTGTATCAGATACCCCATAAAACTGGATCAATGACACCAAATCAAACAGGAACTCTTGAGGAGTTTTCTACCCATGTAATTGATGTCATAATTAGATTAATAAAAACCACAAAAACAACAAAAACAAACTAAAAAACCCAAAAAAGTTCCATTCACAGTAAGCTAATGAAGGAGCTTAATACTTGTGTATTTCTTCTAAGTTACTTCAGCTGTCACTCAGCATGATCTGTTATGAAAACACATCCTGCATTTCACACCTGTTTTGGTAGATTATTAGCACTAGAACACTTCCGTGTAATAATTTAAAACTCTGCACCTCAATTTTTTTGTCACATGAATAAGTAAGTCAAGAAATCACAAGTTTGAGACAAATCCATGGCTCTTGAAAAATATCCTTCTCTTTAGTCTAAAGAAAAGCTGTGTTTGATTACCAGACACATAGGTCATGGAGAACAGCAGACATTAGGAAAGTGTCTGTTTTCCCAAACACAATTCTTACAGTGCAATAACACTGCACTCACCTTGTAAAAAATATGTAAAAAATTGTTGTAAAAAATACTATTCTTTACCTTTTCAGTGGAAGAAAATGATGTTAAAAGTCATAATAGCTGGCATTTTGTAGCTTTAGTCATCAATAAAATTCACTCAAAAAAATTTGTCTAGATGAACTTTGTTCCCAAGGGATGGACAACAAAGTTGGTTATGTCAGCACAAGCTCTCCAAGAATCTTGAATAAAAGTTGCTCAAAGCATTATAACAGTAAACTAGACAAATATTTGTACTATTCTTCTTGAAATTCTGGGTGTTTGAGCATTAATGGCACAAATGACAATGATTTCAAATTGCATTTAATTTTTAAAATTAAGAGGAATTCAGAGAATAATAAAAGTATGAAGTGATTCATATTGTCAGATGTTATTCTTCTAAATGACACGTGTAGATTACTTGGCTTTTTTTGTTTAAATTTAAATATTTCATGTAATTTATTGGATGGGTTATTTCTTTGAAGTGCCACCAATACTCTTTTTATACTCTTCAATTATGAAGAGTATAAAATCATGTCTTTGGTTTTAACCAGTAGACCCCTCTTTCTAGATAATGAGTTTATTTTTCTATCAAATAAATCAAAACCCTGTTGCTGTACTTAAGCACATCAATATAAATGGCTATAGGCTGGTCAAAAATATTTGTCCTTCTCTCCAGTTTCCTTTAGGGCGACAGACTGAGCTAATAGCTTTTGAGTAAAAGGTCTAGACTAATACAATTTGGGTGGAGTAGGAAACAAGTCTCATAAATCAGTTTCCCAGTGATGTTTATTTTGTCATTGTTCCTAATCCTTGTCATGCAAACATTAGTCTTGTAGGATGTGTCGGCCTTTGTTAAAGCCTTGATTTATTCCACATAAGAGAAAGAAATCTGTCATTGCATTAAAAGTTAATGGACTCTTAAAAAAAATCTCTTTAGTTTGCTATGCAATTTTCTAAAACTCAAACCAGTAAGGGCCCACAAATGTATTGCATTAACGCCTTAAATATATATAATTATATTCTCCATTAATTCATAGGTTTTCAGTGTTGTTTAAAAGAACTCAGATTAAACTAAAAAAAAAAAAAAAGGTTGGAAGGAAACTTGAAGGTGACACTGAATGTAGCTACCCCATGGATGAGGGACTAAGATGTGGAAAAAACAGGCTGGGTTTCCCCGAGCTCTGGGTGGCAGCAGAAAAATCTCCTGAGAGCCAAGCTTGCTGGTGACTGATGCTGCTGCAACCAGCAGTAGCATCCAGCAGCTGAAATCCATCTAAAACCTCACTTAGCTCAGCTTAACAGGAACAGAGGCAAGGCCCCTTCTCAAGAGCTGGAGGGAGGCAAACCTGATGGTGGGACCACTGCTGTTTTGTTTCCAGGAGTCTGTTTCTGAGCAAAGAAGCATAAGCAGGGCTGCAAGAACTGCCAGATGAACAGCTCTAGAACACAAATTCCTCTGACAGCTCAGGGCAGGTGGAACAGAAACAGTGGAAGCATAATCTCCCTAAATGTGTTGGGCTTGAAATGGAACCCCTTTGAAGCTTGGTCCTGTAAGTGTAATTGTTCTTGGACCAACAACTTGTGCAGTGTCCGATACTCTGACTTGGTAGTTTTCTCAGTGGTTACTTTACTCAGATAGTTACTTCTGCATAGCCTTCTGCTGGGCAAGCCTGTGCCCTTGAGAAGGGACACCACTGATCCTCTACACATCTGCATTTTTGAGATATACATAAAAACCCCCATCATGACGAACACACAAGACATGTAAAAAAATATCATTTATAGTCCATTTCTTCCTGCTGAAATTCTTATATCTCTAATACAAAAATACCATAGAAGATTAAGTGATTTAAGTGAAGTTGCCAGGCAAGGTTGTGTCAGAAATGGGAAAACAATGTCAAGCTCCTGACCCCAGTTAAGTGAATAAGATTCAAAAACTGAATATTTTCAGTTTTCTAGTATGTTAGGTCACCTTATTCAACATCTAGATAAGCACATCATACCCTGAGGAGCCAATATCAGATCACACATATGAGGGAAGAATGAATAAGTTCAAAGTTACATTTTTCAGCAAAATTAGGTCCTACCTATTGTGTTTACTGTTCCCTCTAAATATTTGCATGAATCATTAGAAGTGCACTTTATAAGTTACTTCAGTAACATTAAATTTGAGGCCAACCATGCAAAAGGAATAGTATGCAGAATGGTACGTGGCCTCCAGGACTAAGCATAGTTCTTCTGCATCTGGCTGTACACACATTCTTTGTAAAACCTGATTTAAGTTTGTACTACAGTCTTGCAAGGCTGTCATGTCAAAATATTGATGTTATTCTAAAATGCCACTAACCTGCGGGTGTCCCTGAGGGTGCATAATTCACGAAATTAAAAGGTCAGTAATGACTTCCCAGCAACACCAACAGGCTGATTCTCCAGGGCTGTTAAGGTTCTCTGTCTGCCTTAATTTGTGCCAAGAGGATACAGAATGTTACAATGGGCATCAGTGAGTAGGGAATACTCACTGGGTCATGGACCATGAACTCTTTTCCTGGGTAAATTACAGCATCTTTGCGTGCAAGTGCCCAAAGTGAAAGCCCTGCTGCCTCTGATAAAGCAATTACAGCGTGCTTACAATATTTCATTTTGCTTTCCATCAATGTCCAATTGCACTATTCAGCCTTAGAAAGTAGTAATTGACCAGCTGTCTGATTGCCGTGTATGACTTCGACTCACGCACCTGGGAAGCCCCAAAGAATATAAGGCCACTAATTTTGAAAGTTCAAAGGCTCCCTCCATAATGAAACAGCAAACACAAGAGTAATTCTACTGGCTGTCATTCTTGTTGGATTACCTTATGCCTCGAAGCCCTGCATTACTCTGTTTAGATGACAATGCAACCTGTGATTAGATAGTAAATTTACTGTTTGAATAGGATGAGCACCAGAACAGCAGAAAATGCCATTGACTGCAGTTTCAAATTCCAATAAAGACTGGCATGCTCCACTGCCTATGAGCATCTCTGAAGTAAAGAACTGTAGTTAAGCTTTCACCTTGCATGCTGCTCTAGAATTCAAAGAAAGGAAAGAAATCATCATAAGAAGCCCCAGCTGTTGCTCAGATTTTAACAGCTTTATTCTTGGTGAGACAAAATACTTAGATGATTCTTAGTATTGACTTGTTCACTCAGTTTCCCTCTTCTGACCCCACTCTTTTAAAGGTATTATCTACTGTGCTGCCTATGAAACACAGTTCAGGATGGAAATTTGTTTGTGTAAGAGGTTCAATGTCTTCCAAGTGAAAGGAGCACAGAGGAAAGCAATCAGAGCATACAAAACACCTTATTGCAGCAGTTATAGGATAGTGAGGCTCCCTAGATATAATTTAGGTGATTTATTATGCAGTGTTGGTAGTCACTGGAGAAGACAGTCATGTAAAAGGAAATATTTTATCATGTTAAAATGCTAAATAAGTACATTCTTGTTCTTCAGATTTTCATATCTGCTGGCATGGCAGAGTCTGATGACCCCATGTTGTCTTCAGACTGATAAACAGTGTCTGTCATTGTCCTCTGACTGAGACCCAGAATCCTTGCTTCAGCTTCCATGGACAAACAAACTAGGGAGTCAGTAATCATTCCCTCCAAATCTCAGCCTATTAATATTTTAACTTTACTGAATTACAGTGTAGGCTGAAATGACTGTAGGCTATATAAATTCACTGTTCATTAGGGTCAGATGGAAATATATAATTTTCTCAATTATACAAAAAAAAAAAAAAAAAAAACTTAACTGATGGAAACATTTTGCGTGGGGGTTNGTAGGCTATATAAATTCACTGTTCATTAGGGTCAGATGGAAATAAATAATTTTCTCAATTATACAAAAAAAAAAAAAAAACAAACTTAACTGATGGAAACATCTTGCCTGGTGGTTAATCAGCCTAATCAGGCTGACCTCTTTTGTGTCCCTATATATGATAGACTCTAATTCATCCACACAGTGATTTTGTTTCGTTTTTGCACTGTCAGCTTTTCAACCTTCTTTCGAAGAACATGAGTGCTGCAACTTCACACAGAATTTCAGTATCACTCTTACCTATGGCAAAGAGAGATCAAAGTCCTTCCCTTCTCACCAATCTCCACTGTAAACAGCCAAGGACTCCCTTAAACTTCTTTCCATAGCTTTTTCTTGAAAGCTCATTTCATCCACTCTGACACCTGTGTTTCTTGTACAACACACCTCTTTAGAGAAAATAGAAAGACTCATATGGAGTTTTAATATTCACCATCCATGCCTAATAAACTGATCAAATAATTTTTCTGATCAGGGACAGTGGTTTAGGTGATAACTGATAAAAATGGCAGAAGTTGAGAGCTCTTAATAATCTCCAGTAACTTCTCCCTAGCATTATAAAATACTCTTGGCAGTCATGTTTTACAGGAGTCAACATGTTAATATGTCAGGGAGGGGATGAAAGAAGACCTCAAGCTGCACCTTTGTCAGGAGGCTGCCAAAGAAATCTTTCCTATTTAAACCTCTGCTTATGTGATTTCCTTTTTCAGTGTCTAGCCCAAACAGAATTTAGAATGTTTCTACAAAAAGAAGTGAGAACTGGGTTGTATTGAGCAGAAATGCTATGCTGCTAAAGAGAACTCACATGGATGAAGAAAACCACTTGGATGGCTTATTTATTTCCTGTAGAACAAGGAGAAAAAATATTACCATATATTAACACCATCGTTTCTTAGTCTGTTGAAATAATCCAGAAAATTATGAAAAAGCAACATCAACTTTTTGTGCGTGATTCTTTTGTTCTGTATTCTAAAAACTAAAATAGCAAGAAAGTTTCAGTATTCTGGCCTCTAAAAGGTCACATGTATCCCCAAAATCCAGCACCTCTCTTACTTAATATCTTTTACATAAATAAGCATAGCTTATCTCCATTTCATAACCTGTCAAATGTTGATGTCAGAGTTTCAAGAATTTAAACCCTAATTTGAGTTCAGGGTGAAATCACTTCATGTTTAAGCAGACCTCACTAGTTAAGTACTATGAACCAGGGGAACCCACGGGGAAATAGATTTCATGCACAGCTCATGAAGTGCAGAGGCTAAAATGACTGAGGCATGACAGCAAGCTGAGAAATAGTCTTCCTCATCCTCTCTTTTTCTAAGAGCACTTATTCTAAGAACAACTCAAAGAAAATACAGTTTCTTTTCTGAGGCTGGCAAACATCTCAGCATGCGCACACAACCTGCCAAATTCCTGAAACATGCATCGCACATGCAAACATGTCCTAGCCCATTATTTCATTAAAGACATTTCTTAAAAGAAGATAAAATAAGTCACTCTTCCCCCAAAAATAAACCAACTGAAAAAAATTGGACAATACCATTTGTTTTGAATTACACTTTATTTTTATTCTTTACAATCTGCTTGCTAATTTACATGCAGCCAAAATAGAGATGACAAAAAAGGTGTTATCTGCTCAGGACTCCTCAAAACCATAGAGCAAATACAGCCCTTAGCCCTGAAGAAGCATAAGCAGGGCAGCTACTCTGCTGGAAGCCTGACTGAAGGGGAATTGTGTAAGGAGGATGTCTTGCAATTGCAAGGTCAGCAGGAGACAAATCGGAGCACAGGATGATCAAAACGTACACTTTGAGACATTTCCATCCCACATCCCGCAAGCTGGGCTTGCCACAGATCAGATGTAGTTTGCAACAAGTGAAAGACAACTAGAAGAGGCTTGCTGCTATGACAGCCTCCACTAGTAAAATAAAGTAGGTAAACCACTACATTCTTTGCATACTTATAGCATCACAAAATTCTTGTGTCCTTGCACTATACACAGTAATCTTGTCTGGGCAGGGAAGACGTGTTTATGTACATGTAGAGAAAGACACCCTGAATGACCTCCCCTCAGCAGCAAGGCTAATGTTTTTATAAAACTAAGAACAAAATAATTTGCATGCATCCAGATGGCAATGTCATGTAAGAAATTCTCCAGAGCCGGGACTCAGCTCCACAGGGTACAAGATACACAGCTGTGCATTATGAGAGTGCTGATGGTATTCTATGCTGTGCTGGGAAACAATTTTGTCTAGAGGCATCATATGTCCTTTGAGCAACAAAGGTTTGGAGACACATCCCTGAAACATGCCATGTTTCATACCTCTGGGCACCATCTCTGCCGTTTGATTATTTCTTATTGGTCTTAAGAGAGGATAAATTCTGATATTGCACTGGCATCTCACCCATGATAAGTCATGTTAGATGTTGCAGAAACATCTGCTCTAAAATGCCTTTCGAATCTCCAGTTAGATGGAATACCTGCCTGGAAAGCTGCTAGTGTCTCAGAAGTGATGAGTAAAGAAGCACACACTCTTGCATGAAGTGGAAAACATAGACAGTAACTGATTTCTGGATGGTTTCTGAAGAAAACATCAAGATCCTTGCTAAAAGCAGCCATTTATTCTACCTGTCCATAATACATTTTTAACATATGGCCACATCCAAGTTTTCCAGCAGCTAAGGACAGGTGGTTCAGGGGGGCACCTTATTGCTTTCTACAACTTCTTTAAAGGGATTTGTGGTAAGGTGGGACTCAGTCTCATCTCCCAAGTATCAAGTGACAGGATGAGAGAAAATGACCTCAAGCTGCACAAGGAAAGGTTTAGATTGGGTATTAGAAAACATCCAAGCCACAAATAGCCAGTGTGTTCAGGAAAAAGCTGTGGGAAACAGTGTCAAAATCTTTACTAAAGCCCAGGCAGACAACAGCCACAGCCATTTCCTCATCCACTAAACAGGTCACCTTGTCATGGATCAGGTTGGTCAAGCAGGGCCTGCCTTTCTTAAAACCAAGCCAGCTGGGTGTGATCCCCTGGTTGTCCTGGACATGCCACATGATGACACTCAAGGGGATCTACTCCATGATATTCCCTGGCACTGAGGTCAGTCTGACAGGTCTGTAGCTCCCTGGATTCTCATTCCAACCCTTTTTGTAGATGGGCATCACATTTCCTGACTTCCAGCCAACTGGGGCTTCCCTGGCTAGCCAGGACCACTGGTAAATGACAGAAAATGGCTCAGTGAGCACTTCCACCAGCTCCCTCGGTACCCTTGAATAGATCTCATCTGGCCCCATAGACTTCTATGTGTGTCCAAGTGGTTCAGCAGGATGGTGACCATTTCCCCATGATCAGGGGAGCTTCATTCTGCTCTCCAGCCCTGTCTTCCAGCTGAGGGGGCTGGGTATCCAAAGAACAAATGCTCACACTATTAAAGATTGAGACAAAGAACAGATTATGCACAGGAATAACTTGGACACATCTGTATTGTGTTGTGGGACAATTTATCCCAGAGTGGATATGATCAACATGAAAAAAGAGTGGGAATAAACCCTTAGTGTGTTACACAGACACATTTAATTGTGTTGTTGAAACTATTTTTTACCTGTCAACTGTTAACACATAAATGAAGTATGAAGAATACTATTATTCACCTGCTAAGAATAATAACATTCCAATTTTAAGCATTTTTAAGTCACAGTCTTCTTTCTTTTTTCTCTTGAGTCAATGCAAAATATCTCCTACAAGCTACATTGAGGAACTGTTTGCAGAGATATTTATTCTTAGTTGTTATTCCTGATTCTTCTTATTCATCTTCTGTCATTGGTGTTCCTCTTTTGAAGTGAAAAAACTACACAGCTCCGAATTAGCATACCTTTAAATGGAAGAATGTAATTCAGACAGCAGCCATACAAAAATGAATCAGGAATTGTTATCTACTTTAACCCCAAAGCTTGCTGTAATACAAATCAACTTTAGCAAATTAGACCTTCATTGTGTTCAGTTTTACATCAATGGTGATCCTGAGATCTCATAGCTTGGGAAGCAGCAGGGATGAAATGTGGGCATTCAACCATTGGAAGCCAGTTTGACAGGTGCAGGGAAGTTAAAAAATGCAACTACAGTAACCACAGTATTCCTATTCTCAAAAGTATTTCACACATTCATACTTCCACAGGACAGCACTGGCAGTATTGGCAACTGGATGCTTGGGAAGCAATTCCCTACAAGGCTGGGGCCAGCGTGCATAACGATGCCCCACAAAATGCATATTTCTTCTGGTGCACAGGCCAAGATGCTGGCGGGACTGAACCATCTTAAACTCTGTCCACAGCTGTTTGCTGTGCCATTATATATTTTGTCAACAAGCATGCAGTTTCTTGCAACCAAGGAATAAAATTAGTCTTTAAAAACATGCTACAAGTAGGCTCTACTCAGAATCAGAACAGGTTTAATCCTGGTTGCAGAAAGAAATGGACTTTCAGCAGGAGCAACGTGCAAAACCTTGTTCCTGTACAGGGTTTTTGCTGCCCTCTGCATTTAAAGTGGTACAACACCACCCTGTCATGACTTGCAGTTTGAGACACACGCAGAAGACATCACCATGATATCGAAAGAAAACAATTCATTAAAAAACGAGGGGGAGGGAGAAATCTGGCGCGGAAGCAGCTGTGCCAAGCTGATCAGCTCAAGAGTGCCACCTGCTGAGAAGGAGTTCCAGCTCCGGGCCGGTGGCTCGTTCACACAGCGCGGCTCATCCACACTGCTCATGGTGGGACCTTTCACAGTCCCGCCCTGCCTCAGATCCCTTCCCCTGGCCGCGTTCCATTCTCCTTGAGACATGGACAAACACAATCAGCGACAGCATCTGCCTGGCAGTAGTCTAGAAATCAGACTCAGCCTAGGTGCCAATCAGCTGTGGATTTACAAGGTGCATGTTACCAATCTGTCTCTTCCTCAGATTACAACAGCGGGTCTAAAGGATCCATCTTCCAATCTTTCCGTATTTATACTTCATATCGTCTCCTTCCTTAGCTCAATCAGACTTTTGTCATCTTATATCAATAAATGCTAGTAGCTTATGCACTAGGAGCTCTTTTCCTTTGTTACAGCTAAGAGAAGAGCTATTTCAGCAAGAGCTAAACCACAGTATGTATGAAGGAAGCACAGGAAGCAGACAAAACATATTTTTTACTGTCAAGCTCATAAAGCTGAAGAAAATATAGATCTTTTTCTGTAAGTGAATGCTTGTATTTTCACATAAAAAAATTTCCATCTGTGTCAATACTGCTCAGCTTCTATACCAGGTACCACAACCTTCCTATTAAACCTCAAAATAAAAATCTTATAAACAGGGTCAAGTACAGACAAAGAGCAAATACTGAGATGAAGATCTAAATCCTCTTTAGAAATTGATTTATTTCACCATAGTGCCATGGCCACTCAGAAACAGGGTGGGAGATGTTTTCAAGCACCTGAAAGGAGTCCAAACAACAGAAAACTTGCACTTCCACGAGATTTGAACTATTGTTTGTAGGACATAGTCTGCTATCCTCTATGCATATACTCAGCATTAACATTCACATACAAGTCCTGAAACGGGAAAAATTCAGGAAGGACATGAATTTGCTTTTTCTTCCCTGCAACATGTGTGGAAGAGTAAAATGAGGGGAAAAACCACAAACCACACATCATCTTCCAAAGTAATGGAAGCATCAAGAAGGAAAAGGCTACAGAGTGATCTGTTTTGTGGTTTGTAAACTGTGTTTCCTAGTGTGGAAATTAAGCTTACATGAACAACCTGTTAGTAAGTCTGATTCAGGGAGTGTTCTGAAAAGACAAAAAAAGTGCAGCTCTCAGAGTTTGTAGTGCACAGCCTCCAGAGGTACAGCAAGGAAGGATATCTTGACCCACAGAATTTAAAGTGAAACTGGTAAACTCAGACAACTGCCAAGATCTATCACATATTACACACCAGTAGAAAGCACCCAGTTTCCACTTCACTGAAGCCAATAAATCACGTCTAAGGATTCTCCTTGAAGTCTTTGTAGATACTTGAGGAACAAAAGAAATGAAGGGCAGGAAGAGAGAAAGAAAATTTTGATGACTGAGACTTACTTGTCACTACATTACAAAGGGTATTAATTGGACTCAATGCAAGAAATCCACCATAATTTTAAATAATCATAAAACTGCAAAATTAAGTAGCCACAGGTGGTTTGATCCACTGTACTTGGTTTTATCTGAATTTTATGTTCTAATCCTCATGATCTATGAATAAATGAAAACTGAACACTGCACCAAGCTTTCTCAGACAGACGTTTCTGAGTAGTTGTGGTGGCTTTTTCTCTCAAACGCTGTGTTCCACGATATCACATCACCAAAACTGCTTGGTCCCCTTGTCCACCATGGCACTTTTAAATGGACACAGTTTATTCCACCATTCAGAGTACAAGTAGTTCTTTCCCATAAATGTTCTGTTCTGAAGTGGCAGTGATACCCATTGATGATGCATGTGATTACGAGTTCCTACATGACTTAGCTATAGGAGGGTGCTCTAGACTTAGCCACCTCTTCACTTATTAAAAATGTTCAGAGGGAAAGAGAAGGAGTTTTCTTTTTTTTTTTTGCTATGATGAAGAATGAATTCCAGTCTGAATAGCAAATATCAACAGTGTGTTAGCAATTTATATCAACTCAGAGGCAGACTACCATTGAGCATCACAGTATAATCCCAGTCTTCCTGCCATCTTTTCCTTTGTGTAACTGTGACATGAAAATTCAGAGGACACATAGGAACAAATGGTATGTGAAGGCTTTTATGTGTAATATGAAGAACTATTTTCATAAGTATTTTGAATTTTATTATCGCTAGTAGGCCATACAAGACATCCTGTTCTACAAGCAAATTCTTCCAAAGGCAGAAAAGGTCCTGTTTTACCATGGGTTTCTTGATTTCCTTCACCATATGCTAGCAAGTGCAATGCTGTTTTGGAGAAAGACCAATGCATTTGTCAGGTGGATTTACTTAATTTTCCTAGGCATGCTTCTATCTGCACTTATTCTATCCTGACGACTATTCTGTCAAAATACCATTTTCCCTTCAGTTTCAAATGATGAGGATATTTTCTTATAGTTATAAGCAGGCTGACAGTGTCAGCTGACTTTAATTTTGCTTGTGAAAAGGTGAATGTACAAGTACATATGGAATACATGCATTGACATGACCAGCTAGGCAGGTAACAACTAATGTCAGAGGAGTAACTTCTATTAGATGTTGTCTTAAATAATAAAAAAATATATCCATTCAGTTTCACATAGAGGCAACTAGAACAAACTAGGGAATTCTATCCTGCAAAATTGTGTGGCAGAAAGGTAAAGGTAGAAGCCATTTTCCTGGTATTGGCTACATATAAGCAGGCTTGAATGTGCTCAAGTTACCTGATATACATCCTATCTAAAAAAAAAAATAAATATTAAAATTCTAGCCTACACTTCAAGGCAGTGTTATTTTTCTTCAGGCTGTCTAGGCTTCTTCTGTAAGGCAGCTGTATACTTGAGACAGTGGAATTGTGGCATCATCAGTTTAGCTGAACTTGGTTTTTTATTCACTTTAGAAGTCCTTCAGACTTGCATAGTACTATTCAGCCAGGAGAGGAAAAGGAAATCATATCCAAAACAACGAGGCTAGGCAGAATCACCTTAAATACATAGTAATATAAAATAATTCCTTAATAATCTCTTTTATTCATGACCTTGATTTTCCTTATACTTCTAAAGGGGACAATAGCAATTTGTTTGAGTTCAAATTCATTGCAACTTCAGACCTCATTAACTGCCAAAACAATATCAGAGTGAATGTTTTAAATCTCTTGGTTTTGGAAAGATGTTTCTGCTGAGGGGAATTTATGCAAAATTTTGCAAAGAAAAGTCTCACTCATTTTTCAAGATAGCTTTTTTCTGCCTCTGGATGGTGCTGGCAGAAGGAATGAAAAGCTTCTCTCTATGGAATTTCAGTGCTCTGTCTCGGTGAGGCATGTGAGCCATCTGATTAAGAGTCAAGGGATGCCAGGGCTATTCACAGAGAAACATTACAATGAGAAGCAGATAATGTTCCAATGCAGAACAGCATTCCCAGCCA
Source organism: Rhipidura dahli (assembly GCA_013399225.1). Classification (NCBI taxonomy): domain Eukaryota; kingdom Metazoa; phylum Chordata; class Aves; order Passeriformes; family Rhipiduridae; genus Rhipidura; species Rhipidura dahli. The sequence goes on from VXAC01005349.1 coordinate 528,895, forward strand.
CAGCAACAGCCAGGAGCACTGTGCAGGGGTGGGCACCCAGAGCACGCTCAGTATCAGCTTCCTCAGCCTTTCACAGCATGTGCTGCCACCCCACTGTAGCATTATAACCTCCCTACAAACAGAGCCAAGCCACAGAACCTGACAGAGGCAACAAACCTTGGATAAGGTTGACCTTACTAAATTAGATTCCAGATAGATTTCATCACCTCAGTTCTCATACACTGCCTGTGCAAAACAAAGCAAACGGACCTGTAGTATATAAGACTAGATAGTAAGAATATCCATTTTGTTTGGTAATAAGAGGTTTCAAATGTGATATTTCCCTGTAGACCTTAGCTATAAACCTGTTTTTCTATTAAAATGCTGTTTGCCTTGTCCTTGGGATTTTATCTGAAACACTTATTCTTATTGTAAAATTCTACATGAATCTTAATAAATTTTGTCTGAGATGTCAGGCACTAGCCTTACTGCAGTGTTTGTTCCATCACAATAAATGTTGCAAGACTCTGACACAGGAAAATTTCCTGAATAATATTAGACTAGAAAATAGCTTTTAAAACCATATTGGATAAATGAAATTAATATCTGATTGGGAAAAGACAGAATGCTCTCAGAAGAGCACATTAAGAAGAATGTGAGCCTACTCATTGTGTGTAGGAAATTGTCATGGATAGTAGCAAAGATGTGGAGATTGAATGAGCCAGGATAAGAGCACCATGATCTGCAGTCAGGATGACTCGGTGCTTTTATTTATGCATTCATACCAAGGGGACAGAACAGTAATAAAGCTCATGTCTCTCTAGATCAAGATCTTAAAAAGAACCAGACCAAGAATATGTGCCCACTAGGAATCTCCCATACATTCAACACATAACATTCCCCACTGCACTTCCCAGTCATGTACTTCTGCTATAATCTGATTCCCCATCAACACTGCTGCCACGAGTTCCACTTGTGTAATGTATTCTTTTGACAGACCTGCAATTTGCCCAAATCTGTAACTTGCCCAACAGGAGTCACTGCTCAGCAGCTTTGTCATACAACTGCTTTGGCATTATGGAAAGGAGACATTGACCCTACCATTGTTATGCTACCTTGTGCCAAAGCAGAAAATGATGGAACTCTTGCAAAGACTACAAAGGAATTGGAAAGAGCATGAAATCACAACTACAAACTGGCACCTATGCAGGCAGGGACACAATGACCAAAGGTCACCATTACAGAGTGGATTGTCCTTCATATAACCATATGTGAGAAAAAGCACAATTTATTAGGATCATCTGATACAGTACAAGGTCTCATCTTGCAAGCTACTGTTGTTGTTGCATTTGTGACTTCTCTCTTTTTTTTTCTTTTTTTTAAATTTTAATTTTCCCATACTTGGTCTCATCATAGACCATCAGCCTTCTAAACTTCTTTGGAAAGATTTTTTTTCTAAATCTGAAGTCAACCTATCATGAAGGTTTAGGTTTTCCTCCTGTGTATGGGTAATAGGCATATTTTAATTGTTTGTCATATCTGTTTTAAAGGCTGTAATTTTATTCTCATTGAGTTGCTAAAATAAACAACATTATCTAACCTCTCTTCAGTCTGGATTTTTCTGTGTGCCTACAAGATATCTACTGAAGTATAACAGTGATTACCTAAAATGCTCAAAAATTTACCTGATTTGCTTTCAATTCTCCTGACCCCATTTTTCTGGGCACCAACAGAAATTGTTGATGGTAATAGAAGTAGGTGAGAGATTGCAAGTATTCTCTGTGGAAGGGCTCAGGGCAGCGTGAAATCAGAAACACAGGATTCCCAGAGAAGTTGATTAAGGGTCTTGACCCTTAACCGTGGGGTTTCAGAGCCAGATGAAACAGAGAAAACCAGCTTGATTACTCCACTCAAGTTCAAGTCACAGCAGAAGCAGCATGAAGCTCTCTCTCTATATGGCAAGTCTGACACTGTACTACAAGCTTTATAATAGTTACTTGTAAGCATGTGCTCCAAAACCAAGAGAATGGAAATACCCAGGTTCCACTGCAACTATTTTAAGTATCAACGGCTGCATGGCACTAGGAACTTCCTAGGAGGTTACAACTCAAAATGACTTTAGTATATAGCAAAAATAGGGTGAACTCCTTAAAGAGTCCTTCTAAGTCATGTACAGTTTCATTCCAGGTTTTAATGCCTACTGAGACAGCATTATTTATTTATTTATTTTCAGAAGGTCCGCGGCGCATTTCTACAACTTCCCAATCTGTCAACCAAAAAATTACCATAGAGTTCTTGAAAGTTATTAGTCCATAGGTGTCCTTCTGAAGGATTACTCGTTTGGGTCATTCTAAATAAATGTTTAGCAAGATATAAATAAGAAAAAGATCGAATCTAGATAGACTAATTTAAAGCAGGGAACTTCTATTTTTATATTACTATGGGGACTGTTACACATACACCGTTTCCTTTCTGTATTAGCTACTAACACTGTTCTCTTTTTTGAACATTCTCTCCTGGTTGATTTTTGTGACTGAGACACCAGTTTCACTTTGAGGCTTACATAATGTGCCTCCCTCTTATGGAATAATAGAGAGTTCAGAATGAGAACAAACAGAATTAGTAATTCCACGCGTGTCTCTCCAACACATGCCACAATTATCACTGTTGATTATACATATTTGCATACATGTTGTGCAAGTATGTGTGTGCATAAATCTAAAAATAAAAAAAAAAAGGGTGGCAACAGAAAATCTTGGTGTTCCATTAAATTACTATGGATAGAGCGTTTATTTATTTAGATTAATGTACTCAATATACTCAATAATGTACTCAATAATGTACTCTCTGTCATAACATTATTCCTTTTTAAGCTACTACTTGTGGTTTAAAGCAATTCAAAATTACAACAAGATGAAAAAGTTACTTTGCTTTAATGGAAAATTTGTAGACAATTTGCTACAAGATGGAAAATCTTATATCACTTTTCTGTACTTCTCCTTTTTTTTACCTTCTTCATCTGAAAAAAGTATGAGTTATGCAAGTCACTGTATTCTCACTGTACCTGTACTTATAAAAATTAAAAGCAATTTTTTATTAAAAAACCCCCTTCACCTCACAAAGCTTTTGTTGAATGCATGAAATTCCTTTGAGGACACATGCCCCCAGTATTCAATTAGAGATAGTTAGATTCATAGCCATGAAAAATGAAAGAATAACTCAAATGTTCATAAAAGTAACAGCACTTACAATTATATCATTAAGAATTTTTGAAGCACTTTTATAGTCCCAGGCAATCAAATCAGCCCCTAAAACACACTGATAGCATATCATTGAAATTAATGAAAGGACTCTTGAGAATTTGTCTGATTCAGACACAGATACTGCAAAAGACCAGCACCAGAACTTCTCAGCTCTCACTCTCCATATTCTTATGAGGAAGAAGTAAGTCATGCTGAAAAGTTGGAGACATGCAGTTTATACTAGAAGCCATAAAGGATGTATAACAAGGCTTTCTGTCCCACCTCCAACATGAAAGAGGTCCTTCAGAGAACAAGGGGAAATTAATTATCATGTTGATCTACTATCCCTAAAGCCATGGTAATGTTTTATTAAGCAGCAGCTTTTGACCTAATTGAAAAAGTGAACATACGCAACTTGTAACTCTCAATGTTACTAAAACAAAACAAACAAAAAAAAAGGCATTTTGTCTTCACTACAACTCTTGCTTTTATCGAGGCAAATCTTAGTAGAAGCACATTCAGTTTTACAAGAAACTTTAATTTCAAGGCCTAATGCACATGATGAAGTCTCAGGCAATAAAATGGATCACAGCTTGAAAGTGTCATTCTTCCCTTTCAACACATAAAAAGATGTTTGCTCCTCAACTACCAGACACGCAAACCCCCATGGGTTAGAAGAAACAGTTATTGCAACTGTAGACATTTATTCTATTAAAGAATTTCTGAAATGTTGCAAAGACTTTTCTCAAAGTTAACAGTATGATGAAAGACCACATACTGGGAGCCTAGAATCAGTTTTGGAATGCTGGAGTTGAAAAAACACAGGTTTAGGAAAAAGATATTAAATCCTCAGAACATTCTCTACTCACTGTTAAAAGCAGAAATTAAGTCTTTGATGTAGAAATCAGTGTTTACAATTAAAATAATTATCTTACTTTCCTTAATTTAATCCCTTTGACCTTTTTCTGAAAGAAAAATAACAACAGAGTGTATATGAACTTCTAGTGACAGGCATGATTATCCGCTTGTAAGTTTGCTTTAGTTGCTGCTTAATATTCATTAATTATTTTCATGTTTAAAAGGCTTTTTTCCCCCTATAATGTTAAAACTTAATTCCCAGGTAAATTGTAGCTCCCAAAAAGGAAACCTGACATGTCAATTTTATCTTAGTGTCGATGCTTCTGTTGTTACAGCTCCATGGGAGAAAATGTCAGCTGGTGTACGTGGCTACACTTCAACTGATCCTACAGAAGCTGGGTAACCTGCACTGAAGGTTTGATATTTGATTATGAGAATTTGCAAAACTCTGTTCTGTTGTGAGATACAGAGTCTAGTTCAGAAGAGAGTATTGACTACTTCTAGCTGCCTTCCTCTAAGCTGTTAATCGATGACTAATTAGTCATCTAGATTACCTCAAAACAAATCCTGCTTAAAGAGTATTTTCCCTAACCTTATAGCAGTCTCAGCCTCCCACAAAGATTCTCAATGAAAGTGAGGCAGTTCCCAGAAAAATCTCAGAAAAAAAAAAAAATACGTGGACAAAGGTCTGCTCCATTCCCTAATAAACCAACATGTTTCACCTGCAATAATCAAGCCACAAGGATTATCATCGGAGCTCAACAAGGGCACATGTTCTCACCATTCTGACATAATAATGTTCTTTGTAATTTAAGCACATTAAAAAAAAAGCTCCTAAATTCAACCGGTCACCAAGTTGAACTTTTTCAGCACAGAAAAACCTCAGGAGCAGCACTTTGACACCATTCATCCAGGGTTACCATCTCCATCCATTGTAGCGCTCCCGTGAGTTCCTAGAGGAGCCTCTATTGTGAAGTCTCTTTGCGTGGAATGCAGAGATGTGCTCCGTGTACCAGCAGCAAACATGTAACAGCTTTGGCCTGACAAACCCTGAGGACTTAGATATGCTCTAATCAGTTTCACCAAACAATTGCAGCAGGCTGAAATATAAAGAATGGGTTTTTTCTGCCTTTGCTCTCACTTTATTTGCTTGCACATGTCCAGTGACAATATCCAGGCTCTAACAGTGCAGGTATTATTGTTTCAACTCTTAAATAAATACTAGCAAATAACCTCCCAGGCAAAAGTGTTGATCCTTTGTTAAATTGAAAATTATGGAGCAGAGATATCTTTTATGACTTCGATAACTCATACTGTATTATTTTGCTACCATTTTCTACCATGTCATTTAGTTGGGGATTTCTTGTAACATATTTCACTAAAAACACCTTAATTTACCCACTGCACTTTAACTTATAATCAAAGTACATGTATATACAATGTATGATAGCTAATAAAAATACAGTCATGCCCTTGCTTTCTCTCTACCCCTCCATTATGGAGCAGGCAAATTTTGTGATTGTTGGGGGAATCATGAAGTATGTTTGCTATTCCAAATACATTTATACAAATGGCTTAGATGTGCTTAATAGTAAAGAAACCCTTCTATAATTCAGGCTGGGATGATGGTTTTCCTGTACTAACAGATTTCAATATTGTCTGCATGCCCCTATTCAGAGAAGCAGCATTGCCTATCTGGTAGTCACAGCCATAGCTCACTTTTTTTCTGAGACACATCTGTTAATTTCCTTCAAAAGTTTAGGATGTGGAAATGAAGAAAATAATTATCCAATGTTCAGTACTTCTCATGTCCACTTACATCTATGTATAATGTGGAACCTTGGCAAGTACCACACCCATTTTACAGAGTACAAGTTAAGTTCCATCTTTGAAAACATTCCTTTATGAATATTTTTTTATCCTAATAGTGATATTGTGAGATAGGTTTTGAAAACACCGTTGTTCTGTGGGCTCTAGACTGCTTTTTCTGAACTCAGCTCTTTCATACAAAGACTCCTGGGAGTGCCTGAATATATGCATGCATGTGTGCAGAGTGACAGCAAGGAAATGCAGTGAGCTTGCAAGGTGAATAAAATCACAGCTGGAAGGAACACCCCCAGGAACGCTGTGACTATACTTGTGCTTCGAGATCAGCTTTGAGAAACTGATCCTGACACGGAGGGAAAAGTACAACTGAGATTGCAAAAACAGAATGAGAAAAGAAAATGCATTTTTAAAAATGTAAGGAGTACCTGAGGATCACAGATCACCCAGCCATATGACGTATTTGGGCAGATCCTGGAAGACTTGCAGCATTCTGAGAACAGCAATAAGGAAATAAAATAATTTCCTCCATGATGTAAACAACCCATCTTACTAGAGCAAGTGGATTTCCTTCTAGCTGGCTTAGTGAACAAGGTTAAGCAATAGATGTGCCACCCCTCAGGTTTAATGAGGCATTTGAAACTGACATGACAATTAACTGGAAATATTTGCAGAATGGCCAGAAAAATAATAATCTCAAAAACTAATAGTTTATGACTTATCAGACTAGGAGACTTTGAATTAGATCTTCCAGACATCTGCCCTGTGATTACTTTTTTTAACTATTCAAGCCATACTGCCTGTAAATTATTTGAGTAATTAAATAAACACAGAAAAATTCACACATCACATTGTACTGGGATAATTTAAAAGCATATTTATGGAAAATATAAAAATTTGGAATAACCCTGGTATGACAGAAAAATGGTTTAAAGATAAATTAGGACCAGAGCAAAGCATTGCCCATTATAAGGTCAAATAAAGAGCATAAATAAAAAGAAAAGAAACAAACCATCAGATTATGCCAGGGAAAATTCTGGTTGTTAAGATTTAACCTGAACAGGAGTCAACTTATTCTGAACTGTATTATCAGGAATATTGTAAAACTGAAATGAAGCAAATTGCTCTGCTTTTTGTCATCCTGGTGAGAGCTCAGCTAGAACCCCTACTGTAGTTTGGCCTGTCTGCTTAAGGCAGACAAAAGCAAATTACCAAATCCTGAAGAGAACACTAAGAGTCAAAGGTTTAAAAATGTGAACTAAAAGGAAAAGGTGCACAAATTCATCAAGTCCAGAGAAGAGCTTTAGTCTAGAGAAGAGCAATCTTACAGGTGACATGACAATAGTTCTATAACATGAAAGCTGGTAAAAGTGCTATAGTGAAAAATCGTTCTCAAGTCTCACTGGGAGGAGAAAAAAGAGAAATAAACTTTGGCTGCTGAAGAGACTTCAGATGGATTCTGTGAAAAAAATTTCTGATTCACAGTGTTTCTGTGTCCAGGGAAGGTGTGTCACTGCTTAGACAGTGAAGGACAAAACATCTGCCATTAATACTATCTCACTGAAAGGAGATGAGCAGGATAAAAAGGTCCCTTTCTAGTGCTACACTTCTAAGATTTCTATGCACTCTTTTGCTAAAAGACACAAAGCCAAATACTGAAAAATATTGTACAATATTGGTATTCGCAGTTTCACAGTCAACACATCAAGCTGGTTTTTCTTCATCTTAAACTAACTGAAAGCCCAGATGGTCCCTGAAGTGCTTAAATTGCATTGATCATCACCTGTTCTGCTTAGTACATTCTTTTGCACGTGCAAGCTGTGAGCACTGTACACATTTATGCAGCTTTACAGTGAGAGTGATAGTTAATAGTAACTCTTCCCAGGCTTATGTGTATGCCACCCCCGAACAGAAAATTTTACCATTAGTAGCTTGTTTGTTTCTAAGCTTATTTTTAAGCCATTGAAAGACTTACAATAACAGTTATTTTCTGCTATTCAAAACATATTCTTTAAATCTGCCTAATGTTTTGTAGACCAATTGTGTAAAAGAGATATTAAGTATTCACAGTAAACATGTTCTTTTTTGAATCCCAGTTCACAATGTCCATTGCTATCATGTCTGAAACCTGTGGAATCTGTGCTGGTGCTGGTTTCCCCCTTATTTAATTACTTGTATTATGAGGATAACAACCCTGGTTTTAATGCTGATTTCTCATGGAAATGTCAATACTGTATAATTTCTCTCTAATGCTATTTGGGGCGAACAGTGCAATTTTTTTAATTAGCAAATGTGACTAATAATGCTATGCTCTTCAAGCCATTATGACTGTAATTTAGCCTTGGCAGTGCTGTAGTGTATTACAAGCATATTCCCAAAATTCAGGACCCCTTAACAATCTTGCTGTCTCTGCAAGTGTTTGCTTAAGTATGCAAACAAGCAGGCAGACATATATACCTGCCTTGTCCTGTCTGCATGCTGAGTAACTTCCATCACCCTCCACGGCCAATAATCCTCCACTTACTCCCTCTGATTAACTTCATGAGCTCACATTTTGTCAGTTAGGACCATCTTGCTCAACTTGTGGGAGAAAGAAAATCAGAAGAACACACTAAAACCTAAGAAACTCCCCCACACACTCTTCCTCCTTGAACAATAAGTTTATTTCTGGTGTCTTCACCCAGTGTTGGTGGCACAGCCAGAAGGCTACAAGGTACATTAAGAAGATAAGCTAGTTACACCAATTCAATTTCTCTTAATAGGGAAGTAAAGAAAAGGAAGGGAGGAACAGAGACAAGACAGTCAAAAGCCTGAAAAATACTTAAGCAAAAACCTTATGTAAGAACATTCAAGTTCTTGTTTGAAACTAGTTCTCAATAGTGTCTATGGTTTTAACTATTTTCAATAGTCATTACAATGGTGAAACTCTAGGTAATTTTCTTTCCTACTAATGCTAAATTACCAATTTTCATTTGAGATATCAAAAGAAAAATCATAGTTTTAGTCCATCATGTTATTAATGAAAAAAACAAAATATGTTTCTTAGTAGCACTTACCAGGAGACCTTGAGAGCCCACACAGTCAGAAGGACAACTGTTTGCAGTGATAATGCAGGAAAGAAGCACCAGCAACAAATCATGAGAAAGGAACAGCTTGACTCCTAGATTAACTACTGTCTAGGCACCTGGTAGCAGGGATTTATTTTCTTTCCACTTCATTTCAGTCTGTGAGGCATTTTTACCTTGCAGTGAAGTTTCCCTTGCGTTCCTATCAAAGGGAAAAGAAAATGAGGAGATGTCCTAAGCTTACACGAACCAACAGAGACCCCAGTGGACTGGTGGGGCAGAAGAGCACTCTTCACCACTCTCACCTGAGGGCCTGGGGCATCTGCTCTCCTCCAGCTGCTCCACATCCACCTGAGGGTGAGTCAGCTGAAAGGGATGAAGTATTTCTTAGTATTCCTCTCCTTTGTAGGCAAACACATTTCTCTTTCTGAAAAAACAAACTCTACACATCATTGGATTAGGAAGCAGCATTTTGTGTTTCGGCAACACATCCCCATGTCTTCTCAAAAAGATGGTGGTGGGACAGTTAGGACCTAAACACTCCTAATTAGGCTGGGTTACATCATTGCATCTGTGTACTATATTTAGCACCCATAAAAAGTATTCAGCAATTGAGCATTCTTGTTGATCACCATATTCCAGACCCTTAATTTTCTTAGAAGCTCTAATTATGAACTGTTGAGAAGGATTTTATCAAATAACATTGAAAGAAAGATTGTTCAAAAATGACTGATTTTGGATGCCTCAATTTTTTGCCTAAGTTCCTTTGGAAGGATTTGTTCTGCAGAGCACTAACAAATATAAAACCTTACAAAATGTCTCTAACAAAACAAGGCAATGCAAAATTATTCATCATGTTTGAAAAGCTGGGCTGTAGTATGTTCCCAATCAAGACTCTGCTTGAAACTGAGATACTGAGATGAACTGCAGAGTGCTGCCAAAATGATCAACCCTGTCTGCTATATTTCTTGGAAGAGCATACAATCACCCTGGTCCATAAATGGTACAGTTTCTACAAAAATAACCAATTTTTGTCTTGCTCTCTGGCTTTAATTTTAAAGGCATAACTCCACATGCAAGGCAAAGAACCAAATGCTATTAAAATATTTATTTTTACAGAAGGTGTTGTCTGCTTGTCTTCTAAGTAGAAGGGTGATGAGAAATTGAATTCACTGACATTTCAGAACTCAGGCCTTTTGCAGTGACAGGTACTCGCTAGTTAAGGACGATTTTATGCCTGTTCCAATTTAACTGTGATCTGAAACATTTTAAATTGGCTGTGTCTGCCAAACCCTGAGAAACTTTTAACTGTGAATGTCCAGACAAAACCAGAATGCAACCTACTTCACTCCATGCCTGTGAAAACTACCCTCCTTATACATTTATGATGAGTTATGAACCCTTGTCAAATCCTGGAAAAATACTGCAGCAGGAGGTTCCCTATCTTATATGAAGAAAGGTTCTATTCTAGTATAAATAGATATAGAATAGATATATATAAAGCCAGCTACAAGGGGATGCTACCAGTTATTCAAAGATGTCCTATTATACCTAGAACAAATTGGAAAGAAATTGTTCTGGCTTTCCTACTTCAACTTTGGCCCATCAGGAGTTTCCTGACTCCAGCATTGTGAGTTATAAATGATCATCCAGTTGAGCGCCCAAACTTATGAGCTGGGCTTAACAACCAGCCCAGTGTCAGAGCTGAGCTAATATACACTTCCTTGCTTTGGGGTTTAACAGTTTGCCTCAACTCTATGCTCACTGACTTCAGATCTCTGGGCACAAGAGGAACACTTCCATGTCTGCTTGCAGCAGGAATATGCAAAGCAAAAGATTTCACTCACAACTCTGTGAATAACAGTATTTAGACTATAGTCTCATTTTCAGATTCTGTACTCTGTGTTCAAAAGGAAAGAAATTAGATATGCTGAACCTCTGAGAGAGTACTTTTTTCAAAGCCCTTCCCTTTACATCAATTTTAATGAGGTTTTAATTGCACTTTTCCTCCTTAGGCAGCACATACTTTTTCAAAAACTCAATGCACTGTTTGTGTAGCATTAAATATACCCTCCAAGCAAGCAAACATTTGGTACCTAACATTCTGCATTAAAGTATCTAGTGTTTGGCTTGAAGTTGTTCCATCATTACCTTACTGCTATGGTGGTCTTCCACTGGAATTCAGCCCATCATGTAGCAAACACTCATTCCAATTATGTCTCCATCCCACATCCCATTGCCTTGTTTTACAGGTTGTGGAAGCACTGTGTTCTTGGCAGGGCACCACTACAGTTTTTCCAGGATGCCAAGTCACCCTCCACAGCTGACTGGGAGCTCCAAAACAGTACCTAAGATGTGCACTGGCTGTGTGCTGGTGTTCTGAGTGGGGCTGAATTTCTCTGGTAGGATAAGAGGATTAGGCAATGTGAAGGGAAGACAATCACCTAAAACCCCATGTGGGGAATGAACTGAAGCTAAGGATTATATTCTTTAGAATCAAAACACCTAAGGTATAGATCAGACTATAGAAAGGGCTTGCATTTACCTGCTTTTAATTCAGAGCACCTGTTGTGATGATCAACAAACCCTAGAGACCATTTTTACATCTAAAAGCTCTACTTTCTACATATTGAAGTGTGTCTAGATTATCCTCTGGAGTTTGCATGTTCCATCCTTTTGGATGGAGATAATCAAGTTCAGCTCTAGTTGTTTCCTGCTCAAGTGTTACATGAGAGACATCACTGCAATAATCTAACCTGGACTCCTAGCAGAAAGCATTTCAAGATTCAGCTACGCAATCCAGAGTCAGCTTTCTGACTGCTCAATTATGAACTGTGATTGACAGCTGAGAAGGAAAAAGAAGCTGGAGAAAGAATCATATAAAATTTCAGGAACCACAAGAAAAGCTATGCAGGCAGTTCAGGCTTTAGTGAAATCAACCAGAGGTCTACAAACTTTTCTGGTGAGCGTGTGAGTAACATGCTTTAACAAGCAAGGTTTGTGTCTGAAACTTAGCTACTAGTCATGAACTTTATTTTAAATTGGTTTGGTATATTGAGAAAAACTTTGACACACATTTGTGGCACTATTTTACTCAGACTGGATTATTTCTGGAAGTCAAATCTAGCCAGTTTTTATTCAAAAACTTGATAATTTTTTTCATTTCAAAGACATCTCTATTTGGAGACCTTGTACTGCACATTACTGAAAGCATGTTTACTGGTAAGCAACCATATTTAACAGATACAAGAGTATTTCCCTTGTTATTCTTTTAGTAAAAATTGTAGAGATACACTTATCTCCTGGAAAACTTTTTTTTCCTTGATTAATTATATTTTACAAGGTACCTAATACTCCACATATGTTTGACTGGCCAGCAGCTTGCAACCAGATACCTGGACTTGCCCTTGTGAGTCATTTATTCAAGGACAACCCAGTTCAGGCTGCTCACTTACAGATGTTAATGTAAGATGAGCTGTGTTACATTAATGGGTAAACAGCTACCTAATTAGCAGTCAGAAAACCTCAGCAGGTAAGTCAAAAGTACAGAGTAAAATTCCAGCTCTAAAATCTACAGAAACAAGATGACTTTACAGTAACACGGTGCTGAAAGCCCAGCACTGTGGTTAAACGAGATGTACTCTGCAATCCAACACCAATGTGTATCACTGTGCCCACACTTTTTGACTTGAACATCACATTTTCTCTGACGGTATAGAATTTTCATACTACTTTTCCACTGACTCACTCTTTTTCTGTGCTACTTATACAGGTCTAAGTCCTTTGCCAATTAAGTCCATGGGATTTTTCCAGTTGACCGACATCGAAGAAATACTGGCTTTAGGCCTATTGAGTTACAATTTCCACACAAGTACCACGAGAGAGGTGCTTTTTTCACGTCACACATGATAGAGAGCTTTTAAGGAATATGAGTGAATGGATAAGGTAACTAAACACAAGTCAGAGATCAAAACCCTCAACAAGATTAATTATGTAACATCCAAGCTTGTACTGTGAGCAAAGTAGTTTCATAAACAATAAGGACCCTTATCTGGGAAATGAATGGTATCTGAACATATACTAAAGGATTTTATATCTATTACAGTGATGAAAGATGACAACTTGCAAACAACTACAAGTGGTTTCATTTAAAACAGTATTAAAATCAAAGTCCTTTGTCCAGCAGGAGTTTCTAAAACCTTTACTCTAGTTCATTAGCCATGCAAAATCCCCGAAGATCCCTCTTGCATTAAACCGTATTTTGCTTGGTGCTGGTGGGACTGCTACAAGATAAAAGACTTGTGAGGATATGGATTTGAAGTATTACAAATTACTTTTTAACTGCATATCAGTGCCATTTTATTGATAATGAGGGATTTGCTGACTATTTACCACTGACATTTTGAGAAGTTGTTCTGTAATCCAAAATGATCTCCTATTCTACAACATTCATTTTTAAGCTAGGATCCAGAGGGAAAAAAGTAGGTGTTTAGCACAATGTGACATTTTGATGTATTCTGAAGAGTTTTTAAGGACTTACCATCCAAAACAGCAGGATAGATTAAAAAATACGTAAGGACAATTTCATTAGACATTAGCTCATCTCAGAAAGTTCAGTGTTTTTATATGAAGCATAGGAGCTCAGACCCTCATCTGAAATGGAATTGAGGTCTCTGGGATGCATCAAGGTGATCTTTTGAGACTCCCCATTCTTTATATAGCCTCTTGCAACAGATGTTTAACAAGTTGTAAAAGGAAGATAAAGGCAAACTTGCATGGAGTTCCTGGACTTTTGAATCAGGCAGGCACTCACAGAGAATCCTTTTAGCACTCAGATCAAAACTAGTAAGAACCAGGAACTTTATGAGACCCTAAAGGGAGACTGGAAGTGAAGGCACTGAACTATTCTTAAACTCCAAGAGAGTTCTGTTATGGTTACCTATAAAACCAGAATTAATTCAGTTTGCCTGAAATTGTTTTGCTTTCTTTAACTAAATTGTTTATCCAAGGTTTTCTTCTCTTCTATTTCTACAATAACTTTTTCTACAATAACTGTTCTGGCACCTTTGTCAAAGGAATGTGTCAAGCACAGTTTAATGGGGCACTGAAGTGGCAACTTACTGGCAAACATCAGATTGTAGCAAAAAAAAAAAAAGGGAAAAGGCAGGAGGTGGGAATCAAGAAGGGGAAGATGTCTATGTCTCTGAAAGAAACAAAGTAACAGAAGATTCTGGACCTGTAAAACTAAGCAACAAGAAAAACAAAGTAAAGATATTGAAGAAATAGTGAAGCAGTTCATAGACTGAGTTGTGCTACGATTATTAGCTGTTTATTGCCCTAGAAAACATGATCCATCCCTTTTATAGCCTTATGATCACTACTGAGGAACTCCTATGACATGTGTCTAAATGCATTGACAGGAGCTGCCAGAACTTTCTGTGCCTCAACATAGGTTCAAACTTTACTTTTTCTGTCTATATAAAATCACAATTTTTCCAGTTTGTTAAACACATGTTGTACATATAATGTTACACAGAATAATTGAGACTTCTCAGTTTGTCCATTTCTATTGAGGTGCCAAAATCTGAATCTTGGAGCATGCAACTAAGACCTTTGGCTTTTGGGGGGGTTTAACATAGTATAGTGTAATCATGTGCACACTGCTTTAGAAAGAGAAAGAATTCAGGAAAACCAATAACCAAGCTGTTGATTCACACCACAAATTCCCTGCCTGAAAGGAAAGCTCTCCATAAAGGAAGTTAATAACCCTGGTCTGCCAGCCTTCCTGAGACAGGTTATCACTCAGATGCTGGTACAAATTCATTTGCTATACATGTATCTATTGCAATATTTATTCATTTTCCTGCTGTCAGTAGTGACAAATTGTTTCCTTGCATTCTTTGGTTAGAAATGGGCTGCTTTTTGTTTTTCTTATATACCTCCCAACACCTCAGACACTTTATCAGTCACATCTGTAGCTGTTACAGAACTCAGGGCGATAGCATTTTATTAGACATGCAACAACAACAATCACTGTAAAATATCAAGCTTAAAGAAGGAACTTCATAAAGCCTTCAACAAATCCTCTCATATCCCATCAGAGAGTGTTTTTTTTAAAATAAAACAAAACCAAAACCAATGACAGCAACCTCAACTAAACAACAAAACCAACAACTCCTCTTTGCTTTATGACTATACATTAAGAATTTTAATACTGCAAAAAAAAAAAAAAAAAAAAAAAAACATGGCCAAGAATTTCCAGTTGCTTTATGTAAAATATTTTTCAGCCTTTTCAGTAGAACTTTTTGCCCATATTCACACATAACAAAGTCCAGCATCCCCATTGTAATGTAAAACAAAAAGTTAAAAAACAAAAGAAAAAATGTACAGAAAAAGCTCTACTGAAAGATGAGCTCCAGAAATGACAGCCTGAAAGACACTCATAAAAATAAAAGGGCAGATCTGTTAGGAGGACCAATAAATTAGTCAGCTATGGTACTCCAGAGGGTGTAGTGACAAGGAAAAAAATGAAATTCCAGATGCTGGAAGATTAAAGAAAATTAAGCAAATTCCAAACAAATCTACTAGACGCTATCTTAAAATTTTAGTACAAACATGACTTCTAAAGGTTCCTTAAAAGGTCCTTCTAAAGGACCCTTAAAACCTCCAATTATTCCAAGATTTTACAATTCATTCATTCTGAGTCAAAAGCATCTTCCTTTCTTTCATATCACAAAGCAGTTCTTTTTCCTGAGTTTTGTGCTGTGCAGAACGAGGGCAGGAGAGTCTTCACCTTTTGTTTGCTGCTTCTCATCAACTACAATTACATTGCTGTGAATCCACATTTTATTTTCTCTCTTGGACTCCTTGGTTTATTAAAAATTCAACTACCATGAAAAATACCCACAAAATATTAAATAAGCATAAACATTTCATCTGAATGACTTGAGCAAGCATTAACTTTGTTTAGATGTTCTCTAGCTTGCTCTGTAATAAAAGGGTGTATAGAGATTACTTTAGAAAAAGAAATCAAAACAGAAAAATTTCATTGTGAAAACCAGGCAACGTAGCGTTCTTGACAGCCATCTACACTCCTTTTTATGCAAAAGCTTTATTGCATTACATTTCTGAACATTATTTCAGTATGTGTTGAATAGTCCCAGTTTTTGAAAGTTTATAGACTGTATCAAAGCATATCAAATCATCCAGAACATAGCTGTTTGCCACTCTGTTCTCTAGCACAACAATCCTATTTTGGACATTTCTTACTTGGACATTTCTAAGTCTTCAGACAGTTTTCCCTCTTCTCTATCTGAAATTGTGTTTAGTGCTGTCTGGAGGAAGGTGGTAGTGATAATATTTAAATTTACACTTTCAGAGATTGATACACTTTACTTCATCAAATAGAAACAGCTCCATTAAGGGAAACACAAACTGCCCTGATAATGTGTGCCCCTGCTGTGACTTTGAAGGTGAGAAGGCAGATTTATTTTCTTTTACATTCAAGGCTTGACTCAAGACCCATTGGAATAGTTGGAAAACATTCACATTTTTGCGAACATTCTTGATGCTTAACTAATATATGAATTGTGTGTAGTGATTCATGGAGATACACTGGAAGATTTTTCCTTTAGATTTGTTTTACATCAGACTCAAACTTAGGACTTGGCTAACAAATCAGGGCAGTGAACACTGACCTCAGCAATCACCGTGGGTGATTTTCCACTTTCAATAATCAGCTGGCACCTTTCTTGCATTCCACCACTGTTACCCTGGCAATTCGGGGAAGCTAAGCCAAAACACAACAGAAAAATGCACCTTATGTACTGGTTTGCCTCCATCACGTAAATATTACTGCAGAAAAGGGTTCCTTCTCTCGTCTTTGGAGACAACAGGGCTGTTTCCTTCCCTGGAGCCTTCCCACTTCTGTTGTCCAGCCACAAGTAGCACAACTGAAGAGTAAGTCCTCCTCAGCAGGTGAAGAGTCCTTTAACCAGGAGAGTTTGGCATTTCCTACTGCCAGTTTCATCCTCTCAATCTGTAAATCATCTGCTCTGTTCTGTTCAACCGGAGAGGAACCAACCCATGGGGCACGATTTCACCACGCCTGCATTTCGGGTGCTGGTTTGGGTAGGGGTCGGGAAACAGGAGGCTTTTGGCTGAGGAAAGCTGCGAGACGAGGCCCTCAAGCCCCGAGCCCTCACTGCGCAGCGCTGCTGTGCGAGCTGAGGCTCCCCCGCCCTCCGGCCACGGCGGCAGAGCCACAGGGTGCCCAGCCGAGCCCTCACCAGTCATGGCACGGGTCAGGTTGGAAGGAACCACAACCTCTGCTGCCAGCCCCGTGCTCCAGCAGGCACAGGAGCGCATCCAGAGGGTTCCAGAGCGCCTCCGCTCAGGGAGGCTCCGCAGCCCCTGACGGCGCCCAGAGCGACCCAGGGCGCGGCTCCCCCCTCAGAGCCCCGGGCAGCGGCAGCAGCGGGGACAGGGGCAGAACCCGCCAGAAAAAGGGACATAAAGCAAAGCCAGGCAACCAACCCCGATCGGTCCGGGTGCGTTCAAACCAATTAAGTGAATTTTATCGCAGTGAAAGCGACACGTCCTGTTTGACCGGTGCTTGTCTCGAATGTCCTGTGCGGGGCGGCCGCGGGGCTGGGCAGGCGCTGCTGCCCGGCCGCTCGGTGCTGCCCATCACTGCTGACAGAGCCGGCCCCGGGCAGCTGTGCCCTTAGAGCGCTGCCTGGGACTCTTCCCACAACACTACACATCCCACTCCAGTTTTCAACGAGGGAACTCAATTCGTGACCTAGTACTTCCCTGGGCCTGGTTAATTACTGCATTACCCTGGAGATTTTTAAACCATTTCAGATTGTCCCAGAATTGTCACATCCAGGAGTTAATGCGTTCCCTGCTACACTGCTGCAGCATTTATAAGGATCCAGCTATCAGCTTCAAACCCCACGTTTTTCCATTGTCTCTAAGAGCACAGTAAAACCAAGTTCATTAATGTCTTCAATCTTTATTACAGCTGATTACAAAGATGCCACCATTCTGCAGAAACAAAGTTATCAAAGAAAAAAAGCTGAAAAATTATTATCCGTCTAGCCTTTGAGAACTTCACTTGATATTGAAACAGGTAAAGCAACATAATTCAGTCTCAAGTCGGCTCTCTATTCCATTAAACTTTCATTGATTTGCTGCTGATAGAAAATGAACCACAAAAGACATTGATGAAAAAGCTTTATAAAGGGATATGGCAAGTGATCATCAATTACTGAAGTGTAACTTGAATTGAACTTTAGCACTATAGGCAGGTGCAGACCCAGGATTACAAACAGAGTATTAGCCAGCAGGCAGGTTTCTCCTTCATTGTTTTGAATTTGCTTCATTATTAATAGGTCTGGGAGAGGAAGAGAGATAAAAAAGAGAGCCCTGATGCCTCTTAATTTATCGCCTTTATCTGTGGCCCAAAGTGAAAGCATCCCAGCCTTTTCAAAGCACCTTGACTGTCTCCTTGGCAGACAGAGTATTTTTAGCCCACTGGATCTGAGCTGCTCCTGAGAACAGATGGGCATAGCACTCCAAGCACTTCACGACTGTATGTGCACTGCTATAGAACAGAATGAATAAAAAATGACCCGGCTGTGAAATCTTTATTCCCCACTTCCATCTCATTGACTTCAACAAATTGTGTACATGTCACCTCACCAACAGGAAAACAATGTCTGCCAGTTTCACAATGCCTCCTTTTTCCTCCATTACAAACTGACTCTTATCCAGGGTGGGGAAGGGGAAGTGTTTGGTTTTTTATTTTTCATTCATAACAATATTTCAAGGTTCCCACTCTCACCTGATCCTGTCTCCTCAAAAAATCAGTGGTGTTTGGCAGAGGAGCTGACCTGGAATTCTGGATGAAGTGCCTATTTCTAGTCCAGCCTGAGGAGAACTGGAGTCCAAGCTATTCATTTTTGCCACACGACAAAGGCTGCTCTGTGGGATGTTTCACCTTTGCAAGGAGCTGGTTCACTGCAAATGTTTTCATTTGGTATTTGCATGCATAGTCTGAACTTTGTATTTCTTAATCACAAACCTTCATCCAAGAGAAGATTTCTATTGTGATTGATCACATACACAACTTGGAAAATTAGATCCTTTTTCCTCTACAAAAGTTCATGAATAAGTTTGGTCTTTTACATAACTATTGATAGAATTAGCCTTTTTCAGAGGAACTGGAATAGTAGGTCTAATTTCCATTATGTTATTTATTATTCCATTTAAATTAATTATTTCTTTGATTCTCAGACATTTAGTAGTGTATAAATGTAAATCATACTCTAAGGATCCAAGCATGTAACACAATATATTCAAAATAGTGGACAAGATGCATCCATTCTTTTTTTCTGAACTTACTTTCCTAGCTTGATTTTTTTCTGGAGGAAATTATCTGGGGTCTTATTTAAACCTCCACGAATTTATTTCAGTCATCAAATCAGAGATTTAATGGGCTTGACATTTTGAATAACTGCTCCCTGGGTATTTTCATTCTCCCTTAAAAGGAAGCTACCATTAAGGGAGAGAATGGATACCTAATGAAATGTCAAAAACATTGAATATCTGCACTGAATTTGGAGCATAATGTAGCTCACTTTCTTTTAGAGATTAATAAAAATATAAAATTTTCTGTGTTAGAGTTGAGCATATCTTTCATATTTTATGCAATTAAAAATATCTTTAGATACTTTTATTCTTTTTTATCATTTACTCTAAGGAACCAAAACAATTTTATGTAGCGTGGCATTTTGAAAACAGAACATTTCTCCATTAAATAGTGTCAATGGAAGATTTTAGAGTAGCTCTGGAGAAAGTGAAAAGTGATTTTAACAGGCTGCCCTAATAAAAAAAATTCATATTTATCAGCTACGGACTGCCACATGAACTCCAGTGAATGTTGTGGGAGCTCAGCATTGGAATTCAGTGAACATTTTTATCCCACATACATCTGTCTCTACTGTTTTCTTATTTAAAAAAAATATGGAGATAGATTCCAATATAGCATATAGACCACTGAAATGCAAAATGAATGAACTAGCATGATGTGAGTACAGCACATAATAGGTAACAAAATATCATCTAGAAGTCAGACCAGAATTTATGCATTGCTGTTAGAATTTTATTCTTTTCTGGGATTCCTTGAGAGAAAATGTCAACAGTAAAAATGATAATGAAACATATACCTTAACATTTCTTCATTACATTTAATTTGAATGACTTCCTAAAAACATATTTTACATTAGCATCAGGTTACCACAAGCAAAAAGACTTTGAGAATCAAGAACAGACATAAGTGCAACAGGCTGCCTGTCTTACAGCTCTCAGAAATGACCTGCTGTAGTCCATTACTAAGATTTAATTCCTGGATGAGAAGATATTTTCTTGTTTACTATACTGACATTTCCTACAGGAGAGCAGAATAACCAAGGATACCTTTATTCTTCACTGATTTTTTAAGTGCTGTAAAAATTACACTGACAATCTCATCATGCCTTATGTGGTATGCAGTGCTTAGTTTCCACATTTGCATACCCTGATATGCATTATACATTTTACAATTTTCTGCCCCAAATAACCTACAAGAATACTTAGTAACTTTTGTCTAAGACAACTATGTCTGATTTTCCTTTCAGGCCATTTATGCTCTATCAGTTTGTGGAATAGAAGGTGCATTACCATTGGCCACGTCTTCACATGCACTGACCATTAATGACAACAATCGTTTAATTAAAAGAATTAACTCCCACCAAACAAGCATTTGCAATCACTCCCAGTGTACACACCCACACTCAAAATATGTCTTTACTGTGTTCTTGATCCACACTACTTCTGTATCATTCCTGTGGCACTGTAATGTAACTTACTGAAAAGTTTTTGGGCCTTTTTCTTGCCCACTAGGAATTCCTTCCTGTGTCTTTTGTGCAAGGGAAAATTACTGACCACACATCTCAGCCTTTCCTGCTTAGCATTCTCCTTTGAATGCTAGGCAGGAAAACCAGTGCATCTCAGGAAGCACTTAATCCAAGCTTTGCCTGCTGTTCGATGGAATTTTAAATGGAATAAACCAGCCCTGCCTCGTCTCTTTTCTCCCCATGGCTCATGAGCTTATGACCTTCTCCCACCCACAGTTCTCATTGAAACTGAGAACAGGGGAGAAATGGCAGCTAAACTTTAAAGGAGACATTAACATGCCAAGTGTTTTCTTTGCCCATACATCAGGAGGACACAAATAGGACCAAACTAAGTGTCCAGTCTCTTTCAAAGTTATTCCTCTTCCATAAGAAAAGTCACTTATTGATGTAATAAAGATACCATAAATGTTACCCTCATTTAAAACTACTGGAAGAAATTCCAAGAGAGAAGAAACCAAACCCACTGAAGGCTCCAGCCTAGTAGAAAATTTGCATTAGCTATGGGCCATCATGTAACTATACAAGCTAGAGGATTAATCACTAGCAGTAAACAAATATTTGAACAGAAGCTTTCACACAGCACTTGCATGGCAAGAAATTAGCTATAAAAATCAATTATGCATCATTATAATCCGACAGTATTTATCCAGGAGATTCATCTCAGGAAACACAAACCAAGCATCTGGTCAAGTGCAAACACTTCATTCTGCCACTGATAGCTTGGGCAGGGACACACTTCACAGAGGTCACTTACACCATCCTCTTGGGAAGGGAAAAAAGAGTCTTAAAGCAAAGTCATGGTAAGACAGAAAAGAAAGCCAGTCCTTGAAAATAACTGAAAAATAAGCTGTGACCTGTAAATTATGAAAACAAATTTATTCATAGAAGGAGAAAAGCTTCTCCCACTGTGAACTACCACAGTCTACCCCAGACCAGGTTTGTGTTGTGGCTTTATGTAAATGGAAGAATTAAGTCTGCAGTGAAATGTGGTGTAACTCCATTAATGCTTTATATTCAGGTTTGTGGTGACATGAGGGAAGACCAAGCAGAAGTGGATTCCTAGTTCATACAAAACTAAAGTCTTTTCCTGTAGCCAGTGTATTAATACTGCCTCACCTCAGCCAAGAAATAGATTTGTTTAATTTGATTCAAGGTAACTGAAATCTAGTGGAAATGGTCACTCTGAATCTGGTTTCTGGAAAGAATTTCTACACAGTAGGCCTGAAAATAAATCTCTGTTATAAAAACAATTTTTAAGTATCTCTTTCTTGAGGCAGGTGTTTAGCTTAGCATTCATTCAGAACAATAGGGATTTAGTGCTTAAAAATAATCCAGGACACCTATTATAAAACTAATATGCCAATACTCATACTTCATCATTATTTCATTAATTACAAGAGTTAATAGACTGGCATCTACATTCTTTGAGTACCTTGGAAATCTCATCCACGACTGCTGTCAATTTTCTTTACTTGGTTTTTGTTTTTTTTAGAAAAGAGGGCAGTATTAAATCAGAGATGTCTGTGTACAATAACAGATTAAAACAAAATTCAAAAGAACAGGTGGATCTGGGAAGAAGCAAGAATAAATTCTCAAGAGATGCTTCTTCAAAGATACCTGCAAACAAGCTTGGGACCTCATGTGCCATATTTTATTGCTGTGAAACAGGAGAAAAGTTCAATTCATTTTAAAGTTTAAAAGTTTACCTTACAGCTGGGGCAGTTTTCCTTATGAAATACAATTACCATAGTAGGTATCTCAGTGAATTTCTGGTGATCTCATCAACAAGAAACATGAATCTTATAAGGAAACTCCATAACATGGCCCTCTTATGACTCACCAATACCTACCATTAGAAAAACAGGTCAGGAAGAGAGGCTGGAAGGAAGCAGGGGGATGAGCTACAGCTACCCCTGGGCAGCCAAGGAAATGGCAGCACCACGACCATTTTTTCACCCAATGATGAACAGCTACAGCCAGCACTACGAGGAGAGGCAGAGGGAAGCAGATGCAGCATTCAAAGCTGCAGCACAGCCCTGCCCAGCTTTTAGAGATTCAAGAGTGTCAAATCTATCTTCAAGGTAGATTTAGCTCAAAGCTAAAATCTTGCAGACTCTCAGAGAGAAAAGGAGGTAGCAGTGCCCAGTGCTTCCTCCCAGAGCAGCTAAAATCCAAAATGCTTGCAAAACAACTGAATAAGCACATTTTCCCCTTTCTTACTGTCTTAATTTTCCAAACTTACTCCTTCCTTGCTTTACCTTCTATTCTTCCTACTAACTGGACTACCTTTCCATAGTCCCTTTATTGTCTTGTTACCCCCTTACGCAACAAGAAGCACCTGTTCACTCAGAAAACATCTCCATGCTTGTACTTCACTCAAGTATATTGGCAACAGCTGCACAGCTTGTTCTTCTTAGCTTCTGCTAGCTATGATCTCCTTTTGTTTTCCTCAAAACTTATCTTCAGTTAAGTGCACCGTATTTCATTGCTGCTGCTTCTGGTTATATATTGTTTGGATTTGTTTCTTGGTAACTGTGAATTGGCTGGATATTTTTCATTATTTCTGTCGGGCTATGGGGAAAAAGAAAGAAATTCCTTTACTTTAGAATTCTGCTATTTATTCAGATAGTAACAATCTCAGCAGAAATTGCAGTTTTCCAAGTAACGTCATTTGCAGGGGAACTTACAAGGGCTGTATTTGAAAGCTAGGTAAACCTTAAAGTGAGAAATTGATGGAATTCAGACAAAAAAAATTTAGAAAATTAGAATTAGGAAATGTGCTCTGAAATGACAATAATGTTAATTACATCACAAGAGGCCACATAAGCTAAAGAGCTGTTCTTTCCAAGCCTTCTTAATGGCCTAACAAAACACAAGCAGTTGCTAGGAAATGTGTCACTAGCTGTATTATTATCAGCTTCTGAATGTGAATTCCATGTGGAACAAGTTCTTCAATATTCTGTCTATAAACAGTCACAGAATTGTGTGCCATGGGTTGAGTAATCTTCCAAAAACTTTGGAATTTGCATGTCTTCTAGCCCGCCTAGCACCTTTTCCAGAGAAAGGGTAGCATTTAATGGGTTTTTTTGTTGTTGTTCTTGGTTTATTTGGGTTTTTTCAGTGCATAAAGAAAAAAGACTGACCTGTAAAATGCCTAGGTGTCTAATCTGATACAGTCAGCTACTGCTTTCTGACCTCAGAGGTAAACCTATGGATACTTACTTTTTTTTTTTTTAATTTTAAAGGTCCCCTTCCATTCTCCTTTAAGTAGAGGTCCAGTTGTTTCATGACAAAACTGTGCAGCTATGAATGTCTTGAGGCTGAGGTGATTCTTGAGATGCCTCTGACAGAGGGAGCAAGCACAGAGCTGGTTTCTCAGAGAAAGCAGATCTTTCTTGCTCTTTGCTTATTTGCTGTGTCCTAACTTGCTTTGTTCCGAGGTGCTAACAGTAACTATTTAAAACCTCCTGAGTCAGTGTGCCAAGTGATCAGTACAAAAACTACTTGGCTGTCTCTGTGGGAAGTTCCATAGAATTTTCTTTTCATGGGTCACAAACATTGATGGATTAAATCACACAAAACCTAATGTTAACAAAAGAAAAGATTCTTGACCGAGAATGAAGCTTGTGTGCAAAATTCTGTAATTTAATATGAGCTACACATAGGATTAATTATAAAAAAATATTGCTATTACTACCACAAGTATTTATTGTTGTAGCACCTTAAATGTTTAGTGTGCTTTAATGGCTTGGACAAGACAGGTTTCTTTTCCTGGATGATTTTACCATCTAGATCAGTCACAGCACAGAAGGTAACAGTAAGTCAAGAGTCAAATGACTGAGGAGAAAGGGATTTACAGGGGGTTCAGGAAGGGTCAACACCAGGATTTTGAAGAGAACCCCATAGGGTTCAGAGACTGTCCAAATCAGTAGCTTACAGAAATAAGCTCAGTGTGCCTTTCCTATGTGTACTGTGATGAGATTTTATTATTTTTCTAGTCCAAACACTAAGCAACTGCTCCACAGATCTAGGCTTCTGGTCTACTTTCATGGGGTTAATAGTCATAGCAAATGGATGAGGAACATATTGTGAGCATCTTGTTTTTAAACATAAAATAGCATGATGATAATGTAATTAGTTGTACCTTTTCTACTTACAAATATACCAGTACCACATTCTCTCATAACTCAGATAAGGAAAATACCCAGTCCTGCAGTAAGTAAAGCCAGCAGTATCCACTGTGCCTCTTGCACATCTAAAAGTGGAAAACGTGACAAGGCCAGTGAGAGAATTGCAGCAAAGCAAACTGCTTTCTTTAGATTAAACTGACCACTTACTATATAGGAGTAAAGCTCCTCCCAGGGCTGTTGGGCTGCATGAAAATGTAAGTAAGATGTGTATGACATTATTCTGTCTCTGCTGTGGGAAACTTTGTAGGCCAGAAATCAAAAGCATAATAGCAAGTTTCAAGCTATACCTAATTAAGTGAGCAATCAGAAACTTTACAGAGATGTTTTAAGACTGCTTCTTTTGTTATCAAAAGTGCACCACTGAGCAATGAAATTGTCAACAGAAACTGTCAGAGCTTGCTTTGGAACACAGAATCTGTTCACCAACACTGATACTTCATACAGTACTCTATGAATAGTTCCTGCCTATGCTTCTTGCTGTATAAAACATGAGAAAATTAAGACAGGAACTTAGCATTCAGTGCAATTGGCCACAACCCCTTCAAAAATTTTTGCAAGTAGTCCTCTTTTGCAATTTGCTGGTAATTTCTCACCTTTCAAGTGCTAGCAATATCAATAATGATGATAATTCAGATGCAAACCACAAATATTTTAGGCCTCCTAATGAGGATACTTTTTGGCCACAAGACCAGTGGCTTTGAAAGTTGGTTAACTACTTTCATTGTTTACTTTTCTAACTATCTATTACTACAGCTATCCAGAATGCTTTCTGTTAGTCCTGGATCAGTTATTCAAATAAAGGGCTGTAGTCTGGTGGATTTTTCTGTTGTCCACACGGCTCCAGGAGTAGCTCCCCACCTGAGGATGTGATGATTTCTTCCTGGAAAGATAAAACCAATTGAAACATCAAAGATCTATGCCACACCTATCTCCTAAGAATAGAAATTAAGGCCATTTCTCCACTGTAAGAGGCAAGAAGTTATGAATAAATATTTGATAGAATAATTACAGACCAGCAAAAGGATCTCATTGATTAATCATTTTCTTCATGCTTTGTTTATCTTGTACTTATGCTGGTAATAGCTTGTGCTACTATGAAACAGTGAAGTCAGTGCACACAAGAGGCTCTGATTTGTACTACTTGTAAGTTGCTGCACTACCTTGGAAACCAGCTACAGGTGCCTATACAGGGTGTTCTCAAGGGCTGATTTAACAGACAGATGCCAGTCTTACCATGCTTCCCCCCAGGCAGACTGAGCAAGAGCTCAGTGTTGAGAGCTCACACAGAACAGTAACAGCTTTCTGACTGATGACAGCAAGGTGAAAGACATTACCCTTGCTAGGGTAAAGGCAGTCTGTATTCATAGCACTTATTAATTAAATATTCACATGCCAAGTGCATCATTCCAGTGACTGATTACCAAGGCACTTACTGGAAAAGTGCAGAACTTGGTCTTTGCATTTATTTATTCCTACAGTAGTGACAGTTCATTTTTGTTTTTGTAGACGTTTAAGATGGACAGATGAAACAAAATGAGCTGGAATCCCAAATTATATTGACTAAAATAGCAATCCTTCATCTGAAAGTTTAGATCCAAGTTACGGATCTATATATGAACCCAAAATTTTCAAAACCTATCCAGTTTCTATTGAAATTCAATGCAAATTTGGGGGCTTGATTTCCTCAGAACACATGCAGGCTGCCAGCCGTTGTTCCCTCCCAATCACTACATCAGACTGAGAACCAGTTCAGAAAGCTCCTACCCAGATTAAATTATTTTCAGAATCAAAGAATCACAGAATCATTTAGGTTGGAAGAGACCTCTAAGATCACTGAGTTCAACGTTTGGCCAATCACCACCTTGTGAACTAGACAAAAAGGTTGTGAGGAAGTAAATACAAATATTTAGCATTCATCCACTTTCCACGCAGCATTGGAATGCAAATACTGAAAAAAGAAGATGCACACTCACACCATATTCTGTAAGGTTTGTTCTTCCAGCTAATAGTTACCACCCCCTTGTGTCTGTCAGCTCCGTTGCTTGAGTGACCTCTTAGTTTTTTTTTTAATTAAAGTGAAACAAAATGAAGACAATAGGTATAAGCAAGTAAAAAATGAGTTATGCCAGTCATGCTAATTTTGATTGTAAGTGAAAAGGCACTCAAAGAAAAGTCCATGCAACCACTGGGGTGGGGAAGTAACACTCTTGCCAAAAATAGTCCTGAGGAAAGCAGCACCTTCTCCAAAAAATATAGCAATATGAGCAAGGGAAAGTGTGCCCACAGCCCAGCCAGTCACGTACAGACTGCTTGGGGTTACCAGGAGCCTTGGGGACACTTGACAATGTACTTCAGCAGAGAGGACAGGCAGAAAGGAAAGAAAACCATATGCCAGACAGAATAAAATACCTCCTGAAGTGATTGCCAAAGAGATTGCTTTTAACACAGGTGTTAGCTAGGCAGGGAAAAGTGAACACTGTGTTGGCATTAAAAGGTGAACCAGTTTCCCTGCAGCTATTAACTCTAATCATGGGACACCTAAGCAAGCTGTTTTATTTTTTTGACAGGAACTAAAAGCCATTCTGCTTCTGACAAGTGCTCTGCTGCTGTCTGTAAATAGATGTGTTTCTAATACAGTGATTGCCTAACATGAGCTGTGGTGAAAATATAGGAACATAGCTGGAGCAGAGAGGGCTGGAATTGGTTGTCCCCATCACCAGGAGCAGAGGGGATACTACACTAGCCAGAGGTACATCCTACATCCAACACCTGATAATCTGCACTTGAGGGGTTGTATGTCTGATTTTCTTTCCCTGACAAGGCCCTGGTTAGACTCTTTCCAGGTGCACTGGGGCTGGCTGGGATGGAGCTAACTTTCTTCAGCTGCCTGTGCTCCATTGTGACCTTGTGTTTTGGCTAAAACAGTCTCGATAACACACTACAGCTTTGGCTGCTGCTGATCAGTGCTTGCACACTTCTTCCCACTCAGGCCCTGCTGGCAGAATAGGCTGGGAATGAGGGAGAACTAGGAGGGGACACAGCCCAGTTGGTTAACCTAAACTGACCAATAGGATATTCTGTTCAAGAAGGGTGTCAGGGATTTCAGCTTCCAAGGTGGCCCAAATTTAATTTAATTTCATTAAACTGGGGGAGGACATATATTTTAGTCAAATGTGATACCTCCCATCACCCCATGTGGAAATACAACTTGTATTAATTAACTTATAAATTGATGACATTTAATGTCATAATCATCTCTGAGGGGACACTAAGACCACACCAAAAAGATGTTGTGAAACAGGTGAAATAAAAGGAAGATTTAAAAGACAGACAATTCAGAAGAAAAATAAGCCAAGACTGAATACTTAAAATATTAAGAGCTGTGAAGAGAAGGAGCAAAAAATAGAGTTACTCTGAGACAAGAGTAAGAAAAGGATAAAATAGGAAGGGGAACTAGGAAAGAGAGGATTAAGAGGAATTATAAGGGTGGCTAAGAAAAAAGCAGAATTAAAACTGATGGAGATAGGAAGAGATGCAAGATGATGAAAACAACTTATGCTTCAGAAACAGTACTACTGTTTAGTTACAGTCTGACAACAAGAAACAGAAGTTAGAGGTAAAGTAATTCAAACCTATCTAAAGGCGAATAGTAAATTACTCCTGTAAAATTGTTTTGGATAATAAGGAGTGACCCTTAATACATCCCTAAAAGAGGATCCCTCCATGTTCCCTTCTTTACTACAGGGTCACACTCTCTTGCTTTTCCACATTACAGCCCTCAAATCAAAGGTAGAAAACTGCTGAAATTTCACTGAAAGACCTTTCTATGGTATTTCCAATCCAATTTTCTCCAGCAAAAAGGCTCAGAAAGCATTACATCTGTCAGCTGTTAGTCCATTTGTAGCCAAGGGGAGCACACACTGTATAAGGGGACACAAGTACACACTGGAGCATCTGAAAGAAGGGGAAAAGCCTTCTGATTCACTGCAACAGAAGTATGAATGCTACAGCTAGGCTTCGTGTACAAAATTCTTTCCCCCACTATGGTCATTACTATTTTCCAGTGTGGTTTCAAATTACATGGCCCCTCATTAAATTATTAATCCATTCCACTCAGCTATTGATCTCCACCTAGCAAGTGTTACCTTATGAAAATCAATCAGATCTGTGAGCGTTGAGTGTCGGTTTGGATCGACCCCCAGGAAGCTGTAGAAATCCCCCGAAGCATCCACCAGGAAGTGCTTGAACCCGTTTTGCTGGCGGTAGGACAAGGCATAGCCCCAGATTTTCTCACTGACTCGCACCAGGAATGCGCCTTCAGATTTATTCATCAACAATTCCTCTGCTTCCTGACGGCTGATAATCCCTGGCGAGAAAAAACCCCATGGTTATGCAGGTAACAGGTCTGTCAGAGGCAATCAAATGCTGCAAATGCTGAACACAAGTGGAACAATAATGGCACAACTGCTGAAGACAGGAATGTTTCTAGTAGGAGCTGGAGCAATGGAGACAATGTTGATGCCGTTTGCTTCTGAACAATAGCTGTAAGAGTTTGGATGGAGTCTGCTCAGATACGCTTTTTCCCATCCTTACTGCTTTTTCAAAGGAAGTACATAAATGCAACTGGCCTATGAAACCAGTGAATTCTGGACAAGTGATCATTTAAGCAGACTAGTACTGCAGTTTGAATTTGCAATACATTGCTGATATTTGCAACTGCACTGCAGTTCTTTAGGCTCTGTTGCCTTACTGTTTCATAGGTCCTAAAAAGAAACGTAATGCAAGTGCCAGGAGAAATAGTATTTCTCTGCTTTTGTACATCCACACACACACATATCCATAGATGCATTTAGGTAAACTGGAGGAAAACATTTAACAGGAGTAGAGTTTCAAGAACTTTCCCATTTTATTCTTTTGTATTAGAAAAATCTTCATGTCTCTTTTTCTTTCTGATTCTGGGGCACAACACTGAAGTTGCTGGTGCTTCTGCTTTCATAGAGGTTATAACAGATAAAACCTGTCCTTAAGTCCAAACCACAAGAAAGGTGTGACAAGAATTGCACCTGGCACAGAACCAAGTCTTACCATCCACCCAGAGAAGCTGGTTCCAGTCTGTCTGGTCGGCGTAGAGGACAGTCAGCTCATGTCTCAATTATCTGTGAAACACCAGATGCTCACTCTCATCAGGAACAGATGTTGAATTAGGCCATTTGGAACGTGAACATGGCACATACGTCAGTAAATAATGTATGTAAATGTTCCAAAGTTACTCTCTGTGGGGATAACTTTCTCCAAACAATACATGTAATATTTAATGAAACTGCTTGTCATCACAGACTACACATGTCCTAGTGAGAGTTCCAGGGAGTCCAAGTACAGAAAAGCCACACTGTTTTAGTGTAATAATAAACATAGTTCAGGGATTATCAGTTTGTATAAAGAAGGGCTTACCTGAAAGTTTGGAATGCTCTAATTAAGTCCTTAAGGAAAATTATGCCCCTGGGAGATGTAGGAAGGCACTGAGGAGATCTGGGTACAAAAGCAAGCACTGTGTGATATTAAGAAAGGTAGAAAAACATCTCCTTCTTTCTTTTTTTTGTCTACTTTGAGAATATAAATTTCTTTAACAGCTTTACTTGATGCAGTGATGAAGGGCTCAATCTCTATGGGGCTCAGAGGTCCCTACAGGAATACCCTCAGTACTGAGAAGAAACACACACACACATAGTCTGCTGAATGACATACATTTCTCTTTTATGAAGGATTTTGCATCATCTTTGCACCAGACATGAAAAACAGGGAGTAAAAAGGTAAACATAAGCATCTGTTTAAAAACAGCAAGTAACTGCTCAGCAACAGTGTCAATTGATGCACTTCTGAAAATTAGAAATAGTTCTACTGGAGGTATTCCAAGATGATTTATTAAAATTTTTTGAACTCTATTCAAATAGAAAGATAGCACAAACATGGATCCATAGGATACAGCATATTATGGGAAGCTGTACCACCACATCCCAATACCAGGTACCCAGGAACTATATAAAAACTGATTCTGAAATCCCATTATTTGTTAACCCAGTCTTCTCTCAAGCTGCCCTAATTGAAATATACATGAAAAGTTTTATTAGTGATTATGATGGCAAATTCCTTGACAAATCTCTGCTGGAAATAAGTGTAGATGAGCCACACTACCAAGCTCGGAGCGTTTAATGACAGGAAAGAATAAGCAGTGCCATAATCAGCAAATGCTACATTAATCACAATAAATAAGTATTTATACAGTAATTCTAGATTGAAGTCATGCTGATAACTTTTGAGATAGGAACTGGGTGCTGCCACAACTACCTCTTCTCCTAGCAGTGCCAGAGCGGTTATGCAGCCCTGACAGGGGATGAGGTGGCCTAGACAATTCAGCCTCGATGAATACAGAGGATTTGTAAAACAAAGAGTTGTAAAAAAGGAGGGGTTGTATTATACACTGAGCACTATTAGGATATTTCTAGGCTTTGAATCGCTATCAGGCATATAACATGAAATTCATTCAGCATTGATTAGTTTAATAGCAATCTGGTTCACCTGCTCTGTGGAGCTAAAACACTGGAGGCTTCCACACTTCTTTGCCAGACCTTATTTTTGTTCTGGGCAGTTTATACCATTGAGTAGGTGAGAAATGCTACATCACTCATAGCCAAGTTCCTTTCTTATTTTAATTCTCTCTTCTGCTGAAGATGGTGTAATAAATTATCAGCCAGACACTTTCTTCCCTTTCACTCTCCTGATTCTGTTAATAGCTCACCAGAAACCATCTCTCCCCACCAGCTCCTCCTTTCCCTTGCCTCCCAGTTTTTTTATTTTTTCTCCAGTTCAGTTCTTCAGAGGGTTATTACAGCAATTAAAGTCTCCCTCTACCCTTAAAAAACATTATCTTGTTCAAGACAATTGGAAAGAGTGTCACTGCTCTCTCCTGAGATGGCTGTAGATAGACAGACAACATCTGTGAAACCACTACATTTAAAATTGTTTAAACTAAAGTGAAGAAACTTTGGTTTCCCAAGGCTCCAGTAAGAGGTATAGAATCACAAGCGCTCTTATTTAGGCTAATTAGAATATTAATTATAAATATTATCTTGAATAGAAACCATTGATGCTTTGAAAACTAATTTTCCCCTCACTCTCACACTTACTACAAATCTCCTAAAAATATTTTAAAAAGGGAAAAAACAGTCCAGTTTTGCAATGCTTATAGATATTAACATCTTGGATTCTTAACAAGAGATTTAGAAGCATCACATTTTCTAAGTCAGTTATTTCAAATCATAGAACATTCATCATCAGCTGACATGTTCTTAACTAACAGCTTCATTTTTAAAATACAGGCCTCTAATGACAATTTGTAGATGTCAGGCAAGTCTTAACATTTTTGTTGTTATTATGTTCTTTTCACTGCCACCAATCTTTCAGAAAGGAAAAAGAATATCCTAATATTTAGGATATATTAAGCTCATGTGAGAAGCGATGAGTTCATTATTAATTTAGTGAGCCCAGCTAAGAAATCCTGATGCTGCTTTTCAAGTTTACAGGAGCCTCAACAGCAGAAAGTGCTACTCTGCAATGTTCTGCAATGACCCCTCAGCTTCCCACTCTGCTTTCAGGATTATCCTACATACATCCTTGAGTGAAACTCAGGAGATAAAATACATATATATTTGTTACAAGAATGCCATACCAAGCATGAATCCAAACCAGAAAGGCTGACAGACTTTGCCAACAAGGTACACTATGTACTAAAAGTCTAAAATTATTTTTTCATTATTATACAGATAAAGTTACGTCATGTCCTTTGTTGTAATCCACCAAGGGTCCAAAGTCCCACATGTAATAGTCATGTCTATATAAAAAGATAATTCAGCCCTTAATGGTAAACATATTTTTTAAATATATATATAAATATGATATACATTTTATATGCATATTATAATATATTTGTATATGCCAAGAGGTCAGCTAAGGTTAGAGGGACATCAGGTACAAACACAGCCCAGAAGCTTTCATTCACCCTTCTGCAACAGTAGATATTTACTCAGCTGATGCTTTCTCTTTTCATATTTTTCCATTAGCTTGATCTCAAACACTCCAGTGCATGAGGTCTTACTCAGAAAAAGTGTTACAAACACTGGCATGAATAAATGAGAACAATGTAATGAAAGCATTCATGCCAGAGGGCTTTCACAACCATTATGAAAAGCCTTCTATTTCGTGCAAAATTAATTTGATGAACAATTATGAATATTCACATGTAATCCATAAAGAGGAAAGAAATACATCCTGTTTATACAACTTAAGACATCTAACCAGGGTGATATGGGTCACTAATCAGGATCCAAAACAGAGAGAAGCCAATACCAGTATCTCCTTTGTTTTCAATAGGATTAAATCAAAGCCCAAATGAATACAAATATGCCTTGCAATTATTACATGAATGATTCACACACTAAAGGTCATAAAAACACATTACACCGAGAGCAAGTGCAAACAATAAATAAATGAGTAAACACAAGGAATTACGAGGAATTAGCAGATAACTCCTGAATAATGTAAAGGACTAGATTTGTTCAATTATACAGGCAGATCTAATCAGTACTTTGAAAGATAGTGATAAAATGGCCACAAGAGGGAAGGATCAGTTTGCTAAGCATCAGCCAACCCTTCCCATTTTTTGAACTGAAAAACTGAGCTAGGCAGACATACTACTCTAAATATAGCATTTAGAACAATTCTCCAATGGCAAAACAGAAAATTTACCAAAAAATTCCATATCAACGTTTCTCTTCACGACTTAAAATTTGAAAGTCAAAAGTTGGATTACACCTCACAATGAAACAAACCAAACCAAAGAAAAAAAGGAAAGAAAAAGGAAAAAGCTGAAATAAATTTCAGGGAAAAGAAACACTATAGAAGCTTGAAAATAACTTTGTATAGAACAGAATTTATGGTCTTGGGCATCTGGAATCAAAACAGAAAAGTTCTGGTTTGATGAGAGGAAAATACATCATAGGTTTTTTTAACCCAGTTCATTTTAATTTAAAAAATCATGCCTTTGGAAGTAAAGATCAAACCTACTTGGGGCCAAAATTTGAATGAAGGCAATCAGTTTTGAAAGAAATAATCAGAAAAGTAAACAGAAATTCAGAAGAGATTGATCCAAGTGCAGCCAGTCTGTTTTCAGAGGAGCTGAGAGGCTGTGTCACATGGCAGCATTAACATAAGCCACTGCCAGGAGGAGCAGGAACAGCTTCTGAGAACACTCTGTGAACCTCATGGAGGGGGATAGAGCTTCCAGAGCCCACAGAAGATGAAGATACACATGAAGAGCCAACACAAGCTAAAATGAAAACTGAAGCTGAGGAATTAAAGTTTAGAACAGACCTGACCTTTTTGAGATCCCATAGTAAGGTGGGATAGTAAAGGCTTGAAACCAACACTCGAATATATGACACCAGCAACCATCTCTGGTCTGGGAGAAGGTGAAAAACCCAGCTCCTTCAACCACTCAGAAAGATCCAAAGCATAAAAGCAGGGAAGATGATGTAATGGCTCCCCTGCAGCACAAGAACTGGAGCAGCTGTGGTTTATATTCTCAAGGAAAAGCATCACTCAAAACAAGTTTCCTCAGGTTGACTTTCCCAGTTCTCTCCCACAGGTGCAAGTCTATATGTGGACTCTTAAACTGTCTGAACCTAGTTCTGGTAGTTCATTGGGAAGGACACAATTAATCTGCATCAGGGTGATGTCCAGACTGAATACTTTATGTCATCCTTGAGACTGCCAATGTCACACAGAATCCACAGAACGCTCTTATCAGAATGCTGGTTTATGGACTGCGCTGTGACTGAAATAGTCACAAAATATCAAATATATTTAAGTCATACATTGTCACTTCTCTGGTGCTTCCAGCAGGAGTAGCATGCACAATTAAATACATGAACAAATATTTGCAGCAATAAGATCTTACAGTGTGCTGCTGTTAAAGAGGTTTCACCCCCTCCTTCCTTTTAGTCACAGTACTTTTTTGAATAATGCCACAAAACAAATAGTGAAAGAGGAGATCAATAGTATTGTGTGAGAAAAGCTATAGCTGGGACATAACAATAGCTCTGTCTCTGCTATTTCAGAATAAAAGCAATAAAGGCTAAAAAGCAAAGCAAGGGAGTAAATCAAAGACATCTGGTAATGGAAACAAAGCTGTTGAAGCTATTCACCATCTGCTGTTAAGGCAGAACAAACTCACATGGGACTAGATCTTCAAAAGAGTTCTGCTCCCATTAAACATTGAAATAAGCGGCTTAGAAAAAACCACAACAAACAACGAAACAACAAAAATTCAATAAAAACCTAAGCAAAAAACCAGCACAATGACAGGTAGGTTTGTTGGGGTTTAGGAGGAATTGTGGGGTTTTTTGTTGTTTTAGAGGGGTTTTTGTTTGTTTTCCAAAATCTGACCAGAAGTGTTGTGGCAAGACCCCAAAAGCCAAGGGGTGCTGAATTCCTATGTAACGTTTTTCCTATTTACAGCCAGTAAGAATGCAGCTGTTTCATGCTGTTCTGCAGGCTGGCAATCTAAGTCCTAGTAACTAGTAATATTTATGGACACTGATCATAGAGAAAATATGTGCAATAGGTCACAAAAAGCAAAACTTAAAATATGTGTACATAAAACCTTCCTGCCTCCATAGAACTGCACTGGGAGACAAAGCTGGGGTGTATCTAGAAATCAACAGGTAAAATACACATTTGAAATATAGTCCCATACAAGTCATGTCAGTACTCAGGGGCCAGCATGGGGCCAGCCTCCCCTGAGCTGCAGAAGCAAAGTGAGGCTGCTTAGGGAAACTCTGGAGAAAGTTTTCTTTGCTCCACATTCACCACCTCCCCTCCTTCATCATTTCAGGAGTCGAGCACGCAGTAACATACCTCAGATGGAGATAAATGGGTGCTGGGGAAAGGTGAGCAGGAGCCCATTAGCCATTCCTCACCATTCCTGTCCTTTGTAACCATCCTGGCACAGTTAAGGCATAGGCAGGATTGGGAAGCAACACATCAGTGAGACTCAGCCATCTCCCCTGTGTGCCTTGCTCAGTACAGGAAGCGTGTCCTGGGCCATGCACAGGCACCTATAGGAAACCAAAGCCCAGAGGAATAATGTATTTCTGATGGCAAGAGATCCCTTTAGGCAAGGATGAGGCACGCTGATGATCCATGATGCCTTGAAAGAGCTCTCCTTGAAGAATTACTTGGTGCATAGGACTGTCTTGAGTCTCTATACACAGGAGAAATTCAAGGAAAAGAATCAGGGGTAAAAATATATAGGCCTCATTTTGTTTGGGTGGGCTCTTTTTAGTTGGTTGGTTTGGGGTTTTTTTTCTAATGTGGATTCAGCTCTCTGTTTTGTCAGGGTACAACAGTTCGTAGAATAAAGCAAACTCAGTCCTCAGAAGATTTCTTAATTCCCTAAGAATAAGATTCTCTAAAGCAATTAAAAACCTATGGAAATTCTGAAAGAAAGGGGTGCCTTACTCCCCTAGGAATCTTAAAAAATCCCATCTAAATAAATAACCCAGTAATAATGGGTATTTTTCTTCAGGTTTACAGAAAATCAGGTGTGTTACATCCCTTGTTGCCCGTGTGGCTCACAGTTAATTCCCTATGCACTTTGTGAAAATATAGCTCTTAATTGTCTCCTTCAGAGCTCATTCTACATCCAGCTATCAAATACTGTAAAAATCCTTTATACCCACTGTCAAAATATTTAGACCTTATTCACTAGCAAGCAGTACAGCACATGAAAGATAGGTGTTGGCATTACTTGTCTGAATATACCACTGTATAATAGAGCTGTAAATTTTTCTATTAATATCTCCTCAAAGCCTGTGTGGTTGGTTTCCTTCCTTCTTTTCAGAACAACCTGCAGAATGCATTATCTGGGGGGAAAACAACTTAACCTCTCTCTTCTCTTTGTACATTATTGCCACATATCAGAAGAGAAAAGATAGCAGAAAACACCTTTAACCTTTATATCTCATATAATTTACATACCTATTTTTTCTTTAGATA
The DNA here is from genome assembly GCA_013399225.1 of Rhipidura dahli. Classification (NCBI taxonomy): domain Eukaryota; kingdom Metazoa; phylum Chordata; class Aves; order Passeriformes; family Rhipiduridae; genus Rhipidura; species Rhipidura dahli. The sequence continues at coordinate 566,124 of VXAC01005349.1, forward strand.
GAGGTTCTTCTGACCTGAAATACCTGCATTAAATCTCTGTTATTATCCTTTAATTTTTGTGAGTTTTCTCTTCTTGTCTAAATAGCTTCTGAAAATAACCTTATGTTAAAAAATAGAACAGTTCACCATTTCATTTTCAGTGGTTTCTCAAACTAAATTCCTGTCTGTAGTTTACTATGTATGATCAGTAAACTGTCAGAAGTTATGGGTCAAAAATTTTTCATTTTGTACGGTTTTCACTGTTAGAACACAGTTGTGTTTCAAAGTCAGAAGCCTCAATGTTCTAATGAACTCAGTGGAAGATCAACAACAGGAAGGTTGGGTGTTTGGTTTTGCTTTTGTTTGGTTGGGTTTTTAAATCAGTAAATACTTCCAGGCCTATATAAACATTCTAGACTCTGTTATAGATACCTGAAATTTCCTGCAAGTAGCATGGAAAATAAATATATGCATGAGGATGTCTTCAAACTTGAGAAAATATCAGTACACTAATCCAAGTAGGGAACTTTGTTACAAATATTATTCCTGTAGGATGCATTTGCCTCTTTACAATACATATGAGATTGAATATTTCTTTCTATTATGTACAAAAAAGATAGAAAACTACATTGACCGTCAATCAACTTCTGTGATGTGACACATGCAGAGTAGATATTAAGACCTTGCTGTATCTACTGAAAAATGAAAATTTGCTTAATCAGTAAAGCACACAGCAATATCTCACTAAAGCCTGACAGGGCTAGAAATTGTACAGTGGTGTAATAAACACAGAGCAAAGAAACTGATTTATGCTCTGATCCTGTCTCAGCAAACTAAAACACATCTGTTCTGGTACAATAGTCACTGATACTGTGTTTTGTGTGTAAATGGAAAAGTGTGACAGTTTTTTAGAAGGTTAGTGGGCAGTATTCATCATCCCTTCTCCAGTCAGACAAAATCTTTGCATTCATTCAGTCTTGGTCTTGCAAGCAAGAAATGGGAAATTCTACTTTGTGGGTGTCTTTTGCAAGCACTTCAGTTGTTTACATTACTCACCTTGGTACTTCTCATCTAAATTCTCAAATTTTACTGAATGTGAAAATGAGGGAGAAAAACCTTCTAGTATGCAAATTAGATCTAAGGCAAGGAAAAAGATGGGAAAGTTGATATGTGAAAGGAGAGGAGAGGAAAAGCCCCCTGGGATCTATTTATGTTTTCATAACTCCAGCCATCATTAGGCTCTTGTTTCTCCTAAATACTTCTGAGGGAAACACAGACATGAACAAACATGGAACAAACCAACTGCACAAAACAAAACAAAGCCCACAGTGAGATTCTTGTTTACTTTGGATTTCTGCAAATAGGCAAAGTAGAAGAATTTCAAGTAGTCTCTTAGCAGAACCTCCCTGGCTTTGCACAACTCATTCCAAGGCAACACTGCCCAGTGGCACTCCAGGGGGAACACCTGGACCAAAGACAGTGCATGGAACAGCACTGCTGCTGAACAGCCCTGGCTGGGATGACCTTCCTGCAGAGATCTCCAAGAGCCCATTGCTGGCTGCTGGGCAGCTGCTGGAGGGAACATGGGAGGTACACTTCTGAATTCACAGAGACTGAGGAAACTTTGTGAAGCTGGAAGTAATTGTTTCTGGAATAAAAGGCTCCTTTAAAAAATAACTTAAAGAAAGTATATAAGAGCAGAAATTATTTGCAATTCAAAATCAGTAGTCACTGAACACTTCCCCCTCTGAAGGCATTACAATCAGAAGTGAGTGCCAGTTCCCTGACTTGCCGTGAAAGCTGCTTTTGGAACTCTACCCACTGCTCACTCAGTGCATGGAAATGTTCCCCTTTCCCACTTCCTGCAAGTGGAAGACAAGGGTGAAAAATTGCAAGCGTTAAAACTACTGTCAGTCTCAGGGATTGTTTTCCAAAAAAAAACACATCTCAGATTTTTATTAACTTGCAGCCTCTTCCTTCTCTCAAGCCTATATGCACATTTAACCCCCAGGATTTTCTTTTAAAAACAGTGTCAGAAGAAATACTTGTACTTGCAAATCTCCAGGTGTTTAATCTCAACAAGAAAGACAAGTCAAGCACAAAATTTCAACTGTTCAGCCTTTTAAAACAGCTACATGTTTTACTATCTTTGAAATAAGCATTACTGACTGAAGTGTAGAATACCTCACAGGACATGCAAATCCATAATCACTATTTTAAAAATGTAATGCTAATATATATACATGTATTTACTTATTTTAGCATCAGGTTCTGCTTCTGCACCACACATTTTATTATAGTGATGTTTCTTAATGAGTAAGACTTTTTTTTGTCTTCAAATAATTTTGACATAGAAAAATACTATATACTAAACCCAAACACATATATTTTCATTCACAGTCTTTCAGTATTGATATGCAAATTAGCTTTGATGCTTCTGAATTGTGAATACTTGGCTGCTTAGGCACATGAACATTTAAGTTTGCAGTGCAGACTGGATCCTTTGTGTAACCTGTTCTAAAAATATGGCCATGTTTACAGGTGTATAGGAGACACTAAATAATGAACATTCATTACAAATGGCTGCTGTGGGCTAAGGAAAACTGAAGTGCTTCCCCGCCAAAAGCAGGGCATTGCCCCACCATTTGCATGCTCCATCATGAATATACCACTTCTAGAGGAAAATGGGATTTAATTCAGTGCCTATAAATTTCTTAATATCTACACTGTGACTGAGAGTATACTGAATAAAGTATATAACAAATCAGCATAAACTCTGGCAAAACAGTTAGGACCTGATTAGATTGTGCCTCATATACTGTGCAGGCATTGATTCTGGGGCAGTTTTTGACCCATTATATCCATTTTTCCATCATGTAATTAAGCACAGAAAATACAGAGAAATTAAGAAATTAGGCCCATGTCCACACAGACTTGACTGAGACAATCAGATACCAAAAAGCTTTATAATATATTAATATTAGAAAGCTTTTTGGCATCTGATTGTCTCAGTCAATAAATTACTTAGAATTGTAACATGCTCTGATTTTCTATCAAAATGAATAAGACAGCAACATTAAGTCCTAGCACAGTTCCCTGAGCCACTATTGCCATAGCTGTAAATGGCTGGGGAACAGGGTGACTGGATTTACTAAATGCAGAAAAGGAATGAATTGCTTAGGTAATAGGAAGCTACCAGCAAATTTCATTAAGCCAAGTGAAAAGCAGCAAAATGGACAAGAATATTCTGGAATCATGGCAGCTGCATGACACAAACTATAAAAAGGCAGACAAAAGCAAAGCAGGTGTATCTATAACGCCACATTTTATGGGTATTCCTGCCTTTATCATAACATGTCCACAAACCATAAAAAAACCAACAACAACAAAACAAACAAAAAGCAACCGCCAAAAAAACCAGCCACCAAAACCTGGAGGGAAAACCAGTGCATTAATTATGAGCCAAATTATAGAAAGCCTGCAATTCCTAGTGGTTAAAACTTGGAGAAAAACAACAGTGCCACTTTGTCAAGCTCATGTCTCGAAAAATAGGAAATTAATTTTATAAAAAGGTAATTCTCAGGCATTCCTTCCTTCTTCACATTGTTATAAAGCTTTTCAATATGTCTTGTATAAAAGCAATATAATGCTTTCATCATAAAAACAAAGTAGGTTTAAGAATATTTTCACAATTTTGTTGAACTAAGATAAATCCCAACACTTCAAATTTGGACTTAGAGATTGAACTCACTGTCTTTATTAGAGGTTTCATATGTTTTACTTGGATGTAACAACACAAGCGAAACATAGACTATAGCTTCAGGCAAACAGGAAATATATCCTAGTCCTTTTTAGAAAAAAATCTTAAAAAAATAAATGAGATGTACTGAATGAAAGCACATTTTAGAACATCTGAAGAACAATTTTCATGTTGGTGTTATAAAAGGGAAGACAACTGCATTGGCTTTAGATGAGCAGATGGATTCAAATAATTTTCTGTATGATACATCTCTGAATGAATACTTAAATTACTTTCCATAAAGGCAATTAATCTGCATCTCTACCTAAAACAAACAAGCTTCACAATGATTTCAATGAAAGAGCGAAGTAAAATGTTGACCTGAGTAATGACTCTTAGCTTTCTAAATCTGCTTGTGTGCAAACTGAAACTCAAAGCTCTCCACAGACATCCATACTTAGTAAGGTTTATTCAAATTAGAATAGTCAGATTTCTGGGAACAAATGTCTTGAAGATTGTAACACAGAATACACGGCTGGGTAGAAAAGGTTTTGTTCTACTGGGTACCAACAGAGGGCTGATACCGAGGCTGGTCAGGTTTTGGGCATGAGGAATGTTCAGAGCCTTCTTTAGGAGCCTTCCTGCTACATTGCTAGTTTAAATGGCTTTATTCATGCTAATATTGATTTGCCATTCAGTACACTGGGAATGCATTATGAATGAAACTTCATCAATTTAGTGGTCTCACTGTAAAAGCAGTTGCCCAGTGAACAGAGGCTGAAATGTCAAGAAGATAATTGAGTTACTTGGTAGTAAACAAAACAAAAAACTACAGCCTCTGACAAGCTGCTAATTTGCAAGAGTTGCTAATGTTTCCCACTGGCCTTTCCATATTGACACTGATTTGTATTGATGCAGCTACGCTCTTTATCTGACTACATGGAAGTTAGGTTTTGATTCTTCATTGCATCCAACAAGATTCTCCAGACCTCTAGTTTGACCTCCAGCAGTAAGAGTTGGCTTTTAGATCCTGGGGTCCTTTCTCCAAGTGTTATGTTTCTGTGTGCCTTAGGACACAGCTGAGGGTTGCTGCGTGCTCCCAGGTGAAGCTCTTCATTTCAGGAGGAACCTGGACAGATTTGGCTCACAGTCTATAGCCACTTTGGTAGCCCTCATGAATACCCCGAGGAGACACCAGCTGATAAAGGCAGTCACATGGTGCAACTGGCTCTGCAACCACCACAGCAATTTGTGAGAACAAGGCAAGGAAACTTTCCAGGAGCCTTTAATGACAGTGCTCTTGACCCTGAGTTATACAGAAGAAAAGCAGTGGAAAGCATTCTCGGTTTGCTTTTAACTAATAAGGAAGCCCTCAGTTTTTAATTAAAATACAGCCCACAATCAAAAACAACTGATGAACCCTTCTCTGTTCTATAATTAAATTAATAGATCCAAAAGGTACAAAAATCTGACATATATAAACACATGCACATGCTCGTGATGGTCTTTAAAAGCACATACATCTTACAGCTCACCTAGAACACTATGATCTCATGGGTGTTGAAGCAGCTGTCAAGATACATTTTCCATAAACCTAAATGACAACTGTACTACTGTAAATCACAATGTCAGCAGAGTTCACTCAAAAGAAGGAGAAAAACTAAAGTCACAGTTGACATGGAGCCCCGGAAAATTCAAATTTTACAGCTGAATGTTTCAACAGATAACTAGGCAGAAAATATACTGTGTTCTTTGCTTTCCCCGCTTTTCTCTCAGGTGAAGGAAAATGGTTTTTTCCTTAAATATATTCCCTTTGTGTAAAGTTTAGGAATGCATATATTTTTAAGGCTCATTAGCAGTCTGAAATCTGAAATCTACTTTCATCTGTGAGAAGCTTCCAGAGGACATTACTGAGCTCATAAGAAATCTTTCTACATGTTTTTTTAACCAAGTGATTATTAGAACTTTTATTGCTAAAAGGTATACAAATTTAAATCATGGTATATCTGGAGTATTTTCCTATATTCAAATTAAAACAGCAGTTCCAGATAGATTTCTACAAAGCATTTTCTGTAACTACTTAAGAAAGTGTACTTCTTTATCTAGCTCAAAGAAAAGTAAATCTATGGATACTATTGATAACTAATTTTTCTTCTCACGCACTTGGCTAGATTTGGGAACTTCAGGCTAACTTTGTTAATTACAGTGCTTTCTAGCTGCTTGCAGCATTCTTGCACATTGATTTCGTGTACTGCTCCTCAGGGGAAAAAGTAACCATCAATCACTCAATAAAGTGAGACAGACACTGAAGCACTGTTGAAAGTCAAATGAGAACAGCACTGGGATAGTAAAAACTTCACACCTAACGAGTGGCAGTGCAATAACCATGTGCAGCTCTGACACTGATCCAGTTCTGGACATCCTCTGGGGTCTGACACAGTTCTCAGTTAAGCCACTAAAAATCAGGCACTAAATTGCCTCATTTCCTAGCAGCAGTCAAATGAAGGTAAAGGAGCTGGCAGCTCACAGCAGGATAATCTGAAAGAGGCATTTGAAGCCACTACTTAGAAACAGAAATTACCTCAATGGAGGAACCAGCTTCATCTCAAGTTCTGAAAAAGTTACAAACGGAAACAGACACAAATTTTTACTTAATTTTTGAATACAAAGTCCGGAATTAAGGGTCTTTCATTTATGCTAAATTTCATGAATGAAACATGATAAAAGGAACTGAAATCATACAGCAACTGTGCAGAATGATTTGTTCCTATCACCACCTCAATTCTCAAAGCTTCTGTCCCCACCCTGTAAACAGTAGCGTGGTTACGAGAGAAAATAGGAGAGGGAGTTCTGTCCCATGACTAATGAGCTACTGAGGTTTGGATTGAATATATATACATGTTTACAGCACACTTCAAGTCAAAAAGATTCCTTTTATCAAGCATATTGGAATGAATTTATAATAGCCACATGCACTCATGAAAGATCCCTGCTGTGTTTAATTGTGAGAAGCAGTGCTAACAGCAGTGGCAGGAAGTTCCGTGGAATCACATATCATTTAGACCTCAGCCCTCTCCATCGTGGACTAAGAACTCCTGTGTATTTTATTATAGATGTTAATCTTGGATAGAGAGCTAGGGTTTGAAGCAGTCAGAGCCAATGCCAAGCTGCATAGCTCTTTTGGAGTTTTACCTCTTCAAAAGAGTCGTGAATTTGTGATTTGACAGTCCCATTCACCGAAAGGCCAGGAGAAGAAGGAAGAACTGACCTTTCTGAAATTGAAAAGGTGAAGAAGCTGTCATTCCCTTGATGTCTGCCAGGGAAAGGCAAATTTCTGTTTCACACACCCCACCCCATTCTGCCTCCATGGCAGCACATCGTGGTGCAGTGACACACACAGGTTAGTCGCCTGCAGTCACAGAAATCCCTTTGTTTCCTACCATCTCACACTGTTTACCTCCTGTGGGGAAAGCAGCGTAAAGTGTCACGATCTGCTCCTAAGTGGGTGAACTGGAATTAAGCTAAACCAGCAATATCACTTCACACAGCCTCATGCTTTCCCCCCTGCATGACTACACACAATACCTGCTGGCACCCTCCTTGAGAGAGTTGTCTTTGCTTAGCAGGAAAATAGTATTACTTCAAAGGAGCTGTCAAACTACTAACTTGTAATCTTTTCCCTTTAGGCTGGATCAATAGGACTGCAGGTTCAATACTTAGTAGAGCAAGAAGAAAGACCAATAAGGCCTCCAGCTGCAGGGAAACCAGGGAAATTTACTGACCTTGGGTCTGGAAGTGCTTGCTGGCTTTAAATAGATAAAATTATAAATATAGCTTAGTCTATTATAAGCTGAAGAAAATATATACAGAAGCCTGTGAAACAGAAAGCACATTCTTGCAAGTGTGCAGGCAAAGGGAAAAGAGCTGGAGGCACGGCTGATAAACACTTAGATATAGACTAACAATAAGCAGGATATAAGCAATTCATCCAGGACTAACAAGGTTCTAGACAGGATGCCTGGGGTATGCTAGAGGGGGTGATCAGGAAACAAACAGATACAACATTTAAAGGTGCACAGTATGAGCTGAATGTCTCGTGCTGGTAGTGACTGACATTTAAACGTGCCTTGTGCAAGGAGAAACTCCAACTAACGCATACACAACGCCACTGGAAGGAGAAAGCATGGTCCAGCAGGTAAGGACCAGACTGCATGCAGGGCACGTAAAAGGGCACCACTGCTCAGACTGAGGCTGCTGGACAGATGAACAAGACCTAGCTACTGCATTTGCTTTGGCCACCATCAACAATCATTACAATTTCTTTCAGTCTTACCATAAATAACCTTTGTAGATGTCTGGGCTTTTTACTTGTATGCAACACTCCTTATTTTGTGTAAGAGTGTCACTTTTATATCTTTACATATGAGTTCTTCCAAATAACTTTTGCTCTTATATCATATGGTTTTTATAAATGATTCTTCATTTCCAAGTAGTAACAGCAGAGCTTTCTGTCCAGACACAAATCTCCTTTTTGTTTTAAGTAATGTGATAAAGCCTGAAGGAGCTGCAGTTATAGAGGAATGCACTCACACACAAACCAGTTCAAAATGGAGACAAAACTGTAATGAAAAATTACAGGTAAATACAGTAAGCTACCATGATGACTTACTAAACAAAATCATAATTGCTCACAATGGCTGCTCTAATAGTCACAGATGGAGAAGAAAATCTTAAAAGTGTTTAAAATAAAGGGGGCAAGAAGTCTTCAGAATGTAAAGCAATTTGATTTTCAATATTTTTCAGTAAATTCACCTGGGAGGAAACTCTCTGAAAAAGTTGCTGAATTTTCTTCACAAATGCAAAGAACTGCCTAACACAAATTTAAAAAGACTTTTAAAAAAAATATGATTTTTAACTAGCCCTGCACTGTATGGGCTCTGTACCCGACCTGTTTGTGTCCATGAAACTGTTAACACACCACACCTCTTCCCCCTTTGTGATCACACTTTCTTGATTATCTCTCATTTTTAATGTCTACCATACCTGCTAAGAAAAACTGCTGCCTTCTATCTTCAGAACATGACAAATATTCAGAATATAGCTTCCAGTTAAAATGCAGTCAAGAAGGACAATGTATTGTAAAAGAACAAGACAGCTCATTTCACATTAGCAATTAGCCTATTTACATTAATTATTCAATTGCCTCATTCTACGATTTCCCTGCAGTTCTATTGTGCTTCCTTTCTCCTTGCAGCATGTTACAGCTCACGTTACCTCACTTTGATACTTTGCTCCTTTCCAAGGGGAGCCATGAGTCTAAAACATTTATTTTGTTTGCTAATAACCTGTCTGCATAGACACTTAGGAGCTCTAATGGCGTAAGAAAAACAATTCCAAAGCCTTCAAAGGAACTGGCAGACTGAAACAATCATTATGACCTAAGTAGAATAAATTAGTGTGTGAAGAATCATCTTACTTCTCAGAAAAGAGCAAAACCCTCTCTTTACTTAAAAAAGAAGCTGAGAGTTGAATTGAAGCTGAGGAATTATTTGGGTTCTGTTATGTTATGGGTGTGGCTTGAGTTGAGACAACAATAAAGTACCAGAATCCACCACAGAACCTCAACACTTAACTCCAAATACTGTGTGATCTTTGAAAAATACTATCAGAACATTTACAGTAAATTTTTGATAATAATATGTTCAGTAAATACAGAAAAATTATGTTCCACAGCAAGTAAACAGATTATCATGACTCTAATAACAGCTCTCATGCTTATATCCACCCATATAGAGAATATATTTAATACTGCAAGAACTGGTTCATGTTTGGAGCCCCAAGAAAATCTCTATGTGTAAGTAATAAAAATTCCTGCTTTATAATAATTTAAAAGTAAATTTATAATATTGCTCCTATCTAAATGCAGTGGTACAAACTCAACATGAGCCTATCCTCAGTCCTTTAAATGCAAGACAGATTTTCCAGGCACACAGAGGGTTTAGCAACCCCTCTGTATAGTGCACCAGGGGGCTCTTATTCATCCTGCAGCACCACTGTGACAGGAGTCTCATCACCCTGGGCCTGAATTCAGCAGTGATGGAAAGCAGAGGTCTGAGCAGCCTTGGAAACTCCTGTGCTCTGTCTAAGAGGTGACAGCTGAGCATGCCTTCCCACTCAGCCCTAAATGCACTTGTCAACCCATTTTCTAATGTAAGGTTGTGTGATGAGAGTGTAATTTGGTCCAAACTTATGCCATATCTGTTCTTCCTGCCAAGAGTCCCATCCAAGGACACACCCATTCCTACCAAAGTTTTCTGAGAAAACCACACAGACTGGGGATGGTGATTGACACTAATTAACTGTAGCATGACTTTTACATAAAATCAACCAGGTGGCAATAACTGGCAGCCTGTGTTGACCTGGGTGTATCCCAGCAGCAGCTAGAAGCCACAAAGTCTACAGATATTTGAACTGCTGATCACGACTGTGTCAGTCCTCTCTGAGAGCTGGCTGGCAGACAACAGAGAACTCTACCTTTTTGATAAAGGGAGTAAAACACAATCTGCTAAATCTATCATCTTGAAAGTATCCTTTTCTTTTTTAATCTTTCCCAGAAAATGGTTCAAAATATTTTTTTTTTTATTCTGTAACCCTTTTTTTAATCTCACACTTTCCCTTCTTAATTTACTTGCATAAAATTGGGGACCTGGAGCTGTCCTGCAAATGAGTGCAAGATAACAGGTACATTGTCATACACAATTTTTATTTGAGTCAGGAATTCTCTGATTCCATTCCAGATGTTCCCCAGTCACAGAATGTTTTAGATACCAAGCCTTACATATAACTATTTTTTTGCATCCTTCAGTTCCTGTGGAAGACATTGAAAAGCTCTCAGTGAATTCATGAGACCTTTAACAAATCTTTTATCTTTTTTTACTGACAAAATACTACATCAGCTACAACTCTAGAAGTGACAAAAATCCCAGACCCCTAGGTCTCAGTTTACTTAAGCAGATAATCTTATATGTAGGCTTTCTCAAATAGAGGTAAAACCTAGACAAGGATAAAGCAGTGAATTAGAAAATAGATCACAAATATCAAGAAGGCTGTACTTCTGCTGGATTTACAACACTTGCTTTACATCTACCTAGCAAGCATTTATTGAAATACTGGAAGATCCCTCTTCAAAAGCAGAAGAAAATGCATGCTTTTGTGCTCAAAGCAGCAAACTTTATTCACTGTTGGAGGTTTTTCAAACAAAACACTGCTATTTCTGTGTCCTTTTAAAAATGTTACAATTCAAGCTATATTTTATACTATATATTTCTCATAGTTCAGCTATATGAATATGCCCACTGCCCTTTGATGCTGCTCAAAGATCCATAATTAATAGACTTTCAGAAATATTAAGTATTGACTCCTTTACTGAGAACACCTGATTTGCAGAACTATTATCCCTATTTCTGTATGCTAGATTTACCTATTGAAAACAAGTTTCTTCCTGAAAACAGCATGAGCCATCTGAAGTTAAACCTTGGTCTGTAAACATCTGCAACATGTTCCCATTGAACTGAAAGTGTTCTCTTCCCTGGCTCCCCTGACATCAGAAATTACTCAGCTTCTGCATCTCTCAGCATTCTTTCAATCCATCCTTCGACCTGGTGTGATCAGCTCCTCCATAGCTGCCTGAACCTCACCACCACTCTGACTTCCCCTGGTAAAACAGTTCTTCTCCACAGTAGCACCCATGCTGCTGCAATTACATTTTAAAGGAACAGCCTTTAGGGCAACTACCTCATGTTTCCAGATCTGTGATATCAGCCTCTGAACTTTCCTTTCACCCTGAAGGCAAGTGGAGACCTGATAGTGCTACAGCAGGTGCTTGGCAAACACGCACACAGCCTCCCACAGACAGGCAATGAATAAATTCTGGGCTGTGCTCACTACACACCTGAGAGATCCCTGTTACATTGTGTATGAACAGCAACAACCCTAAAACACTGCTCTCCACTAAAGCTGGGGAAATACTTTGAGATCAACACTCTCTGAAAAGACCAGCACTCCTATTTTCTGAATGGAAAATAACCAAATGCAGAACAAAGTATGTGAGGGTGAAAAGTCTGACATCTAAATGTAAAAATATCAAAAATATCAAAAGTAACAGCTGACAAACTAATTGGAAAGGGAAAAAATGCTGAAAGAGATTTCAAACACAAGAGAAAGGTTAAAGGACAAATGAAAGAGCAAACATGGAAATAATATCTGTTTAAGCCACCAGCAACCTTTTGTTAAATTCTTATGGGATAAGTATTTCGTTTTGTTACCATATGGAATTCCAACCCCAGTGTCTTGCACTGCAATAAACTGAAAACTACAATTTTCTTATGTCTGTGATAGTTTGGCAAAACTTGTCAACCCATAGGGAAGGCTGGTAACTTTCTCTTTATTTGGCATGAGTCCCACAGAGGTTTGAAAAGAAAAACCCAGTTTAAAGCTAAACTTGGCCAAAACAGGGAATGTGTTCCCCTTTCCAGCCTGTTTGAGAGACAGCTCTCCTATCCTAAACACCAGTTTACTTCCCTGCTTTCCCAGCAGCTGGGATCTTGGCAAAGAATGCTCTTAATTCAGATTAGCAAAAACCTTTCATATATAACTTGATACAATGTTAGGATGCCCTTATAAATTTGATTCATATGCTTATACTCATTATTTAGCAGGTAGGAAATCAGAACACAATTATTAACTTTCTGGTTATCACACTGTACAGAATTTACCTTTAATTAAATTTAGACCAATTTCTTGGTTTTCTTAGTCAAAAAAAATCAAATAATATTTCTTTTCATTCAAACCTTAGGCAACTACGAGACAATACAAAAGAAAAAGACACTGATTGTATTAAAACCCAAGATAGACAGGGTGACACCTTAATGATATGCTCTGATTCTTCTTTGTTTTAGCAGTTTGAGAACTGAGCATAACTTCACTGTGGCCACAAAGTGGGAATAAGCTACTTTAAAAAAAGGTTCACTGCTTCACAACTGAAAAGAAGTAAAGATCACATAATTTAATTTCATGATTTATGTCAGGATTAAAGTTGTTTTTAATTTATAAAAAATATATGAAAATAGATATTTAATTATTTTTTCTTTGCAAACTTAAAAAAAATCATTATCGATTGGAAAAGCAAATGAATTGGGTTTTGGCAGGAATCTGTTATTCAAACAGAGCAAAAAAAATCTGAATTTACATCCAGAATTCAGCTGTACAATAAAGTTTGAATCTTTAACATAAATCTAAATCAATTTTTTAAATGAAGAAAATTGGAATGCCTATTTAAAATGAGCTAAAAACATCTGCTGGAATTTAGATAACTGATGATAATTTCAAGAGACAAATAGAGATGAATGAAACCAAAGCTGATATTCATTTAAGAAGTAACTTTTTGTGAATAAAGAAGTGTTCTGATTTGAAAGACTTTTTGGTACGACAGACTTTACTACCCTGCTTCAAGTGAAACATTTTGTAGTGATTCTTCAAATGAAGACAAAAGGAAAACTTCAGATACATTAAGCATGCCATATGTTTCATGTATCATGAAAATGCCCCAGACTGCATATTTTTAAACAGAATCCAAATCGCTTTGACGACTTAAAGTGGAAAATAAGCCAAATATATGAGGATAAAGACATTGGTATCATTATTTGTACTTTGCTACATTAGCTAAACACATCTGTCTCAAGGCTTCATCTCTATATAACCAGAATATATGTCCATAGTACAATTTGAAGAGAGTGAATCAGCTAATGCTTAACTTTAGCAAAAAAGCTGAAACCTGACAGTCAAAGCAGGCAAGGCAAGCTCTACTGACCCTGGAAAAAACATGTAATTCTGTAACAAACTGTTATCTACTTCTTCAGTACTGCTGCAATAGCTCTCTTAGAGCATTGCATTCAAAAAGTCCTTAAACGTAGGCAGAATATTAAACTCCCATTTAATGGTCCAAAACTGAGATATAAGAAAATACAGAAGTTGCTCAAGGATGTGAAGGACCTGACTACACCTGTTGTGAGAGAGGCTCGAGGCGGCCCCAGTGGCTCGAGTTGTCAGCTGTCATTCTGGGCTTTGCAGAACGGCTTGCATTTGTACTGCCAATTTCTTATACCAGTCAAATATATTCTGCTGGTTTTTTTTTTGCACACAAAGATCACAAAAAAATCTTATCTAATGTCCTGGTTCCCTGAATACAATACAAAATAACAGGAGGGCCAGGAGTTGGACTCGATAATCCTTGTGGGTCCCTTCCAACTCAGTATATTCTGTGCTTTTGTTTGGTTTTCCTCAGAGTTTGTGTCCATTACAAACTGTAACATAGACACCACATAATACTACTAAATACTGACTACTGCATGTGTAATAACCTCTTTAGATTCCACAGCAGAAGAGTTACAAGACAGCAGAGCTGTTCACAATTTACAGTTGTAACAATCTGACCAGAGCTGCAGAAGCCAAAACGACTCATGCAGCAAAAAGGTACCAAAAAAATCACTGACACGGGACCCTGCAAAAAAAACCCCAATGATCTTTAGGCTGGGAGTGATCTTAATTATCTTTGTCAGGCTAGTGGAGTGACAGAAGGAAAAATGAGGTAATTTGCTTCCTTTTATAAGTCATTGCATTCAGTTTCTCAAGAAATGAGCAGCCTGACCTGAGAAACTAAAGAATGATCAGGAAAGTCTCAGTTCTTGCAGTGATTAGCAGACTAATTCAAAAGCCACCAAAATCAGTAGAAAGACTGCACAGGCATTGGCTCAAGCCCAGACACCTCCTTAACTTTAAGCATAAATTATGTTCATAACTACTCATGAAATTTATATGGATGTGAACTTCCCACACGCAGGGAAAACATTTTTCACTGGATCATACAGAAAGGTCCTGGTTGGAAGCACTTTTGGCAAAGGTCCACAAATGAAATTTTAATCAGTTTGTCTCTCAGAAAGCAACTACATCAAATGTCTTCTGTAAGGAAACAAACAACAGTGTCTGCATCATTGTTCATAAGAAATGTAAGTACTTAGCATTTACAAGCTATACACGACCGACTTCAGTGTCTTTGACTAATTAAGCCAATGAAAATAGCAGCTTGTCGATGTCTTTTAACACAGAGATTTGTGTATCAGAGAAAGAAATCTGAAGCATATGAAACACTAAACTTATTCAGAAATCTTCCTTGTATGGTTCACTTCAGAACACCCACACTTCATTTTAGGCTTAGAGAATCATGAATCAGATGAGGGTCAGCTTAGTGCTTTGAACAAAGCAATAAACTCATCAAAAGCAGCAATGGTAAAAAAAAAAAAGATTTAACTTTAAAGTCTTGCTAGTATCTCAATTATGCTATTAAGCCAGAACTCCTTTTTTTTTTTTTTTTATGTCTAAGAATACTGAATAGAAAGACCATTGTTAATACCTATGGAAATAAAACTGTGAAATTACCTGTGTATTTGATATCAAAGATTCAGCTGCATAGCCAACACTATACAAAGCAAAAGTCTCAGAGCTGCTAGCAACTCCAGCAGATAATACAACAAATTTTGGTTCTGCACATTTCCCGTTTCAGGAAAACTGCCTAAAATTTTAAACTCTCAATTATATTTGAGGGAAAAAAAATCAATAATTTTTGTTTGCAAAAGAAAGCAAGAAATAAAAAATACTAGCTCAGTTTATAAAGTATAACAAGGATTAAAAAGATATGAGTTCAAGTCATTCTTGCACATCAGGTAAATCAAAAGCTTGAATGTCAGTCATCCATATACCATATCACTGCAGTATTTGCCAGATAATTTTGGAGTATTTCTCACCCTATCTTGGTCTCAGCACTCTTGCTTGGCTTGCTATTTTGCTGCAAGTATATTTTGGCTAAAATACTGCTGAAAAAAACTTTGGTGAGATGAGTTCCAAATAAATCTATTTAATTACTAAAAAGAAAATGAGAAAATCCTACATTAATAGCAGGAAAGATGCACAAATCTGGTTTGAACATGCACTCGGTTTCACCACATCAGTAGACTTTGCTTTTTAGGATGAAAGCTGGCAAGATTAATTTCCTGAGCAGATTCTCCCACCTAGTGAGGGATCAGGTATTACCATGGAACCACTGAGCAATCCTGTTGGTGTTCCTCTCAAAGCCAGCCCGCCGAGGGATCTGCTCCTCCTTGAACCAGCGGATTATGACGTCTCGGGAGAAGGGCCGGGATGGGCGCTCCCAGACGTTACTGCGTGGAAGGACATAGCACCAGCAGTGTATGAAAACAAGGGACAATAAAAATATTAATCCTCTTTTACATATTTACAAAACACACAGCTGCAACTTTACTTTTTAAAATTTGTTTAAATTACTTTGTGTTTTTACAGAAACCATAGTGGTGTGATTTTTATATTTGCAACGGCACCTTAAACATTTTCTTACAGAATTTAAAATGAAAAACAATTTACCACAATAGACATTTCAGTCAGCTTTCCTTCTTCATTTTTATTCCAATGTAAATATTGCCAAGCAAATTTTGTTTTAGTATACTCCTTTTCACTGGCAAAAAACTCCAAATCAGTATCAGCTATAATGCACTGTGTCTCCAAACACAAACCTCTAAGCACAACAGAGGAAATATTTTGTTTGAACTTTCATGTTTCCTTTGCATTCTCTACTTGACAGCCTGCCTTACTCTTTCTACTACTTTCTATGTGTTTTAGCTAAGTAGGAATCATCCTCTAGTTTGCATCCTTCTCCTCTCCTACAATTCATTGTGCTCCCTAAATAGTCAAATCAAAGATTAATAAATACCAGACACTTGGTTTTGCCTGAAAAAATCTACAAAAAACTAAAAGCCTCTGAAACTTAGGACTGCTCTCTGAAAAAAAAAAAAA
>VXAC01005349.1:582784-703373 GCA_013399225.1 Rhipidura dahli
AAAAAAAAAAAAAAAAGCTGTTAAGCAGCAGTCAGTTTTAGGCTCGAAGCTTAAGACTTGCCTAAGAATTTGTCCATTTGACTTCTGAGTATCACAGCCTCATATACTGATCTCACACTCTTTTCAAGGACTCATGTCTCTGTGAATTCTAAGAAATCTGCCTGAAAAATAAAAAGCATTTAGTTTGCATTTAATCTGTTTTTCTTTTCCTTTAAATTGTTTTTCTGATCACCAGGAAATAACAAGACTGAGGACTCCCAAAAATTGAAGAAAAGCTTGGTGAAATGGTGGGGATTGGAAAGGGAGCAATTCAACAGAAAACTGTTTCGAGATCACTGCAGAACAAACCAACCTGGACACTGCAGAGGGGGGCAGCACAGGACTCGCACTACTGTTGTTCAGTTTGATCTCCTGGTCATTGCTGAGGTTTGTGCCCTGGAACAAATGACTCAGGCCCGCCACTCTTCCCTTCTGGATGGCACGCAGGGACTGCCGCCGGTATTCGTCCCGTGCCCTGCGCGCCTTGTGGCTCCTCTCCTCGTCGGCAGCCTTGGAGCGGCGCACTGGGCGGGATGAAAGGGAGGAGAGATTTAGAAATACAAACAGCCATTCACTGCTTACAGAGCTGCTTATTCCCATAGGAGCTGATTTTAAAAATGTATAAATTGCCACACATTATCCAAGGTGGATAGCTGGATGACTTCCCTGATGCATCAAACACAGGCCCACCACCAGGAGAAGCCTCAAATTATCAATGATCTGACCACTACTGGCAACAACTGAGACTCTACATATTCTGATTAAATCTGACACTTCTTTTGGCTGTAATAAGAGAAATTCTGCTTGAGGACATCTTTTCCCCTGGAAGTGCACCAAGTTCTATGTTTCAAGAAAGGATGTTAATTACTGCTTAAAATTAAGTCTGTGTCTAACAGAGTTCTTTGCCACTATGAACATAACCAGAATTGAAGGGTCAGGTCCCGAAATCTGCCATTATAAAAAGTGACACGTAGGTTGCACTTTGTCAGTGCTGTTTTCTTTCTGAAAGGCATATGCTATCTTTGTCATGGTACTTATAATCACAGACATCTCCAACTTGAAATTCACAGCCTAAAAATGGTTTCAGTCACAATGGATAAATTAATAGCCATTGGAAAGGGCATGCTGATGCCATGGATGGGGTTGTCTCACACTTGAGTCTCTGAAATTGTATATGGAGAACCCAAATTTGTACTGGAAGATTTAATACACACCTTACAACAGCACTGACCAGGGAGTTACCCATTTCTGTAAGCTGAAATGAGACTGCTCCTCTGGCCACTGTGGCTCAGGCATCTTTCACTAAAGCTTCTTCATTTTAAAATTAATGTTACAACAATCCTGTCTTTGACATGGTATAACTTAAATGCACTAAGAATTCTACTGCAAATAGTCATCATCTATCAGCTCTTTTCTGGTGCCTCAAGCCCCATTTGGATGACGTTTTTGAGTCACACATAACTGCAGGCAGGCAAATTATTCCAGTGCAAAACAAACCTTTAACATCCACTGAAGCAAATATCAAAGGAGCTAGCTATGGCCTCCAGTTGCAATTATCAATGCTGCCATGACTATCCTGGCTAGATCGTATCCAGTTCATAAAGTGCACACCCCATTTCCTATTCCCCTCTGACTGTACCTGTGACTAGGAATGCATGATATAATACCAGACAGCTGCACTTCATTAGGCTGCTTGCATCCCTCTGGTTTACACTCCCAATTTAAAGAAAGCAGAGGTATAACTGGATTTGACTTCCAAATTCTGAGAAGGTTTAATGGAATCAAGAAATAAAAGCACTCAAAGCCAAATGAAATGAAATAAAACCTCATGGGCAAATGAAGGAAAGAGAAAAGACATTTAAGCTTAGAATTATATAATATTATCATAAGCAGAAAGATATGCAGGACTAAAAGCTCATCAAGATAGCATACTAAATGAGTCATAGATGCTTCATATGCATACAACTGGCAGGATTTCAGTTTCGCTTTACATACCCTGCAGTTTTGGCTAAACACAGTAACAAACAAATGTACAGCACAGGAAACACAAGTAAGAGACTTCACTGTCAATCTTACAGATCATTATTTCTAAGAGTAGATAATGCCATTTACACATACTGCTTCAATGGCTCAAGTATTTCTGTGATTTATCCCTTATAGCCACTCAGTAATGGTCACTTTAAATGTGAACTTTGTTTTTGCAGCACAAGGACAGACTGCAAGGAAGATGAGTGCAATGCAGCTTTGCAAGACATCTAGCAACCCACAGCTATTTGTCACAATCACAATATTCAGATTGAGGGCAGACTGCCTGGAGCTTTCTGGGACTCTTTTCTACTGATGTACAAGCTACCTGGCAAGGAGAAAAGCAGGGTATCTTCATGCCCCACTTCCCTCACTCCTTCCAACAGACATTCCCATTGTATTTTTGCTAGCCAACAAAACTGTACCATTGGAAGTCAGTGACCCAGACTACATTTTCCCAAACTATCAAACTTTAGGACTTCTTATCACCAAAGTATGGGGTGAGGTAGCATGGTTTGCAACTGTTAAACACCAACAAGGAGAAAACCTTCTGAAAGAGTGTGTGCCATGCAGCCATGTGTGTATTGTGTTTACATTTATGTGCATACCCACACATGTGTACGTGTGTCTGTACACACAGAAGGACAGGGAAGGCTGCATATAGATACCAAGATTTTATGTATAGAATCATCTCTCTTTCATGTTATGAAGAATTTTTATTGAAATTTCCCAGATGAGGTACCTGAAGAATTGTATCATTGACCACAGGGGTGCATAGGATCTCTTAATCCATTTTTTTCTCATTACTGGAATCCTGATTTCCTCCCAGTCCCATTCCTTACAGTTATTCCCAAATACACTCCTCTCTTTCCTCTACCTGTAGAAGTTGTCTAGTACAGCTTCAACTGTAGACCTGCATTCCTATGTTATCCTAAATTTCTTTTAATCTCTGACTGGTCCAGGGGCTTTGTGGGCAAATAATCAAAATCACTGGCATCAGTAACCATGTTTGGTGACTGGAAATAGTATTGGGGATAAAGCCATCACAGTCAGGAATCTACAAAAAGGTTTTCCACTATACCCCAGACAAAATAATATATACCACATGAACCATCCTCCCACACTGACACTTCCCACAAATTGATCTATCTTGAGAAAGTCACTCAGAGTCTGAAAGTAAATCTACATGTCTTTCTGTAGCAGGTTTTTCTCACAATAGAATTTCATGACTATTCATATTTGTCTCTGTGGCTTTGAACCCACCTCACTAGGAAGAAGAACTTTATGTCTGGATCAAGTCTAGCACAAATATTTTAAGATAGAAGCAGCCAAACATGCATTCTGCATTACTTGTATTTCAAGACACATTGTAGCCTTTCTGGTAATAAGAAAGCAAAGCTAGTCAGGAATTTTAGTACTGTCTTAATTAGAAAGAGATTATTTTTCTTAGCTGGATGTCCTTTTACAGTAAATTTACCTCTGACACGACCCCTGTGAAAAGCAGTAGTAGCATAGTCAGTCCACATTCTCAGTAGGGAGATTAGATATCTGGGAAAAAAACCTAAAAGCTCTGAATCACCATAACAGATCCATATATCTAGCATAAAGAATTACCACAAATAATAATTTACATACTCTTACATCTTTCTTTTATTTTATGGAATAATGTAAGGACTGACAAGATGGGGAAATGAGGAATTTGTCAAGCTCATGGGAGATCTACAGTTCAGCCAGGTTCTGTAAGACCAGCTCTAAGACCAGTTTTCTCTTCTGGTGTTGGTGATACCAACAATGGGCACATTCTCCAGTGCTTACAAAATGAAAAAAATTTCTGCCCTCATGGAAATTGGTGCTGGTGTAGAAATGCCTGAGCTGCTCAGAGAGGTGTGTACCACTGTGACTGGAGCCTCAGCACAGCGGGCTGAAACCAGGCAACCAAACCCTCCTGCAAAACTGGCAAATACACCCAAGACAGGTCTGTGCTGCCATCATCATCCAGTTTCATTGCTAGAAGTGAATAGTTTAAGCCAGCTCAGACACGTCTCTGTGCCCTGCAGTATGAACATCCTCTTAACAAAGAGCAAACCACAAAGCTGGGTGTGCAGGGACTCTTTGGATCCTAGAGGGGTCAGCTTGAGCTCCCCTTACTTTCCCTGAACAGTTTATGAGAATCTATTCTTTCTCTGTGCTCACCTAAGCTGCCTTTTGCAAGACTGTCTTCTGTAATTTCTTAGGGAAATCCCTATCAGCAGTCCTGTCAAAATTCTAATACCAAATCTTTTGATATAGATGAGGATTAATTCATACTGTGCTGCAGCTGAACTTGATCAAATCATCTGTGAAAGACTAGGAACTCTCCATTTTCTATAATCTATTTTGAAGAGCTTTAATTTACAGTCAGATATGTGAAAGCAGGAGAAAACCCAAACATATGCTATCAATATGCATTGTAATTTAAAAATTATTTTGTTTTAGCTTTCCCATTGTTAAAAATTCTTGGAAGCTTGTTTGTGAGTTATTCAAAATGACTACCTGATAGATGGAATCCAATCCTCAGATTTTCTGAGTGCACATACAAATCACACAGTGTTTTTATCGCTTTCCTAACTGGAAAATATAACTTCCCACAAATACTCTGCAATATGGCTTCAGCTCAACAGTCTTGTCTGTAAGCACATGAATAATCCCACTCCTATTCAGCAAGGCACTGTGAGACCTATTGGTGTTCAGGGGGCACATACTAAATTTAAGGTTGAGCACTTGCTTAGTTAATGCACAGCTAACTGGGGACTACTCCCTTTGGAATTCAGCATTTTATCATTGCTCCTGCCAGTAAACTCACTTGAATTCTTGGGGAAAATAAATACCAAATGAATTCCTTTAAAAGTCAGGCAAAAATAAATTCATAGACACATTTGTAGAAGAACATAAAAATATAACAATATAAAAGAAGCTATAATGAGTCAGCCTGGTATCCTTCTTCCAAGAGACACCAAAAGTCAGTGCTCAGGGAAAGATGTAAGAATAGATCAACCCACTCATCTCTGTCTACATTTTTACTGGAATTTTTTTTTTTGGGAGATGAATAAAGCTGGTCAGATGGTATCTGAGCACTACCCTGCCTGATGCAGTTTGCAGGGGTTTGCAAGTGTATTAACAGAATGCCTTTTGTAATATTCAATCGGGGGAATATTCACACTACAGCTTTTCCTATCACGTTTCACAGATTCTTTTTTTTGCTTTCACAGAGAGAGGTCACACTCAAATGCACTAGAAACCTGAAAAATGGGACAGCACACAGAAAGGTCCCAAACTAACCAGAATATGTACCCTCTGCTATCCAAGCTTAGCTTTACTTCTCACTTCTCAGTTACAAAAAATAAGTTTTAAACAGTAGACCTTCTGAATGAGTCTTTTCCACTATTCATCTTTTCACTTGCCAACCACTATCCCTGCTGCGCTCACTAACTTACAGCTGCCCTCTAAAATACACCAATATATATCTTTTATATGAAATCAAAGTGCAAAATTACACTTACAACATCATTTTTCCCTTTTAGCACTGATTTCCCAAGCTATCCTACATTTGATATTTAGTACACTGGAAAGCCCTAAAAACATGTAATTCAATTAACACAGCAGTTTTATGGGCCATTATTGTTCTTTGGCAACAGCAGAGGCAAACTGAAGTGAACAACAGAGCCTAATATTAGCACCACTTTGCTTATTGCCACAGCAATAAACAGCTGAGGGATAACGTGACGAGGAGAGATGAACCCTCATCACATTCTGAACTCCACCTACTAAGCCAATTAGTACTGTCATTAATATCATTGCTATATTTCTCTCCCCAGTACCTGCTCTAGCACTACAGCTCCCCTGCAGCACAGACCTGGGCTCTGTGGAACAGGGCTCACTTCAAGGAGGTAACACCCAAAGGAGTCTGGACTTGCTCCTAATGGGCAATATTGTCTCCACTGCAGGTGTGTAGAGGCAAAAAATGTAAATATTACATCTGCTTGTAATTCTCTTAAGCATTCATGCATTTATTTATTACTTAGAACAGCTGACTAGTGGATAGCTTCACCTAGCTTTACTAAATTTCCTCTCAGTGCCCCAGACGAATACTGGCAGATAAAATGGAAATATTACCATAAAAAGAAAAAAAAATATCTGGAACTGAAATAAAAAAGGAAAAACCTGGTGAACCTGAGGTACTAGTTAATTCCATAGCAATTTCAGATGTTCCCACTTCCAAATATTTGTTACTGACTATCTGCTGCACATTTTGGCTTCTGCAGTAAAGTTAAGGACATGGAAGATATTAATATGCCTGAGGAAACTCAGGGCAAAGTTGATAGCATAGTCCAAACCAGCCAGCAACTGGTCTCAGATAAGGCACTAAACACTGCATCTTCCTATCTTCAGTTGTCACACCCATTTGCTAATGGAGCGCAGTCCTAAGCCCTCAAACCAACGGGGATACATTGAGACACTGAGATAAGCATAAGAGGATAAACAAGGCTATGATACACTCCAGTCATTAGTCTGCAGCTAGTTTAATGCTAAATCAATTACTGCTAACAGCATAACTCTGGCAGCACAGAATTTACAGCAGGCTGCAAACGCAGCAGCGACAGAGAAGGTGCTGAGCTCTGGCTCTGCCTCAGCAGCTGCTGCTGGTGACTGGGCTCAGCAGCTCGGGGTCACCAGGGCTGCTCTTGGTCACCCTTGGCACAAGGGGACAGGCCTGCAGCTACTGAGGTGTACAGACTGGAGGTGACAGAATTCCTTCAGAACCTACAGAATAGCCCAAGGCTTCGCAAGAAAAATGTGCTGGTGGCAGACTGTCCCCTCCAGCACGTGATGCAGTCACAGCTGTTTTGACAGACCAAAAATGCCATTACAGAACTCGTGGCCAAAACATTTCATAGCTTATTCCTTTTTCTCTCTCCCTTCTCCCATAATTATTCTACTGCATTTTGGATGCCTATCCCTGCACAAACAGCATTCCTTAAGAAAACAGAAGAACCATACAAAACATCAGTTACCTCATTAATGCAACAGCAAGGAAATGATATTTGGTTTTAGTGGCGTTTGCAGTATTTTGTTTAATTGTCAGTTTCAGTGTAAAGGTAAGCTGGATTCATTTTTTTTCTTTTAACAACATGGTTGAAATGTATTTTCACTCCTTGATATGCCATCACAGAAATCCTAAAGTACATAATATCATCCTCTGTGCTGGCTTACCAAATGATGCTGATTTTCTGCAAAACTAAAGGGCTACTTTTTCCTCAACTCATTCTGCTGTTATATACCCAAAATTTAAAAATTTAGTTTTTCTTTCCATATGAGCATATAGGCCTGGATTTAGATAATTCTCCAGGAAATAATTACCTTATCTTTATTGACAGTGTAATATACAGAGGTTTTATTGATCAAAATTAACATACCCTGGTATGAGCTTGGAAAATGGCACAGTGTATCACATAGATTTAATTGATCTTGTACAGAATGATTCATTATCAAATCAATTCCAGGTAATAGCACTTCAGTAATTAGTCCTCAGGAATTAATGAAGTGATGACTACAACCATAAAATAAATTCAAAATATATTTTGAAAATAATTCATAATGCGGACCTCTACTTATCTACAGTATAAATGTATACATGTATTTAATAAAATAGTTGTTCTGTTCTTTATAGGCTTTAAAAAATCACTGAAAATTTTGAAATTAATCACAATTACGATATTCATAAAGAATTTCAGGCTATCTAAAAAGGAACACCACTTCAATGGAGTAAGATCATCATCATCATCAGGTGGGTTTTATTAGAGCAAAAATCTAAGTATGATTTACTGTAATCTTTTAGAATGAAGTGAGCTTCAGCACTGATATCACAGCACCACCCCACTACCATATGGAAGCAATTAAAATACTGATGAAGACAGATTTTACCTCTTCAGAGATAGCTGAGGACAAGCTGTCAAAATAACTGTGGCCTGAATTATTATTACTAAGCCTAAACCGTTAATTAAGTACATTAGAGAAAATTTAATGATCTCAGTCCTTGTACACAAAAAATTTTCTAAAAGACACTGACACAGATTCAGAAAGAAATAAGAAACTTCTGTTTGTAATTTTTAGATGGCAATTTCCACCAAAATAATACAGCACTATGTATTTCTCTAGGCAGAAGAGATTTTGTTGACCACACCTCCTCCATTCTGCAGGTGTCCTTTTGTCTGCTTTCAGAAACACATTAATGCTGTGAAGGTAATTTTACTCACACTGTTCTTCCCACTCCTGGTCATCGTCGCTGTGCTGACTGTGCTGCTGAGCTTGCTTGAGGCTCAGGTACAGCTCCTTTGCCCGGATTTCTTCCTGCTGCCTGATTAGCTCCTCGCCCTTCTGTCTTTCCTCTTCTTCTCTTTTCTAGAGAAAATGAAGTAAGCCACAAGTGACTAAGAAGGAAGAATGTGCCAAAAGTTGAGACACTGCTTCAGTGGCTTCCTGTCAGAGTAGCTACATTGCTTTGGACAAATCACGGTCTCTTCTAACTTTGGGCTTCTCACCTATCACAGCAGGCATCACCGAATTCTCCCACCTCTTAGGAATTTCTGAGGGTACATTTTGAGACCCCACACATCACAGGAGTGAGGAACATAAAAGCATCTAAGATCTGGAAACCATACAGAAAGCATTTTATCACGTGGCACCAAAGCCTGTGCTGTCCTCCAGCCCACAAGCAAAGCTTGGTTTAAGTACACATGTACCCCCACTGAAGACACTGCTGCCTGCAAGCACTGCACAGAACCTCAGAATTCAGTAATTGATTTACTGCTGTTCTTGGTTTAGCAACTGTCCCAATGTGTCATCATAATCAACACAGGGAATAATTTTTTTCCAAAAATCAAGATCACTACATCCTGGAGGAACAGGCAGATCCTCCAGCACACAACAGTTACTTGCAAAATGCAGCTAAGAGTAACACACCAAAACATTCCCTTCCAAGAAGGCCTTAAAAGAGATGAAAATCTGATAAAGATTGATTCTGCAGCTGGCCTCACTCATACTATCAATAACACAGGAGCTCAATTAATGTAGAGTTAGGAATCTGTATCTGTTTTCCAATTAATTTCCCCAAATCCCTTAGTGATAAAGCAGATTTAAACCATATAGTTTGATTGAAGCCCACAAAAATTCCCAAACGGAACTTCATTAAGTGCTATTCATATTATTGAAATAACTTGAATAACAAATAAGAACAGTTTTTATTTAATTTTATAATGGAACCAACACTCTACCCATATGAGTAACAAACTTACAGGTAAGAATTTTGTTATAAATCACTGAGTAAAATCACCCTGAATTACTGTCCTAGTTACCTGACCTAAACTATAGGTAAGGGAAACCCAAAGTAGATTATTGCAAAATGTTAATCCTATGAAATTTCTAGGGTGAAGGTTAAAAGTCCAGCCCTTAATATTCTACAATTCTATGAACAATACATTAAGCTGCTCTTATTACTTCTGAGAAAGAAAAGCCTAGTATTGTTCTTCAGTCAATTCTAATGCTAGTATCTTGGATTATTTCTAAAATCATCCTCCCATTGTTATTTCCTGGCTCCTAAAAACATGAGCTGAGTAGACAGTTCATAATTTTTGAAAAGTCAATGCTTTTAGACAATACTAATTTCAAAGAGCAGCAGCTTCGTCAGGAAAAAAAAAATATTTTTTAATATCTCTATAGAATTAGGGATTGCACATTTTAGCTGCTAGTAAATGGCTCTATTCTCTTCCTGAAAAAAAAAATGAGAGCAGCTGTTCTTTATTCTTATGAGGACAATATTTATTCACTTAGCTTCACTACCTAAAAAAATTCAATACATCTAGGCTACCTTTCAGGAAGCTGGACAGACACAGAAGTAATCCTGGGTTATCAGAATGTTTTCTATTCAGGATCTTAAACCACAAGGTAAACTTTAAATAGAAGAGGGGAAAAAATCAATCTCCCAGCAGTTTCCCTGAATCACACAAGTGTTTTGTCGTATGTTTGGGCTTGTTTTTTAATGTAGCTGTTTTTGAAGCATTTCTAGCAAAAAACAAACAAAAAGCCCCCCCACAAACACACCAAAAACCAGCATTGAAGCAGAGTTTGAGTTCGTAATGGAAGGCAGTAATGCCAACTAAGAAAATCCTACCATTTTAACTGAGAGGGAGATTTAAGTCAAAGAGACAACAACAAAAAACACTGGCAACTTGATTCTGAATTCACCAAAGCTTTTGCACATAATTTTCCTTTTTACAGAAAGGAAAGTTTTAACTTCTTGTATTAAATTAGTGCATGGATCTGCGTGCAGGTACATTGCTCAACTCCTTAAAGGTGTGTGTGAGAAGAAACAATCCTTGCTAAGATGACAAAAGAAAATAGCACTCATCCTTTTGCCAAGTACAACTAGTGTGTGTTTGCATTTAAAATGAACAATTGAACTCTCACATTTACTCCACTGGAAGAATACAGCAAGCAGTTTGTGTGCTTCTCCCCAAGCACCCAACCCTGCATATCAGAGCTGGGAGTGAAGAGCTTACAAACACCACCTTCAAACCCTACAAACACCACCTTCTGCCTGACAGCTGAGAGGGAATGTACTCTGTGCCTGTCCCTTTCAGCTCTTTCCAGAGTAATTAGGAAGGTGACAATTCAGTCCAGAGTTGCAAACTGTTGAGAAATAGCAAGCTGAAAAACATCGCACTGGCAATTCAATGGGCAGCAGTAATCCTCTCCAGCCCTAACTCCACTGCAGAATCTGAACATCCTAAATGGTCTTATCTATCCTCTGGCAGTTGAGAATTTACCACAAACTTGTTTCTGTCTATGGGTGTCTCACCATGCTTGACAGCTTTACTATGGGCAGCTCTAAAGAGTATTTAATATTAGCCATGGTTAAGTTCTAATGTTTCAGCCCAAGGCAGATGAAAGGAGATTAGGTCTGCATTTATTTTTTGCTGCAGAAAGATTTTAAAAGTCCACAGAAGAAAAGGCAAAATGGATTTTCTTACAGAGGAAAACTGGGCTTCTGGCTGCCACAGCTCTTGGGGTCTTTCTGGGGAGTCTTACAGGATGCAGGGCAGCTGAATGACCACCCTCCTGCTCAGGCCAAAACCCACAAGATTTACTTGTTACAACAGCCCTCTCTGAAGCAAATAATGCCTGGGATTCTCTCAGTGCTTCAGGCTGGCAGGAAGTGTCTTTGGCATCCCTGAAAGCCGCAGCCAGCCGGCTGCACTAGAGCTGCAGTGAACCTCCTGAGCCCACTCAACAACCACCTGCACCAGGGAAGCCCTTCAGGCCACCTAACACACAGCTGAGAGCCCTCAGGGACTCCCTGCTCTGCAGAAGGAAATCTGGAAACCCCAGGGTCCCTGGCTGCAGGACAGGCTGCTCTCAGCAAGGCTGACACAACCAGCCGAGTTCAGAGATCAGGCTTCTATACAAACCCACCTGACAGGTGTCAACAGAGCTCTGAGAAATGGCAGAAACATGTCCAACTGCTTCCCAGCTTTTTTCTGAGAAAATTCCCTCACTTGCATCAGAAAACAAAGTGTTTGCAGAGGCACTCTCTTCTTCTCTACTACCAGTGTCTCAAAAGGAACACAGGGTTTGCATCTCTTCACTGTGCATGTATTTGCACAGAGACAAATGTATGAAATGCACTCATGCCTTATGCAGGAGCTACAAGATTTCAGCCATGCTTTATGCAGAAGCTGCTGTTCCAGCCATGGATGTGTCCCAGGACGCGCTACTCACACATACAAGGAGATACTAACACACTACAATTCACAAAGAACCTGTTTTCCATGAGCTGGAAAACAAAGCTAAGGACTGTTCTTGGTGGGGAGAGATCTGACATTTACTGCACATGCTAGAACAGACTCTGCTTGAGTAATTTGCCATAGACCCAGTGACCATGTACTTAAAGTTTTTCTCTGGATCTTTGATACTCTTCATAGCTTTAATTCCTGATATGCAAGCTACCCTCAGTAGTGGCTCAGATTTTCCCACGGAGTTTCCCATGGAAAACACCTGAGCTTTGCTAGTTTTTACCAGCAATCCAGAATGAAGACAGTGGCTTCAGCACCACAATCATTACTGATGTCATTGAGGAAGAGATTTTTCTTTGAAATTAATATCACAGTTACTCAAAAGTAGGGTAGAGAAAACCTGAAGACCCAGTTTCCAACCAAAACCAACAGCTGCCTCATTTCCAACATTGTTCAAGAGACAACTGCATAGGAAAAAAAAACTACTGAACTGTGGCCCCACCAAAGAAAACAAAATGAAGTATTACTAAATTATTTTAATTGCCACCAAAATAACCCAACTAAGGCATTTTCAGAATGAATTGGGTGCCAAACCCCAGCAAGAAGCTGTTGTCATATTACTAGATTCTAAATCTGCTGTCTTTGGGAAAGAGTTCAATGTTTTCTTGGCACAGCAAAGCACAGAGCTGAACTTACAGCTTATTTGCACTTAGAGATAAGTCCCACTCAAGTGCCTGACGTTTACTTGGAGACAAGAGTTTTTTTCAGATCAAGACAGAATGCTCACTGCTATAGCATAAGAAGCCCACACTACTCCAAATGGCAATGGTGACATTTCACTGTATTTCTAAACTCTACATCTGGCAGCAATTTTCTGAGGAATCAGGTCCACAGCACTTGGGGGCACAGGAAAGCATTCAGACGTGCTGAAAGCTCATCCAAGCTCAATAGAAAGTGTATTCTTACTACTGAGCATAAGGTTAATTAGATATTTCCTGAACTGAAGCACTAATTGTTCTGTTCTCTGAAGGTTGATTCTCAACCTGTCTTCTTTGATGAGACACATTTCATCTCCCAGGGAATTTTTAAGAATCAATTTAGCTCTGCTGTCAACTGTGCTTTTATTATTAAATCTGGCAGATATCTGATGTTGTCATAAGGACAGCACCTTACTATTAATACTCTCCTGCTTTGTGTAGACCACATGAAGAATGAACTAAGAGAAGATCTCTTTTATTTCTAAACATAGCTGAAGGATACCCACCCCTGGCTGGATGACACTCACATCTTTAATTTGCCTTAACTCTGCACATTGTTCAGACTCTTAATGACAGTTACTGATAACCATAGAAAATTATGTCTATGATCTCATAGCCTTTGTGAATTAGCAAAAAGATTAATGATAGTAATTGGCTCTCTTATTTGTCCTTTGCAATAGGTGCATAAAAGAATAGCTGTCCTTAAACTGCAGAAATAGAGTAGTCAACGTTTGTGTTCTAGCATCATAAATTAAAGGCATTTCTGCTTAAGAAACACCAAGGAAAGCAATACTTTTCTAATAGTGTTGGAAAAGGAAATAGGGATCATCATTCACTTTGATATGTGTGATATCATTTATCTAATGCAGACAGCCCTCACATCCCGTGTTAGGTCAAGAGGAATAAAAGCATCTTAAAAAGGAGTGTTTGTGACACAGGATGGTTAGAAATTAAACATGTCAGCAGAAAGGAGAGAGTTTCAATTTCCCAAGTCAAGATTCAAGAGGATGAAGCATTAGCAGAGACTGAACTTTCCATACCTCAATCTGGAGACCTCTTTAAACATGGTCTGGTCATCATCACAGAAGGATGATTACCAGTGCATTCAGTGTTTTAAAGCTGTTAAAGTGGGCTTGCCTACTGATCTACATCAAATTCCACACCCTCTTCTTCATTCTTTCAATTACTTCGGTCATACATCAGTAGATTCATTAATTCATCTTTTCCCAATATCTTAGTTCCATTTACTTCTTGTGGTTGGATGTGGATGCCAGAAGCCCAACTTTCTTTTCCTGTCTAGGGACCCATCCACTAATTCAGCTTGTAAATATTTCATGCACTTCTTCCACTGTACAGAGTTGTTATAAAGAACAAAATGGGAAGGAGAAGGAAAACCAAGTGAGCTTAAATAAGCCAGTGGACAGCAGAGCTACCAACTCTCCCATATTAGCCTGAGATTCTCCTGCCTTTGAAATGCCTTCACTGTTTTGAAGTAGTCCTACAGCACAATGTACAAGATCTGATCTTTCCAGAGCAAGTAACAGATGAGCTGCTTTTCTGAGTAGCAAAGCACCAGCAATCAATCCTGCATTTGGATCTCTGCTAGTGGAACTCTATGTCAGTCCAAGTCTCTCCTCAAAGATCTCAAATTATAGACTTAATTGAAGAGCCAATGCTGAAAGTGGAATTAGGCTCTGTTGTTGGATTAATATAGGAAATGCAGGGAGAACACTTGAAAAAGGGCATTTAAAAAGAAATCACTGCATCATATTTTGTTTCTAAACCAATTCTTTAAGTCAAAGAGTTCCTTTCTGCTGGCTTTTTTTTTTTTTTTTTAATTTTGGTCCATTTATTTAAATTTTTGCAAATACTATCTTCAAATGCTTGCTTCACAATAAATCATTGGGAAAGACAGGGTTTCTGTTTCCTTGACAGAATAAATATGTTGGCAACTTTTTCAACAGAGATAAATCCTGGCTGAAGTCAAGTATTTGAAATTCCAAGTAGAAACCGAACCATCCCAGTTACAGCAGGGTTCCGTGCTCCTACCAGGCACACAGCTGGATGGGGGAAACCTGCTCATGTCCTGGGAAACAGTGGAAACACAGATCACTGTGACATTACCTTTCCATCGATATGAAAAAGAGCAGAATTTGGTGCCATTGCTTTTAATTGTATCAACAACTGAACAACTAGTTTTCCTTAGTAGAGAACTATGAATACTGGCCACTGAAAGTCTCAGAAGTTGCTCACCCTGCTCTTTGAAGAAGTCTCTTTGAAACAGAACAGCAACAGTGAGCTTGTGGACATTTACCCCACCAAGTGCCCTGTAAATCCCGGAGATATAAGTGAACACTGTATCAGCCTTTGTTCTAGAGGGCTTTGCTTTCCAGAGAGCAGAGGAAAGGGTGTTTAATTAGTTGCTCTGCTCATTATTCATACATTAATAAAGCACTTGAAAGGTAGACTTTCATTACTCATTGACATCGAATTTCAAAGGTCCCATTCTCTCCTGTGAATTCAAATTAATTGTGCAAAGGTAAATCAGCAACTCTGTGCAGCCTCCTCTGCAGGAGCTGCTCTGGCTCTGTGCTCCACAGCCACCTCAAACCCTAGGCCACTGTCTGCAGAGTGGCAATTTGCTGCTTGCAGTCAAACCACAGAAACTCAGCACCAAGTTTTTAGCATTCCTCCTGTTACAAAGGGACAAGGGGAAAAGTCTGTCCCCACTTTCCACAGCTTAATTCACTGTACCAGGAAAGGAACAAGAGACACAGCAAGCTGTCAGCAGGGGAGAGGCGGGTGGATGGAAGTTACTGCATCCTCGGAGTCATATTCTCTACAGACTTTCTCCATGGAAACTCAGCCTCACCAATCCCCGGCTCAGAGGACTGTCATGACTTCTCTGCACACTGAACCCACTATACTTCCTCAATTTTAAATATGTTTTTATCTTTATCAAGTAAAATGAAAAGGGTGGACAGAGGCTTTTCCTATTTAGCACTTAAATTGCTATTTTCAACTAGAAAGTGTGAAAAAAATACTATTTCAAACAAACATGAAAACACTGTAACTGAGTTCATTATGAAGTCAATAAAAATCAGGCAAATGAACTTCTCCCAGCAAAACCAACTAGAGTTTTCCCATATGTTGGGTAGGGGAAGCATCCACCCCTTATGTTGAAGGAAGTGACACAATTTTGAAGTTCATTATGTGAACAAGCTCATCCAAAATACGCAGAATACATTCAAACAAACTAACTTAAAATGAGATCTTTTCCAATTGTGCATTTTTTTCCCCAGTATGATTCACCCAGCACAGCTGACTGAACAATTCTGTTAATGTGTGAGCTGAATAACCAGTTTGATTGTTCTGGCACTTCTGAATGAGACCTGTAATTTTTTCTCATCACTCACCCAGCTGTTCTGGTGAACACCATGTAGCTGTATATTCCAGAATGAAAAATTACAACTCTGGATTTTAAAGCTTATTAATAAACATGCACTGAAGGTGACAAGAACTGTGAATCTGTATGAAAACACTGTTAAGAAAACCTTAATTGCTTTATGCAAACCTTCAGTTCCTCCTGAATTTTTTCTTCCTCCAGTTTGGCTGCTTTCCGATCCTCCATTTCTATCTTCCATTTTTCTGCCACTATTCTGGCTTTTTCTTGAGCCATAGCATCACGGAATTTCTTTGTTATTTCAGCTTCCTTTTTTCTCCTTCAGAAAAGGATGTGAAATAAAAAATTAATGCATTAATTTTCTTAAATTGAGAATCAATACTTACTCACTGGTTGCAACAAATAATTAGCCTAAGAAGCCATGGAAGGATGCAAGCAAAAAATTAAAATGCACTTAACAAGAGACCTACCACAAATCAGATTTGAAAAAACTATCCAGAAAGCAGACAATTTAAATTACTAAGTAAAATAGCACCTTCTAAGTTAGACAAGTACTTCTTGGAGGTCTTTAAGTCATACTTTATATTTTTTTCATGACTGGGAATTTATTGCCTGTCAAATATCAGTATAAATGTCACCCAAGTTGTTATGCTAGACTGTTTATTAGTATTGACAATGTAAAAAGAATTCAGAGCACAAGTTGAAGGTTTTAATCCCTGCCTAAATATGCAGTCACTTGAAGCAAGAAGAGTCTCATATGAAAAAGGATAATATAGAATAACGTGATATTTAAACAGTCACTCTTCAGTGCTGCACTACAAAGGCAAGTGTGTGAGGCAGGTGGCTGAATTCCTAACAATATCAAGCATTAAAGCACTTTTGAATCTCCCCCAAACCTGGAAAAGGCCCTGCTAGAAACACCAGCATGGCACTTTGTATAATCAGTTTTTGAACTGCTGGAATAAGAATTGACACAAGCAAAATGCAAATAAAACCAATTTCAAAAAGGATTTTATGTAACAAATCCCCACTGTGGACTCAGAACTGTGATATAACAAACATATTTAATTTAATCATCTCAAAAACAGACTGCTTCATTTTTCTTTATTTACAGGCTAGTCAACAGTTTAGCTAAATTCCCAAAAGAGAAAAAAGTTGGCTCCACTTTTTTTGTGAACGAGGGTTTTTGGTTTTCAATACTCAATAAACACAAAATTACATTTTTAACATGCTGAAAAACTAACAAAACAAGTGAAAGCAAACGTTCACAGAACATACTTACCTCTTTTACCCACCATTACCTGCCACCTGTCTACAAGGTCATGTCTCCCATTATGCCAAGTGGACCCTGAATTGAGATTCTTAAATCCTCACCATAGCTCTTCTGCCTCCTTCTGTGCCTGCTGCCTGGCCCGCTCTGCTATGAGCTCCTCTGAGATCTGCTCGTAGGGTTTGTCCCCCGGGGCTTCTCCCATCACCCAGACCCAGACCTCGCCGTCCTTCCCCCGCAGCCACTGCACGTGCTTGCCATTACCTGCAACAGCCACCAAGAACAAGCCAAGCTATAAGCACTGCCTCAAATCCTACATAAACAGACATTAAAAGATGGGAAATCTACTATTTAGAAAACATTAGGCTTGCAATTTACAATTTGGAATAAAACATTGCTCAGAGGTTCAATGAAATCTTCAGATTGGACCAAATATGGTCAAATGCTGCGACAAAAAAATAAAGGGGTTTGTATGCTGCAGAACACACAATCTTTAAAGACTCACTGTCCCACAAAAATAAAAATTATTAATTCAGGCATGCATTTCCCTGAATTCCAGTACTATAATCCCTTTTTAATTGTTATACTTTCTTTCTTCACACAGCAAGGGATGAATGAAGAGCATGGAAAAAGAGAAGGGGAAAAACCAATAACCAGTGACATTATGTGACTAGCAATGCTTTGTGCACAGAGAATGTTGAGTGTTGAGCATGGAGAGAGACTTCATGGGAACATCTTCAAAGAATCCAGGAGTTTCCTGCTCCTACTGTGTGAAGCAGGAGTTTCAGGGAGCCTGCATACTCAGAGCACACCACACAGTGCCTCCAAGCTTATTCTGCTCATGTAGGCAGTCGAAAGGGATTAAATTTCTGGTTCGGTTTTCATGACACAAACTACACAAAAATCTACGGTTACTGTGTTGACAGAGGGATTTTAAGAACACCAAAAAAAGACTGAGAGCTCTTTACAAAACCAACTTCATTTAGTGAACCACCAAGTACAAGAACCAACCACAGGACTACGAAGGGCACTACATTAGATCCTACCTGAATATATTTTAATAGTTATTTACACTACCTGGCTTAGTTTAGTTTGGTGTTTTCCTTCCCATTTTATACATAGAACACTCAAATATTATAAACATTTTAGAGGTTTGTAATAAGGAATTTGTAGATACACCTCTTATGTGTCCATTTTTATGTTTCATTTCTTGCAAATTTGTTGAAACTATTCTTTACAAAAGGAGATTCTGCCACAAAGACCGACAATGGATTTATTTTAAAGAATCCAGACTGCAAGGCCATAAAGGTTCAGCAGTTTGTATCATTCCCTGTATATTACATGCCCTAGATTTCATCCTCTCACCCAAATATTGATATGAGAAAATTGTGCATCACAGCATGGCTTCTAAAGGGAATCTTGTCTCATTTGAAAACATAAAGACAAAGACAGACCACCATTGTCTTAAGTAGTTTTTCTCCAGTGTTCCCATGAGAGTCAGAAAAATCCCCTGGTCCTATTTGAACAGGCAGGCTTTGCTCCCACTTTTCCTCCCTCTCTCTCTACCAGCATCAGCTCAGCTACTCTCACCTTCAGCTACCACTCGTTCCGTGCGAGGACATATCCATTTAACCGGATTAAGTTTCCCAATGCACAATCAATAAAGTGTTTCCGACATCCCAGGCTGAAGGCACAAAACTGCAGGAGGCAGTGGAGTGGGGCTGTTGACAGCAGGCAGTGTCAGAACCAGCCCACACTCACAAGTGTTGACAGTCCACACTGAAGGCAATGGACGGATCGGATCTCGCCCCGAAAGCTAATATTCTATATCAAATTGGAAAATGTAATTTATACGAATCCCCAGCGCTGACCTAACGGTACTAACTTCCAAGAGGGGTGGAAACTTAAGCTAATAGTGTTTTCCTTCAATAATTCTCAAAAGCATTTGCTCTTTCACAGTCTATCAGATTATGTCTCAGGTTATAAATGTGAATGTATTTCATTGTGGTTCTCATTCCGTACATTTCCATGTTCATGTCAACACAACATTTATGTTGTATATTTTGGATTCAGCATTAGAATACCATCTGCTGAGACCTTACTGGCTAATCACTATTTGCCTGCAAGGTTTGCACCCACTGCATTTCATGGTGAAGTATCTTGGGAAGTATGGAATAATTTCCCTGGAGTACTGACCCCATATAACCCATGGCAGCTTTTGTTTTAAAAGAATTCCATGTCCTCTTTCCTGTGAGGAATCTGAATACCCAAGTTGCTCTCCTGTATTTAGCACTTTAAAGACAACTTTGCAAATGACACAGCTTGTATTAATTGATCTGTACCATAACTGGTAGATAAAAAATACTACTCCTGGTCTGAGACAGCTTCACTACTTCTGTTCATTTATGAGCTTAGCAGATGGAGCCAGGAAAAAAAAATAAACCAAAAAAAACTTTGCAGGTAAGCAGACAAATTTTATCTTCGCCTCTCTCAAGGTGTTCTGTGCCAAAGGTTTATTAATGTGTTTCTCAGAGGCACAACTTACCCATTGCAACCTAGCCCCATAAAACAAATAGCTGATTTGTAGAAGTATCTTGAGAAATCGTTCTCTTTCTACTTTTAGAAAAATGGATTGTTTTTATAAAGTTCTAGCCAGTGGATGTATAAACTCCTTTGAAACCATCAGTATGACATATTTTTGGTTCAGCACTACACGCAGTACAGAACTCTACTATATATGCATAAAGTACATGTTCAAAAATAGCTCAAGTTAAAAAATCACAGCAGTATTAAATAATCTGGCAATTTTAACCTTCAGCATTAAACAGATAGACCTCCACATACATTATTTTAAAACAATTCAGCTTGAGCATATATGCCTTAATTCAGGTTTTCTCTAGAAAAGAAGACCTTTCCACATCCAACCACCAATTTTACTTCAAGAAATGATTCCCATGCAAACCTTCCCTTAAACCTGTGCACCCATAAAGCTGGGCTTTACTGTACAGTCTGATCATAAAACTCGTTAGTTTCTTAGTACAAAATAACATCAAAAATGAGTGTTCAGGAAAAAAGTAAGCACCTCAGGGAGAAAATCTGGCACTGTGAAAACAGAATTTCTGCCACACAAAAAGCCTTTGCAGCCTGAAGAATCACATTCACATTGAGAGGGTTATCTCTTCTAGGCTAATGATATTGGTCTTGCACTTTTATACTGCAGAACCTGTGGCAAGAACAAAGATGAAAGTACTGAAAGTTATTTTCCCTAATACTTGTAGGAAACTAGTGTTGCCTGTTTGCAAGCAGAGAATTACTATTAAGGGCTCATTATAACAAAATAATTCCTGCTTTAAAACACGTCTCAAATCTTAATTTATTTCTTCAAAATAAGACATTTTGTTAATACACTTCATTTCCAAATGAAACAGAAATACAAAAAAAGAAAAAAAAAGCAACAGGTCCTGACTACCCAAATTTGAACCTCATGTTTCCTGCATGTTTCCTGTTCAGCAGCAGGCTTCTGAGCCCAGTCACAAAGCCTAATGCAGTCAGGAAATAAAAATTAAATCTCTTGAGCCCCAGTCTTGTGCCTTGACCCCAGAAGTACTTTTCTCTTCCTGGAGAGACTGTGGCAGACTGCAAATAATGACCCTTAGGAAGCAGTGGACATCAAAATTAGGCTGGATTGGAGAGTAGAAATGGAAGTATTTCAGAAACAAGCACTGCTTTATCAAGAAAATTTACTGAGTGGGTCTTCTCCATTGCTGTTCTTCAGATCAGTGATTTATCAGCTTTAATATTCCACCATTTTTCACCTAAAACAACTCCGTAGCACTGGAAGAAGACAACATGAACACTTGAAGGTCTTTATACCTGAAACTCATCCATGGATTGGAATCTCTAATGGAGTTCCTCTAAACCTACACCTATACAGCTCTGGGAGCAGTAAACTGGCTTCTGGATATTGCTCCTCACTCCCGATCATTTATCTGCCGGGTCAGAAAATGCAAAATCGGCTATCTCAAACTTGCACAAAGGCATCGCAGCAAAAAACTTTCTTGGAGACCTAAAGCCAGAACCAACAGCAACTCAGGCTTGTACATATAAAAATTGTAGTAGGAATTGAGTGTCCTTCCTCACCCACTGAAAAGCTTTGTAGCCATACAAGTATCTCATGACTCTCTATAGAAAACATGTCTATTCTTCTCCCTCTGGGCTAGAAAAAAACTTCTGAAATTTATTATGCATTTGAAATAGGCTGCATGTGCATTAAAAGCTGACCAGTCTGATCAACTTTTGCCACGGAGAGCTAGACCATTGCTTTTGGAGTTTGCTGTGTTTGTAGGGTTGAGGCTTTTTGGTTTTTTTTTCTGCAATTCAGATATCTGGTATACTCTAGTCTAAGAGCAATGTCCTTTACTTGAGATTTCTTGGCTTTCCAAGCAAATTATTTTTATGGCTTCTTTAAAGTAGAGGCTTGAACTTTGTTAGTCTGCAGGGCAGATGAGATTCCATTCAGAGTTTCATTAGCTGGAGGATGTGTTAGAAGAACATTGATTAGGATGAAAATGAGGGTGTAAGCTTTAGGTTGTCCTCAGTTCCTTGAGCTTAGCCAATATATAAGTATTGAATTATCCTTTTTTTTTATACAAACACACAAATAGGCACACATGATTTCACTTATTTCTAAGGAGAAAACCTAGGAAATTACAGTGAATGTTTCTGAGAGACTATTCAAAGGACAGAATGCACTTCTCAAAACATTAACTGCTGTAAATCCATTAAAATATACAGAGAATAACTAGATGGTAATGAGCAAAGTAATGAAAATAACATCATCCCACAATAAACTGAAAATCTACAATTCATTTGTACTCTGCCCCTGCTAATAGTCATGGGAGCACAGAATCCCTCTCTTCCTAAAGTACATTCAAAAAAACCCTTCATTTCAATTCTTAAGAAGAATGGGGGAAGATTCTGCCCCTAACATTTCAGTTTACACACCTTTGAATTTCAACACTGTGTTATGTGCCTTTCTATTTAGGGGAGGATTTGCAAAGGGAGAAAGAAATTCAGCTGATTACATTAATATATCAATAAGGGTTGCAGGATTTCAGCATTGCTGAAAAATCAGCCTTTTATGGCTCTCCAGCTGCTTCCTGATCATATAACAAACTCAGTCTTCTGTTTATGGAATTACAGCCTGTTACCATGGAAATAATTATGCTGCAATAAACCCCTGCAGGATCAAATAAAGGAAGAGTGACTGAAGAGAGCAAATATTAAGGGAGGAAGCAGTTACTCAAATAAGACCCTGGTAATTAATAAATGTAGCAGGGATAACTGCACACAGCACTCAGAGGTAAGAGGGTTTGAGTTAGGACATGGTGTGTAAATATGCAACACACCCATATGTGTTTGCATGTTGTAAACCAAAAACTAGAAGAAAAAAGGAACACAGAAATAAAATATAATTTATGTGGTGTCTATACAGTCGGTTCCAAATAATTTTGTGGCTCCCTGGCCAAGGCACACTGTTACATGTCACAATTTTGTAATTGGCCCAATTTCAACCAGGAGGTAATATTCAAAACTCTTTCTTAAAGACATCATTCTAACTCCTTGTGCAATCTAGAGTCAGTCTTTTGTCTGAATATTTCAATGGCTGACCCTTTCACTGTAAATAGCATAAAAATATAGGTAAACATCAGAGGAAAACTGAAGGTTTTAAAAACATTCCCATCAGTACCACTCATTTGAGATTCTTTTTCTTCATTAAAAAAAGTTAAGAACCTAGCACCATATTTTCTGATTCCTCATCCAAACTCAATCTTGTAAAGTGTAAAAGCTATATACAGGCCTTGGTTTCTCACACAGACCTACCACAAAGCTTCCAAGTTTTCCCTCTGAGAATAAAATAAAACCAAGTCTGCATGGCTGCTTCAGGCTCTGCTGGAAAGTCAGAGCAGGAGCATAATGGTTCTGCATCACAGAATGAACAGAGAACTGTGGATCATTTTCTGCACCAGGCTCTCCGACTCCATGCAGTGTGGCAGGTTCAGACTGACTCCTTTTGTCAGGCACACAGGGCCACAGAAGCAGGGAGAACTATACCCTGTAGTGAGGTTTTTTAGCACCACCACAAACAAGTGGACTCAAAGGTTATTGAACTGCCATCAGTGTCAGGCTAAATCCACTGCTGACTTGAATACATTGAGTTTTCCTGTACATTCCAAATCCTGCTCTCAACACCTGCTTCCTTTGTCCTTGAATGTTTTAGTTATTAATGTTAAAAAATGGCAAAATCAGCAAGAAAATATTGAATTAGCCTGGGCAAGTCCCATTCTCCCCTTGGCTGCAGTTCTGCCCTCTTTCCATATCAAGTATTCATGAGCACACAGACAGCCACAAGCTGGTATCGTTAGCTGCGCACAGCTGTGGGAGGGAGTCCGACACCACCGTGTCCAGGCAGGCACAGAACACAACACTGCAGAGAAACCCAGGAATGCTCTCCCTGCCAGGGGCTCCACTAACACAGCAGCCTCTCCCAGGGATGGCCCAGGGCAACAGGAGCACTGAGGAGTGCACGTGTGCAAGAGAAAGCCCCGGGTAGGGAGCAATGGTCTGCTGTCACTTTTCTGCAAAGCAGAGAAATCAGCTGCAGGCCAAGATGCAAAACCAAAAAGCACAGACTTATGGCTGCTGATAGGAAGTGAGAGAAGTCCTTCTGGATTCGCTCCATCTGGTACACATCTAGGTCATAGAGCAGTTGGAGGTCTCCTGTTTGCCCCAGGTTCAGAGAATTGAGTTTAGAAGCTGCTGTCTAACCCTACCTCAGCACTCAGCCACACCAGGCACTGCCTCTGAGCAGCTCCGTTATGGCCCAAGGTACACAATCTCAACAAAGCTGCAGCGTACCACAAGCTGAGTGTTACATTAAAAGTTATCCAATGACTTCAAATTAAGTGGCTTGGTCCCCTAAAAAAATTGTTTCAGTGTTCTTGCTCATGTTCTCTTGACATTTTTCCATCCATATCTGAATTGAAAACAAATGACAGGACTCTACAAAATTCAAGACCACATAAGGCCAGAAATTTCAGAAATACTGAAGTCTGATGTCTCTGGTTAGACCCTTACCCAGAGAAAGATACACTAAACACTGACAGGAGCTCATCTCCATAGGAGATAAAATCTTAGCTAAGCATTACCAGGGTCTGTAGAGGCCTGAGCATAAATGAGAAATACATTTCCAAGTTCAAAGTGAGAAAAAAAGGTCACTGAAACACATGCCCACTCACTGGCCTTCCTCTGACACTGATGCATTCTCCAACCATCCACTTGGGATATTTGAAATACTTGCTTCCAAATAGCATCATCTATTCTCTAATGACTTTCTAACACAAATGTCATTTAGATAAATAAATTATTTTCTAGCCATGATAAGCCAACCCTATTTCTTCCCAGCTACTCTTGTTAAGGACAGGTAAATAAGAGTGTTTACAAATAGCTCCCGTCTGAGCACCACGAGCTGCCGTTCACAATGAATAAATGTCAGAATTAACAGCAGCAGGCCAGCATTGTCTCCCCTCCCACATGACTAGACTTCAGCTACCTAATGCTCAATAGTTTTTGAGATCTCATTTTAGGAATGCTGACAGTTCTGGATACTGCATCAGTGTCAAAATCCAAATTGGCAGGGTCCTTTGCTTACTCCCAGCTCAGATATAGTGGCTAAAGTGCTCCTGCCTAATCACACAAATACGTTTCTTTGCAAATTGCAAAGCTGTCTGTCAGTCAACTCTAAGAAAATCCCAAAGGGATCTTGAAATTTTGAGGAGACTTCTCTCAGTGATTTCAGCACAGCAGGAACAAGCAAACTGTTTTATTACAATGAAGATATGTTCCTGAAATGTCTGACTGGGAGCAATTTTTAAGTGAACTGAAAATGGCCCTCCAAGAATTCAACACACCTGTGATGCTATTCCAGCACCAGCCAGCAGTCATTATTTAATTAAAGCTACAAAAGATTTCTTTTACCTTGAATAAGCTCACTAAATGCTGTCATTTTGGGAGGACCCACATGATGCCCAAATTCTACTAATAATTTTAGGCAAGGTACAAATAGCAAAAAATTGGAAACAATTTATTCAATGTCTTTTAAAGGAAATACTTCATTATGAAATGATGTTTATACATTGCTTTCCTTTAGACATCAATCTGTGGTTTTTAAATGGCAAAGAAATTAAAACTGTTGAATAATCTGAACACATTTCATTCAGCCCCAGAGGGAAATAATTCCTTCAACATTGACTCATTCTGATACTAATTTCAATTTTAACCTTTTCTCAAGACACACGGAGCCAACCAATCCAAATACGGAAGCAGGCACAATTTAGCACCTGCAGCAGGTGATTGATATTATTTTCTTTAGAAATTAAGAATACGATTACACAGATGGGTACACTATTTGCTTGCTAAACACTCTCAACTTACATCTTATTTGATGGTTTGGACTGGTTTGTTTTCTCAGCAGCAAATTTTATAGGACAGAATAGAACAACTGCACTCAGTGGCAGTGCTGTAAAATTCAATGCAGATTTGGAGCCTTTGGTAGTTAGTTTCCAAACAATTAAAAAATGATGATGTTAATGAGAATTCCCTAAGCCTGTTGACTTTAACTTCAGCACAAGGCCTTTCTGACCTGCATATGCCAATCTTTTGCCCCCAACTCTGCACTTGTGGTTTCCATAGGAAAACACACTTAAAACACAAGAACACTTCATCCTCAAGTCACCGCAGGAAATCAAAATTGAACTCACAGTCACTGCTTCATTTTGAAAAATCCAAGCCTTTTTCTGTGCTGCTGGGTGCACACATCCCACTCTAGCTAAGCTCTTGAATCCATGGGGAATTGTAGCAGCTGGGGTACAGAACTCCAGACCAAGCAGAAGGCACTTTTCAGAGTGCTTTTATTTAAAGAAGTGTCCCTTGTAACTGCTTTTGTTCAATCTCACCATATCCCATCCCAAAGAGGTGGGGA
Organism: Rhipidura dahli; assembly: GCA_013399225.1. Classification (NCBI taxonomy): domain Eukaryota; kingdom Metazoa; phylum Chordata; class Aves; order Passeriformes; family Rhipiduridae; genus Rhipidura; species Rhipidura dahli. The sequence goes on from VXAC01005349.1 coordinate 609,147, forward strand.
GAAAAGTTTTCAATATGTGGCTATTCAAACTTTGAGGAAAACAGGAGGATTTGAAAGTCAGTGCTATAAAGATAATTCCAGTTAAATTAATCTAATATTATTTCATACAAACACTATGGTGTATTCACAAACAACACCCACGTTTTCCTGTCAGCTATGACTTTTCAGAAACTGAGCACAGTAGTGCTTCAGTATCTTAGAGATACTGAAGTCTCACATCTATTCTACTCTGTCAGGCTACAAAGATATCTGTAAAGCCAGAGTAACTCCTGGCCTTAAGAAAATAGCACCAATATAAAACATGGGTCATACAGTAGAGTCAAAACCAAAACCCATAGACAAAAGAACTCAAACCCCTCAGTTTCAAGGGAATAAAGAATATGTAATTGTGGTACCTTTGCATTTCTAATGCCACTAATTTAAAACAGGAATAAAAGCACTTTAAGTTCTACACTGTGTAGCAGGGGAAGAATGTTTGGAAATTCACTTATACATCAAGGGCTACAAGCAGCTTCAAGATGCAAAAAATGATTATGTCAATTGTCTTCTAGGAAAAAAAATATTTTAAGATAAGAAAATATAATTGGTATCTACTCTGACCCTCGAGTCATATAGGCAAGACTATTCCACAGTAATTACTATTTTATACCCATAATTTGTGGCTGGCTTTTTTCATCTTTCCTGTTTTAAACAAGAAACCATCTTCACTGAGAGACCATTTAACATCACATTGTGGAACAGACTGTGCAGTAGGAATCAGTTACAGGTGTCTGTACAGTTAATGAACAGCACACCTGAAAGAAGCTTTATTTTCTAATTCTGGTGCATATCAGTTCATGAAAGTAAAAAAGCATTTCCAGCAGAAGCAGACACCTGACTTGCAAATCTGATTCCAATAGCTCTTTGGTACAGTTCTGAAGAAAGTAGAAATTTCCTAACAGTGGGCAAAAGTTAAACCTAAGCAATACCTTTAATTGGCAATTTAAGAAGGTAGAATGGAAATAGGCTATTGTGAAATTTAACTCAGTATGTATTTATGACTACCTTTGTCAGAGCAAATATAATCTATAGGTTACCCTGCTGCTCTCCTTTCTCCTATTCCTTATAAATCAGAAAATTAATTACCCAGAAAATGGTCTCCAGTAGTAGGAAGCCAAACAGGTTTAATGTATAATTTATATATGGAAATGTAGGTGTCAACACTGTGACAGTTCATCAGATAAATATTTTTGCAGTTAGATTTTTCTGAATGTGTCTCCCTCAAAGAATGAGCATGAAACATATTATCTCAGTGATATGATGTTGTTTTGGTATGTGGAGCTCAACTGCATTTTTAATTTTCTCTCAGCTACAAATCAATCAGAATGAACAAGGCTTTTGTGCTGTATGAGCGAAGCTATTCTGATGCCATCCCTCTCAGAGGGCCATTCACAGTGAGAGCACTAACATGAAGAAAATAGAAATTAAACAGAATGATGTTTTCCAACATCCACCTTGCCATCTGTGAGGAGACATTTTAAACTCCGGTTATGGCTGACTCGGGGGTTCTGAACATTCCCCCCTCATTTCAAGGCTACCATTGTAACTCAGGCCAGTTATTTCATGCAGCTCTCTGCTTCAAGTGAGTCTTGGAAAATAGTTTTGCTTTGAAGCACATTTCTAATACTAGTCTTTGAAGTGATAAAGATCTAAGGGGCACTTTGTTAGGTTCAGAAGCTCTAGATATTTCAAGTCTGACAATTTAATCCAACAATGTCTCTTTGTTGGGGTGTTTTCTACCGTGGGTACATTCAAGTAAGCAACACTTTAAATGATGATTGCAGTCCCATAAGCATTAAAGAGCTTTCTCAAAGTCAGCTACCAAAACTTACTAGAAAATTTGAATATTCAAGCTTGAATAGATTTAAAAACAGGTTAAGATCTTTGGTGGGGAAATGAGTGTTTGACGTATCTCTGTGACATTTCCTAGTGGAGTGAGGAATCAGGGCAGTTACACTTCCAAGATGAAAATGTTTTCTTTCTTACACCAGCCTAACAGCTTCACCCTGTGAATAGGGAAAGAGCATGAAAGCCACTTACTCAGAGAAAAGAGCAAGTAATTAAGTATTTCTGTATATTTGAAACCACTTGGACCCAAGACCAGTCAGTTGGAAAAGATATTTGAAGTTCTTCTTGGATGTTTCTTCCATCATTCTCCTACTCATTTTTTAAGTCAACACACACATTCAGCACTCACAGCAGCCTCTGGAAAGAGCTCCATATTTTAACTACATATTGCATGCAAACACATTACTGGTTTCTCATTTTTGGTTTTGGTTGTTGCCTTGCCACACTATTATCCTATTCCCTAGACACAGTCTCTTGGAGACTATTACTAATATAGTAAATTTAATAGCAAATTTGGAAATTTAGTCTCCTATGGTATGGCTGTTTTGATAATACATCTTATTCACAAAGAGTTCATCACAACAAGCTCAAATTCATAAAATTATCTCCTACTCCAGCTCGCTGGAAATATGTAATGCCAAGTCAAGGAACTGCAACAGAACAGGCTTTTGTCTGACCTAGAGTGAGGGGTGGGGATGGCAGGTGAAAAAAAAAGCTTTAGGAGTAGAGGGGAAACTCAGTCATGGTGCATCAGTTATCACTGACAGAAGAGCAGCAGTGACTCCTGACCGAAACAGGCACTTCAGAACAGCTCCCCTCACTCCATCACTAAGATACTCCCAAAAGAAAGGACCAGCCTGGAGATCCAAGGAGCAGGCACATGGTGCTTTTGCTGTCCCAGACTGTCATTTTGCCCATGGGGACAGCTGGCACTCATCCTTGCAATCTCTTCTAGATGCCTTCTACACCACAGCCAGTTGCAAGCCCACCATCCCCAGATGTGAAGTGCAGAAGGAGGTCACAAATCTTACTCTGGTTGCGCCTTGCTGCCTTTCTCAGCACAGCCTCCTCCATTCGGGCTTTTTCTTCCCTTTCCCTCCAGCGCCTCAGCTGCTCTTCTCTCATCTTGTAGAACAAGATCTGCTTCTGCTCTTCGTTCAGCTCTGCCAAGAGCTCAGGGTCAATATACATATCACGCAAAATTTGCTGCAGCATGGTGACTCCAAAAGAAAAAAAAAAAAAAGAGAGAAACCTGCTTCCAGTTATACTCACTACAGTGACAAAACCCCACTAATGGCACTCCAGAAAGCAAACTGCAGCAAAGGAGCTCTCCCACACCTGCCTGCCTACCCAGAGGTTTGATTCTTGCCCTGGCCCTTTTAGTGCAGGCATGTTCTGCTCCTTGTCGTTACAGGGACAGAGCTCTTTGCTTATCTCATCCTCCGGAGGTTGGGACAAGTGTCAAGTGAATGTAAGAAAAAGGAACAGAAAAACATACGGGAAAAAACATAAAATGAAAACGCTGGGAGAAAAAAAGAAAAAGTCACTTCAGTGCTCCCAACTGCAAGCCAGTAAAAATAAGGGATTCTTGACTGAAGCCAGCAGCTTTGCTCCCTTGAGCAGAAGGAAATTCAACATAGAGTCTCAGACTTGGAGGTCAAGCAGTTCCCTTCAGCAGCAATACACTCCCAAGGGTGTGAGCGTTGCCCAGGGGTTTAAAGTGATGTCATGGTTAAAGGTATCACCTACACCAGCAATATCTATGTCACTTTGGGAACTGATCTCCCCTGAGAAGAGAGGAGTTTGCATATTATTTCTCAGTCTAGCCTGTTAACCAGTCTTCACAGAATAAGGCATGTTAGAGGTCATAGTTACCTGGTGTTGACAAATACTGTCATGCAGCAAATTGGCTAAAATGCTTCTAAAATTAAAAGCATATGTAACAGAATCCACAGGAATCTTGTTATCACTTTATAAATAAATTAATATCAATTAAACAAGACTAAGTTCTCAGCAGTTCACACAGGCTATGCAAGTCCTGATGTTAATTCATTTTTCCACTTGGTGACTGGAAAAAGTTACAATGCTGCTCTTACAGGAGATTATGGCTTTTTACTATGTAAAAGTTTTATCAAAATAGGTAAAAATAACATTTCAGCACCAGGGCCAACAGCCACTTAATTGTGTAAAAAAAATAAACCAAACCAAAGCCCAACACACTAAAAAGCAAACCCTCTGGATATGGGAGCCCGTTTTCACTGGGCAGTGGCTCAGCTCCTCTGGGGAGAATGGCACTCTGTGGGAAGGGGGCCACTTTGTGAGACAAACCGAAGTGTGGCCAGTCAGAGGCATTACAGAACACAGATCACATTTGCAGGCTGAGCCACATCCCTCTGCTTGATTTTTACACAAGGAAGAGAAAGAGCAGGCCTGTATTTCCTCACAAGAAATCTGCTTTATAGATAAGGAGCTGTCAAAGTCATGTATGACTTCCATGACCTCATATTCAAAAACATCCTGCTAATGCATCTATTCCTATGCCCTTCTTTTGAGGTATGCAAAATAATGTTGTCCTAATTTAGGTAGAAAATAAAACTGATATAAACCAGAATTTCAGGGAAGACGTTCTATCTGTTTGGAAGCACAAAGCCAAAGATGCTTGAATCATGTCTTCAGCTGAAACAGGATTTCAGAACCCATCATGTGAGGGCTGTAAAGAGTGTAGTCCACATGCTACTCTGCAATTCAGGATCTGTCTTATGTACAGATTTTGTCTCCTAAAACAAGTGCCTTTATTATTTACTATTATTTTTAAGAAACACAGCTTGGCAAGGAAAAAACCTAGAGTAAAAAAGATTTTGTTATGCTTCTTTATTTTACTTAGTCAGGTTCAGAAAGGGGCGACCCTGAGGGGGTTTGCTTTCATTTCTCTGCTTCTATTCAATTATATTGGAGCTGTGGCTTCACATTTTGGCACTAATTGAAAAAGACTCGCCTTTGCAAACGCTTCGGGGAAAGCAGTTTCACTGTTTTACTTATTTGTCATCATTCCTATTTTATTTTGCTTGACTTCACAGACCAGAAATTAAATCCTGATCAGAAGCTATCACAGTGCAAAGAACAAACTCTTCATCATGGTTTATGTGCATTTAAGCATGATAAGCAGCATCATTTCTGAACAGCATTCATCTGCAGAAGTAGCTCACAATGGAGATCCAAGACAGAGTACAAACAAATATTCAGGCAACTATTTGTAATGTTCAGTGGGCAACCACACAAGAAAAGCAAAGATATGAAAGACACAAGAGCAAAGAGATGAAATGACACTTCATGAACAACCCATTGCCTGAAAATTATTCACCAAAAATATTTGAGGATGGTAACCATATGATCAAGTGGAGTTAATCTGTGTGGGAATTATTTTTTCTTTAAAAAAATTAAAAGTCACACATGGAAGTGTTATCATCTAATCGCAGCAGCGAATCTGATCAACTGTCTTGTCGAAGATTTTCTTTGGGTAGCATCAATCCCAAAATAAAAAACTGGAAATACAAGGGAGAAGTAAGGAACATAAAGAAACATCTGATTTAAGCCAACATCTAGCAGAAGTAGAAACAAATATCATAAATTTTGCCAATAATTTCTTGCCCAAGATAAAAAGACTCTGCTTCATAGCACTTGGTCTTCAAACTCTCTCATGGGTGGCAGGTTTAAGATTTATATTCCTTTATGGGATGGAAAGCCCAGGGGATCAGTGAATAGAATCAACTTTTTCCACCAGTCCCTTCTTTTCCCTTTCTAATTAACATTTGATTGGATTTGGTAACAATCTGGATATGGACAGAATGGGAGGAGATAGCTGGTTACCCACCAGCAGATCCCAAAGGCAGAGAGAACCTCAGTCATGTGAGTAAATACTAGGCATGCTTCAGAATCTGATGATCCACTGATCAGAAAAGACTGATGGTGGATGGTATCCCCAGAAATACATGGTTTGGATATTTTGGGTCAGGGAGGTATTTGGCCCAAACTAGGCCGAGCCTGTTGTCTTCATCAGGAGCTGAAGCTCTGTCATCAAGAGCTGACAACACCCAACCCATCTATGCTGAGCACCTTGCAGGGCATGAGAGAATCTGACAGCAGGTCCACCTTCCATATACCCTCACCAGAGCAGAAGCACTACGAAGCAATAAATAACTCAGACAATTAAGCATATCACTAAGGACTACTCAGTACCTCAGATTTCTTCTGCATCTGACACAAATCCTTTCAGAATCATATTTCTCCTCTCTGAAGAAATACTCTTGAAGAACTATTAGGAAATCATTCATTGGCCCCTTTAATACAGTCAGAATGACCCCAAATATGCACTGCAAGGAGTAAAAGAAGCCTGACTGTACAAAAGGTACTCATCTGCTCTCCTGTAATAACCATCATGGAGTGGATGGACTATGGAAAAACTCTCCCCCTCATTATTTTTCCAGCCCAGGTTATTTTCAATCCTCTCCACTTGCTCTCCTGCCCACTGTGATGAAGCTTCTCAAGGAGCCAGTTTCCTCACTAGCAGTCCAAATATAAGAGCCTTCCTGACTAGCTGGGATCCTTTATCTGAAATGAAATAATACTTGTGTAAAAACATTCTATTTCTACACTGCTCATGTTGCTTCCTGTGGAGGCAGCTGTTTAGGTGTTACTTCACATCCTTCCTTTAGTGTTTTCAAGCCCACTCCTATAACACGCAGGTGTGTCACAGGTATCTGCACAGCTTTGCTTTCTGCTCACCCTCTTCCCTAAGAGCAAGCCAGACACTCAATTCCTCCATGGAGAACCATCTCTAGAATGATGTCAGGCAAAAATTAACAGATTTTGATATGATATGTCTGACAATCAAAATTTCAAAGAAAACAATTTCAAAGTGAAAAAAAAAATGAGAGGTCACAGATTTCCTTGAATAACTAAGAAGAGATCATCTAACTCAACCTCTCCTATCAGAGGGAAAGGAGAAAAACAATTATTCTCTGCTTTGAAGACATAGTCCTGTTCAAGAGAAAAAAGACCTGCTTCTCTCTTTGTTATCCCAGTGAACCTGTTGTCTTGTATATGAAATATTCCCAGCAGTATCCTATACCAATTCAAAACTCGATTTTTAACCTAGCAGACACTGACTCTCATTGCACTTCATGTTTCCACAAATATTCCAAGTAAATAGATGGAACTATCACAAAGAAACTATCATGATCTTCCCTGATTGCTCAGAAAATTAAGCAAATCTAGGAGGTCCAAAACAACCTTGAACAAACGCCAAACCTACCATAACTCTTGCTATTTCTAGGATTAGCTCATATTTTGCAAGGGATGAGCTTTGCAACTCCAACTAACACAGAGTCAGAAAGCTGAAGGATAGGAAATAACTCAGGCAAAACACAAAATAAAACTTTTATTGTGAAATAATTATTCTCTCTCTTCCCTTCCTTTCCCAGACCTGATTAATATATGAAAGAATTAATGACTCAGAAAAGCAGGGAAATTTGAAGTAAGGATGCCTGCTTCCTGATTGTGGCCATCCATCATCTTTTCAGTCTTCCTGGGAAGCATTTTGAATAGTTTAGAAGGACAATGAGCTCTCCCCATTGCTTTTCCACCTTGGTTACCCTCAGCTCAACAGCTAAGCTAAAATCATTACAGAAACATTACAACTCAACAGCCCATACACAAAATAAAAGTGACTATTAATGGAGTTCTTTGCTGGCAGTCATTACCTTACAATAATTGCCATACAACTTGATGCTCTAATTAGTAGCAGTGTCTGCAAGGAGCCCAGAGCTTTTTAAACTTTAAGTTAGGAATTTCCTTTGATCTTAAATGGCATCTTCTGGGACTAGACACACTCTGTCCCACCTCTGGTGTAGCATCTTTCTGGTGAAGCACTCCTCAGCACTGCCAATAGAATCCATCTGCTGGGGAAGGGGAGGGAGGGAGAGAAAAAGGTGCAGAAAAACATTTTCATCTCATTTTTTTAGAAAGGAGGAAATCCTTAATTGGCTGAGGTCTGCAGACCTCTTCATTCATTTTCCTCTGAGCATGTGCATCTTCCATTCCCTGAACTGAACAGCTCACTGGCAATGCTGATTAGTGCTGAGCCAGCAGAATAGCATTTGCATTTTATGACACAGCCGTATAATCTATTTTAACCATGTCATTTACATAAAGATATTGTGCTATAACCTACACATTAGAGGGGAAGAGAGGGCTGTAATGCAGCTCTCTCCTTAAAGAAAGGGATATGGTTAAGAAAAAAAACCCCAGTAAACAGAAAATGTGGCAATCACGTTTGCCATACTGTGAACTACATGCTATTAATCATTTTTGGGGGGTTTGTGTCTTTATATTTTTCATTTTTTAAGAGGAAGCAGCATGCAGTATCCTAATTTTTCAAGTCCTGCTGTGTCAGCATCAAAAGGAGAACAGTAGAACATGGAACTGAATGGTGCAGGAGGGAGCTGACCATGTAAAAGGGAAAGGTAATGTTGACATTCGGTTGAGATCTCCTAAACCCTACAAATCTGTCACTACAAAAGTAGATATGCTTTGGCACGCCCCATGAACTAGCCTTGTGTCTGATTTGCAAGCAGTTGTTAATTAAAAGCGAGAAAAACCCAAATCAATTGATAACCACCTCTTCCCCACCTCCTCTGTCACAGCTGGGTGTAACAAAACCTGCCTGATTTTACTCCATTTCCATAGTCAAGTCTGTGGCTCCCTCTAAGGGCTGAAACTAGTTTCTCAGCAGCACAATCTGCAGCGGGGTCAGAATGATTGTTTCCCTTCAAGCTATTCCATTACAAAGCACCACATAAAGCGAGAATGAGGGCATGTTTTTCCAGACCTCCCTTTTCCTCAGACAGCTAGCATCAGTAAATCAGACTGCAGCATGTTTTGGAACATGGGCAGGCTTTGCATGCTCATCATCTTCTCTGTACTAGTTCAAGATTGCTATTTCTACCAGGCACTTTGTTAATTAATAAGAGAATTTAAAAAAGAGATATGTATAGCAAAATACAAATTAAATAAATAGATTAAAGCCTCATCTTAATGAGGTGAAATGCAGCAAGAGAGGTACAAACCAATTCATGAGTAGAGATGTCTTATACTGTCAGTCTTACAGCTGCAAGTGAAACGATGCTAACTGGGGATTTTAATGGTGCAATAAAGATTTACAGTGGCAGGAGTCTCATCAGATAGATGAGTTTTGTCTGGTTTTAATTCTAATCTGTTATTCCTCAGTCCCACACAGAAATTAGACAACCATAAATTTGGAGAGCACAAACAGTAGGGAAAGCAAAGGGGTGGGAACTAACCTAGAAAAAGTAGTATTTGAAGTCCAGGGCTGCAGAGAGTAGAGCCATCTGTCATTACTCCAGTCTCCCAAGGTTAATTCTGTACTCTGCAACATGACTTGCCCTTCAGAAGAAGTCCCATCAGTGATTATTTTTGCCTGGCACTGTGGCAATCCGACCCAGCAAGATTACTTTAGGTCTATCCCTTTGTGTTCCCTGCCACAGCTGTCATACACACAATTACACTGGAGCCTGTGATGCCTTTAAGGTTCAGCACAATTTATTAGAGATTTGGAGAGCAGAGTGAAAAGGGCAGCCCTCCAATTTTTCTTCAAGTTGATAATAGATATTTGAAATTCTGACCTGCATTACCAAGGTCTGAGAAATATGTAGAACCATGTATACTTGATGTTTATTGCTATTAATACACTAACAATAGCATAGCAGAACAAAGAGCCGGCAAGTCCCATCATAATTTCTCAAACAGAGAATGAAGCATCCACTATTAAAATAATTCAGAGTGAAAGCTAGTATACCAAACAGAAAAAAAAGCCAAGATTCCTTGACAGAATTCATCTGAGAAAACATGGTAAAAAGGCTTGCAAGCAACAACTGGTGTTCCATAAGCCAGGCACTGAGGAGACTTTGCAGGGGAGGGGCAGAAGATGATGGACAGAACATTCCCATACCCTGCAATTAACTAAAACAGAGTTCTTGGTACTTCACCAGCTTCTCCCTGGGATTGTGCTGTCTGATTCAATTGGGGTTTACCTCATTTACAAAACAGTAATCAAGCTCTTCAGGCTGGACCCTCTGCTACAAATGGGGTGTGTTTGGCTGGCAGGCAGCAGGCTCTACCTAGGCAGCAATTACAGCTCACTAAATGTCTGTAGGGATCTGGCCTTAACAGATTAAAGGCACACTCGTAACAGCCTCCAAGGACTTTGTTAGTTCAAAAAGATATGCAGAATGCACTGCCTCCTGCTCTCCTATTTACACTTCCTTGCTCACATCAGGTCCTGATGTTATCCTGCGCTGTATGAAGCACAGCCTGTGCTTACACTGCACGCTGCAGGCCAGCTCTGCGCTGGTTAAGTACAAAATGCATCAGTCCAGCTGTTTCTCAGCAGAAGTCTCCACAGCCAAAGGAGGCCATCCATGACCCTTCAAAGCAGAACGGGTTGCCTTTCAACTCTGCAGTGATAGGCTTTTCTTAAGGCTCTACACACCTTTTCTTTTTATTGATTTAGCTCTAGCTGATCTTTATAATGATCTGTTAACCGAGGAGGAAACTCTTAAGTGCAGACAGCTGCCTAAAGAATATTGCTGTGGCCTGCTCTTCTTTCCCAGCCCCTCAGCACACACCTTTCCAGACCCAGCTATCTGCATAACCACACAACACTTATCTTCAGGCAAGAATTCTGTACTCTCCTTTATATGAATTATTCGCTTTGTGTATCGGCAAAGCCCAAAGAGACCTTTGAATTCCATGACCTAATTGCTACATGAAATTATTCCAGCATTTGGTATGTTTTCAGTGAGGTTCATTACAATAAGCTACCCAAGAGATATCGTGCTCTACATTATGCGAGTTTCTTCTCTCAGAGACATATTAACTTATGAAAATGCTCAGCAAGTTCACTCTTTTCCATCTCACCACAAGTGCATCAGAAAGTATCACGTGAGAGCTAATTTTCTTTAATACACTCCCTGGTCCAATTTAGCTGCATTATACATAATGCAGCAGTTGTAGCACATCAACTTCACATCGTATCAGACACTGCATTATGGCAGCTGAATTGATTACTTGTGTAATTGAAGGCCACTGATAAGAAAATTTTTAATCATTTAAGTGACTCATCAGATTTATATACAAAATGTCTTGCTTTAGCGGCACCATGCAAGTGACTTGCTTTCAGGGCATAGAATTTTAGCCCATTTAAGCCACTTCTTATTTCTGTCATCTTTGTTGGCAATACAATCCAACAGATTTACAAAAGACAGAGCGTAATCTGAATGCTGACTATAAATGATTTCTTTTGACTATCGGACTCCTGTTTGTGAGACCTGATCAAAATCCAGTTTGACAAAAGTAGTTTTGTTTCTGATGGGAGTTTTTGTGGGTTTGTTCTGTTTTTTGGGTTTTTTTAAATTTTAATATTTCACTCACCATGAGAAGCCAGCCATTTCTTTGTTCTCAAAGTTCAGATGGAAAAATCCACAAACACTTTAGGTATCATATTCTTATTTTTAGCTTTACTTGCTGCCCACCTCCTAAGGTAGCAAAATCTCTGCTACAAAAAAAAGTGCCTCACTTCCCACTGCAGTAACATTTAGTATTTTCCATGTCTGTACACTTGAGGTGCTGTTCAAAAGTTTAAAAAGCAGTACCTAAAGGATTTTGAAAACCCTTCCTTTCTACTTGAAGTCTTATTAAGACCTTCTCCACTGCTGTCACATACAGTGGAACAAAGAGCAGCTCAGGCCATTCCTGAAACAAAACTGATTTTTTTTTTTTCTCCTTCACAGTTTTTTTTTTCATCTTCACAGTTTCAAACCACAAAACCTTGATTAAGCCCACTGGCTCATTTTCACAATACAAGCCCGCATAGCTTTGGCAGCCATGCCTGTGCTCCATTCACCTGACAGAAAATACCCTCTTCAAAGTTATTTGCAAAATTATGACAGATCCAAGTTTCACAACAGGGATGTGTCCCTATCAATCCCTTTTGGCAGACTTATGAAGTAAGAGCAACTCTACGTCATTCTCTCTGCCCTTGTCATATCCGAGTCATAAGTCACCTCCTCATTCTTTTCCAACAGTGCCATGTGTTGAACTTCTTCAGGCTTTTATTTTCTTCTAAGTCTCTATATTTTATACTTCCACTGTTGCTTCCTGCACTAAGTCTCTGCCCACTGTCAGCAGCTACTGCCTGAGAAGGATGACCAGCTCAAGCAATTTCATCCCTGCTCCTCTCACTGCAGCATTTTTGTGGTATCCCACCCTTTCCCTTCTCCCAACAGGAAGCCCCTCTACACTCCCCATGACCCAAATATGCAGAGGCAATACACTTAATTATATTAAATATGCTATACAACATGGCCACAACATGACTAAAGTACTCAGAGGTGTTTGAGGAACTTCTTCCTACAGAAACACTTGCTTTGGGGTGTAAGTAACACAGTACCATACAAGCTAGTTCATGCATGGAGACACATTACATATGTTGGGCAAATATTCTAGCCATTCCTGAGTAACAGTGGATTTAAGCAGCTTATGCTCCAGGTCTTTCTCTCCTTTTAGTAAGTCACCTCCACGCCCTCAGTTTAAAAAATAATATTATTTCTAATTGCCAAACAAGATTATTTTCCCATGTTCATCTTTAAATTGTTTGAGTACCTCCATGTTTTACCACAGTGCAATGAGTGAGCTGCCCAGGGGTAGGTGATGTATCACTACCACTGTTTTGTATTTTTCTATTCCCTCACTGCCACCCGTATGGATCAGCAACGGTGGGGACCTCTTCCATTCCCTGCAACGTATTGAAAGACAGAAACTGCTGTCAGCTGCCCTCAGAAATTTGGAGTAGGGCTCATATTCAGCCACCAAAGTACGCTCCAGTCTTGGGCATAGTGATGCTTGCACTGGTGACAGTCTCCAGTCAAAAACCATTCACAGATGCCTGCAGCTGCTGTAGGTCCATTCCATCACAGCTGAAATAACCCTGAAGTTTGTTAGCACATGACTGATTCAGGTCCTGTCATATTTTCAGGATTCTGATCTCACACCAAGGTTTACTTACCACACTCCACACCAGCAGCTGCCTTCCTAACACGCCCTGTCTTCTCTTCTGCAGAGCCCTTGCCCCAACTGCACGAGCAAACAGCTCAGAGCTCTGCACCACTCACACTGCCACACACTCCAGAAGTCTTAAGTTTTCTGCTCCAAACTACAGAGCAGCTCACTGTTCTTTATCCTCAGCCTTCTTTCAGCGCTCTCCTCACAACTCCAAAGCCCAGGCTAGGTTGGCACACAATCCCATGTCTACGCAGCCTGTGGCCCAGCTCTCTGTGCTACTCACAGATCTTCCTTAGAAGCTGGGCTGACGCTGCCCTGGAGCGTGCTGCTACCTCCCTGCTAGACCTGCTAGGTAGAAAAGATCATTTATTCCTCAGAGAACAAGCAAGCAAGTGGGTCAGCTTCTGAAAGGAAAAGTGAGGCTCGGGGAGTTCATCTCACATCCAAAATAAACTGCACTTGTGGCTCCAAGTGTGAACTGTGGAGGAAGACCTGATCCTTCTGATTTGACTGGTAAAATGTGATTTATTTAGTAGAGGTGGGAATTTTTTACATGATACAATACTCTCAGGAGTTTCAACTTACTGATCCAGAAGGATACATCTTATGGATACAAGCAGATCCTTTGATTAAATTATACTGATAATCATGTCCCTCAGTGAGATGAGTCATACACTGACATGAAACAGGTTAGTGAGATCTTTTTAATTTTTCACTAATGGCACTACAAACAGTTCTTTGCAAACTAAATTAACCCTCAAATCTGAGCCCCACGGTGCTCCAGTGAAGCCCATGAAACCACTTCATTTTCTCCTATGAAATGCAGAAAGGTCATAGGTCTGTTATGTTCAGCATTAAGAACAAATACTACAGAGATAACTGGCTGAAGGTATAATGGCTTGTGATGATCAGAATGATCCATAGTCCCTGCTCCCTTATTTACTATGAATCTATAAACTCACCCAAGAGTGAGACAAACTGCTCCTAAACGGAGCTGTCATTGAGCAGATCAAAGAACTCAGCACTTCAACAGGATAAATGCCAGAAGGCACTGGAGCAATGCAGGACTTGTACTGAAAAAATCTTATTTTTAGTCCTTACTTTATTCATTTAAATTAATAGTTCTTATAACCATAATTATGGAAAAGAAGATGAGAGTTTTCTGTCCCTCTCTAAATTTTATTGGAATTGCCTGCAGATTTATCACCAGCAGAGCCCCAACTTGGTTGGCCCAGCTGTTAAAGAAAACATGGACTGAAGCAAGCATTTAACTTCATGCTGTATAGTCAGCTTTAGTAAAATCAATGGGATTAACTAGACTGTGCAATATTAAAGAGCTTTGTAGGTCACTGAAGGAATGGGATCAGACATTGCATTTTTTCCCTGAAAAAGCACAGTGACTACCAGGGACTATGATGTGCTATGTAGGGGAATAGGGTAATACAGGCCAAGTTCTTATCCCAGATAATAGCCCTTAGGAAGCCACAGGGAAGCTCACAAACCCAAGCAAACCTTCAGCTGAAAGGCCAAAAAGCTACAAAGACCCTCTAGCACAGCCAACAGAAGACTGGTCCTGGAGATTGCATCTTACTGCATTTTCTTCCTTTCTGTTTAACCTCTTTTCCTGTGATCCTACCGAAATACTCAGAGACCATTATTTCTTTAGTTGTTGTTTTTCCATAACCAAAATGCTGCATTAAAACTTATTTTCTGGAAATAAAATCCATTGTTGGGCAATATTTGCATTCTTTAGGAGGGGTAGTGCAGACATTCAATATGTAAAACAGAGCCTAAATGCCTATTTAGAAAAAAGAAAACAAGCTGCAGGAGGATGCAGATGGTTGATTCAGGAAGTCAGTTTAAGGTCACAGCTGAATTTAAGGTCACAGCTGAATCTAAAAAAAGAAGGGGAAAGGAAAACTGTTACAAACTAAAAATAAAATAAACAGACTACACTGTTTCAATAAAGCAAGGGCTCATATTTTAACCACTAATATTTCACTGTAATCTAGATCTCCCATCAGAAACTATTGTGGACAAGTGGAAATTATGAAATTGCAACCAAGATCCAGATTTCCATGATGTTTGCCTGTCAGAAATTCATTACATTCCAGACTCACTACGGTCTATTTTTCATTATGAGCAAATTCCTTTTTTTTTTAATTCAGCAGTAGGCTGATATATTCAGAGGTGTTTCTCTGCTGATGGTATATCATTATATCTTGAAGCTCTTATATTTCAACAAAATAGCATGTACCAGTAATGATGTCTGAACTCCTAGTATGCAAAGATATTTTGTGCTTTTTTTTCTAAATGTTCACTAAACAAAATCATATACAAGGATATGTTTCTGTATTTACACATGCCTTTATCATACAAGGATTATAAAAAATCATATATGCATATCCACTCAAAAGGAAAACCCTAATTTCATAACTTTTTGTGTCTGATGATATATTGCCATCACCAAAGTGGAATGAGATGAAAAAATCCACAACCACCTCAGAAGAACACACTCACTTCTGAGCATCACATATACTTGAACATATCCTTCCCTCGCCATTTCTCTTAAGTTCATGTGTATCAGCAACAGATCTTTTGTGTGGACTGACAAGGCATTTTACAGGCTCTTCTATGCCCTACAAAGTCAGAAGTTCAGGTACTTTCAGTCATTTCTGGTCTTTTTTAAAGAAAAAGCAATTTTTTTACCTTCCAAGCAACTTTATAATAGCATAAGTGAAATGCAAGAGCCCTTTTCTCTGAACAAAGGAGGTGCTGCTCTTCTGAGATCTAAGAACAGGCAATTCTCCACTCAAATGATGGAGGAGAGTATTCCATTTCAGGAATCTGTCATAAGGAACAAGCATGGCTGGGTTCTCTGCATCTTCCAGAGTCCCTGCAAAGGTCAGCTGGAATGATCTTCCAATATCCCTAAGCAAGGACTCGGGTCATTTTTCATACAGCTGAGCTGTAGGGCCTATCTGCTTCCTTCTCTTGATATTACAATTTTTACTGCCTCAGGAGACAGAGAGCTGGAAATAGAACACCTCAAGCCAGAAATTGTTCAGTGGGCTTTCAATCTCTCTTGAGCCTCAGCATGTACAACTAAAGGAGAACCAGCCTAAAAAAACTCCAGCTATTAATGAAAACTATTAGAAACAAACCCTCAAATACTCAGAGGGCCTAAAAAAGAATTGACACAAAAAAAATAATCTCAGCAGTGAGGAAGTTCCTCTGATCTCCATTATAAACTGAAAAAGAACTGCAGGATTTATATAACAATAAGTAATTAAAAAGTGACATAGAAGATACTGAATATTTCACTAATGTTAGTTCTTAAAGTGTTGGTTGAATTCTGCAGTCAAACACGAGTTCTCTGAGTCTGACAGAGATAAAGCACAAATAACTGAATCTAATGCCTGCTTCTAAGCCTATCCCCTGAGCAATAAATGTACTAATTGCAGAAAGCAGGATCTAGCTTTCCTATTGTGCTCCACATGTTGTCACACATGGATGGAAATAATTAGCATTTATCAGGCGGGTTTTGGCTCAGAAAAGTTCAGTGAAAGCCTAAGTATTTTGGAGACTTATCAAAACACATTTCTTTAAGAAAGGCTGGTTAGGGCTAGGTCTATCTGTGAAAGTGAGACATTCTCATTGCTCTGGCCCTAATACTAAAATCTTGGATGTACCCGAGTGAATTCCCATCTAAACCTCCGTCTCAGCAGACAGTGGGCAGAACAGAGGAGTGTGCACTGCAGCCCGTTCCCAAACCAGCTTTATGAGCATAGCTGGGTATCTCTGCAGCCTTCTAATTGAAATACCAAGGTTTCAATTCCAGAGATGACACCTCAGTACAGCTCTGGCTGTGGCAGCATAAAAATGAACCTGAAATCTTCCCAATGAAAATGGGAAAATGAAATGTCAAAACTTCAAAAAACTTTCCTGAAACCAAGCTTCTGTTGTGTAGTCAGCCTTTATTGTGACACATGTTATGAAGAAAATTATCTTTTTACCGAACCAGACGGGAAGAATGAAAAATCTATAGCTAATTTAAAATCTGCCTGCTACACACAATATCTAAAATATTTCCCAAATACATAGTGACAGAACAGTTCTCCTAAACAAGGGATTTGCTCAGTTGCCCTCCAGATCATCATTGATACTCCCTTAACTATTGCTTAGTCTCTAAAAAAGTTGATTAATTTTCCTTCAGAAAGTTTCTTACCAAGGTCCTGAAGGGGAAAAAAAAAAAAAAAAGATTCAAAAGTAAGTTACACAAAAGGACATGACATCTCCAAGCCTCAAGAAAACTAGGGAACCCATAGAAAAATTACTATTCCCTCTAACTTTTTTTTTCTCCTTTCTTTTTTCACATGAATTAACTCTCACTGTTAACCTCTGACAACTCAGGATTTCTACTATGCTATACATTACAGCTAGAGAAACAAGGAATGGAAACCTGGCCTGTACTCATGATAATAAAGGATTCTTAGATAAAAGAGGATTGCAGTAGTTCATAATTACACTGTCCTGTGGTCACACAGATCCCCAGCTCCTGCCCCATGGGGCAGAGCTCAGGAGCATGCACTGGGATTGTTTGGGCTTCACTGCCTTAATGCAATTCACAGAGTTCTGATTCACCCCAAGGACTCACTAACTCATTACTGAGGCCTCAGTACTCCAGGGAGAAAGGGAAATATTAACCCTGCTTTAACCCCTTTAACAAAAACCCACAAAGAAAAATCTGAGCATGCAGCAGTTCAGACACAGCTCTGTCTGTGCCTTTCAGGCAGCCTGAGGAGTTCCATGGGCAGCAGCATCTGCACAAACCCACCAGACAAGAACACACAACAGCAGCAGACTGCATCACAGTAAAGGTCTGTGTTGGCCCACTGGGACTGAAGAGAAGGACTGACAAAGTAGAAGTGAAACTCAAGAGTGTGAATGACCTCCTGGACTGAGCTCACAAAAACCCTTTGTCCCAACAGCACTCCTTAAAATGCTGCAGAAGTGAAGGACAGTAAATCCAAACCCAGCGTGCACAGAACTCTTACTCCTCAGCATGAAGTGATTTGGTCACCCTCCTGAGACTAATGATGCTTATGGCCTTGGAGCTAACCTGAATTTCTTCCATGACAGTGTTCCACCACCAAACAAGACTAAGAATAGTGTTTTGAAAACTCAGAAACATTAGCATGTGGGACTCATAAAAGTGACTCACAAAATGTAGAAACCAGAGCATTGCAGCATTACCAACAAAGTCAATCTTCACACACAAGCTTCCAGACTAAAGCCAAATTCTGCCAGGATCACAAACTATCACATCTATTCCTGTTAATTTCTTTGCTTTCCAGAAGCATCTCTTAGGAATAAGGACTGAAATGACTGGTATTTTTCACTTTCCCCTTTTCTTAAAAAGGGTAGTTTCTTTCTGGTTCCTAAATCACAGACTTCAATCCCATCAGGTCTCCGTGCATCACAGGGATCTCCAGATAAGCTTCTTTGAAATGTGAGTCAAGGGAAAGGCAGGATATGGTGGTGTTTTTTTCTCAGTTGAAGATACTCAGGCTGACAGGCATCTGATGCTTTCTATTTGGTATTTTTATTCTGTACTAAAAAGCATAAAAATCTATGGGTGTATGTATATTGCACCAGCACCACACAAAACACAAAGCAAGAAGTGGTGCATAAAAATTGCAGTAAGGGAGAACACAGAGAAAGCTGTTGAAAAATAAATAGGTTTGAAGGATCTAGATACTTCATGGATGTATAGAAAAGGAGAGCTGAAGTACTACTGACTGCTATTATTATAAGTGTTGCTGCTTTCAATTAATTAGGAATACCAAGCTAAGCCAGTCTGCAAGTGAAATAAGAGTGACAG
This sequence comes from Rhipidura dahli, assembly GCA_013399225.1. Lineage (NCBI taxonomy): Eukaryota > Metazoa > Chordata > Aves > Passeriformes > Rhipiduridae > Rhipidura > Rhipidura dahli. Next base: position 628,054 of record VXAC01005349.1, read on the forward strand.
CAGCAATTCATACACTTATTGAACAAGCCTTTTTTCACCATCAGGAAATGTTCAATTTGAGAATATGGCCATTAGGTATATCCCCAAAAAAAAAACCCTGACCAAACTGCCAGAACTCCAAACATGGTCCCTGGATATGCATAAAATCTGTCTCTAGCGAGTACATTGGGACCAGAGTGCTTCATGTACACAATGGCAATTTGTCCTGGATTTGGTGTTATCTGTAGTCTACTTGGGCCTGGAGTTACAAGAGAATTGCAAAACACCATGAACTACAGGATAAACAACAGGCTTAGATCCCATCCAACATGCACAAGAACATGCAGAGTAAATCTAGTGCATTCTAGATTGTGCTTCTTCTCAGGAAAACTTGGACAGAACTCTGGTAGCTGTAATTACGTGGTTTTACCTATAAGAATATGATTATCATAATAAATCAGAAGTGTACCTCTAAACTCAGTAATGATATTTGCCAAAATGGATTCCCCATCAATGTACTTCAAGAGCAATGTGAATTGCAGAGAGCAATAAATCTCTGATGTCCTCCACACAGCTGGAGCAGCACTGCAGCACGCCGGGAGGTGCAGCCACGTCTCTCGAAGCAGCGTGAGCTGTGCACTGCTCCCTGTGTGGTGGTGTGTCCCCACGAAAGGGATGGCACTCACTGTGCATCTTAATGTGCTGCTGTAGATCAGCCTATTCCCACTTCTTTCCCCAAAGCAGTTTACTGAAGCACGACTACAGGCTCCAGCTTCTCCTCTCAGACATGCTCACCCTCTGCTCCAACTCCTCCATTCTCCCTTCTGTTCTGTTAGGTTTATTTTCATCACAGTTACAGAAGTTTCATGCCGAGCAAGTAAAATTATAGTTTCTTTTCTAAAAATCTTCTGATGTTTCCCAAAATAACTGCATCTACTAGACCTGCCAATCAGACCAAAATACCCTTTTCACTAGTATTCAAAGGCAAAGATAAACAGTACTATATATGAAATCAGTGTATGTTCCTCAGTGCCAAAGTCCTTTCCAAAAAAACCTTTTTCTGGTATTTTACTGCTCAGATCAACACAGGTACAGATTGTCCACTTTTTTTTTTTTGTCCTGGAAAGAGGACAGTTTACTTGAAGCCACAATCAAATGAATCCCATTTTCACCTTGTAAAAAATTAAAGCATCAAATTAACCCTCAGATGAGAGATACATCACACTGCAGAATATTAGATTAATTTAACTTAAAGCAATCCATCAACTAAGAAAGAAAGAAAGACTCATCCATTTATTCTAGATAATTTCTTTTGCTGAAAGGAAGCTTTTTCATTGGTATCTGCAGAGAAAATATTTTCTCCCTATCAGTCCTGAAGAAGAGGCATAAATATAGCTCAGGTCCCCCAGGTGGAGGCCCAGCTTCACCTCAGAAGCTGTAAAGGCACAGGGTCTGCCTGAAGCTGGAGCACACTGACCCTCTCAGCAGTGCTGACCAGTTAATGCTTCACCAGAGCTGAGGTTGTTCCTCACCTGAGGAGCAGGAGCACTGCTGGCTCCTCTCACTGCCTCTGCCAGGTTACTGAGGAGGTATCTTTTGATTTTTCAGTTTGGCTGTAAACTCTTCCAGTGCAAAAATTGCTCCCTGTACATTTGTACAGCACCCAACATCATCAGCACCTAATACTGGTAAGAACCTTGTGCAGTGTCTCTTACAACAGATTTGCAGGATTATGTGCAAACTGAAAGAGCATTTTAGCTCGACAGTGCTGTTCTATAAATTTGGATTCCCATATTTTGTCATAATCTTGGAAACTGATTAGTTTGCATATTAAATCACAGTTCATTTGGCACAGGATTTCCATACCTGGCTGCTTGTCAGTGCTTTGTGCAGTGCTATGAACCTCTGTTTTCCTATTAGTATTCACTGCAGCAATATGAGTGACACTGAAGATGTGTTTATCTGATGTGATTTCTTACTTGTCTTCACCCATTTACTATATCCTTCATTTTGTTTCCCTTGTAGTCTTCAATCTTTTACCAAGGAAAGATGTTTTGTTGGTTGTTTTTTTTTTTCATTATTACCATTTTCTGCTTATCTATGAGCCAGATCCAGCTTCTTTGAAAAAATTCCTATTGACCTCAAAACACACTGGAACTGGCCCCTGTGGAGGATGGATGTGTCTGGTATGCCTAATGCTGCAGTACCACCTCCTGCTCATCCCCTCTGGTTCTTGTCTCTTTTGGGGCTTCACACATTACCAGCTCTGCCAGTAAAATGCTCTTGCTTGCATTTCAGAGCTATCCCAACCTCTGGCCATGCTGACAGCATGTGGCAATCCCACCTAAGCCTCAGCCTGCACTCTGACCACAATAAACAGCAGTACCTTTGATAACCAAAAGCCAACAAGAACCAGCTCATCTTGCCAATCTCTGAACCAGCAGGAAGGTCTCATCATTTTGTGACATGCAGCTTAATCCATGACTGATCTTGGTCCCTTTTAAGCAGTCAAGCACACATGCTCTATTTCTCCAGCATCCGTAAAAAGCATTTTTTTCTGGATGTGACAGGGCAAACACATAGTGCAATGCACACAAGAATTTTCTCCATTAGAGGATGTAAGGTAGCAATCTTCACCTTAGGACTTTCACCTTTACCTTTTATTTTCCAATTCATATGCAATTTCAGAAGACATGTCATTTCAAATAGAAAAAAAAAACAAAAAATGCCAGAAAGAATTCAGCTCATCCTCCCTCTCCATAAGCCCAGCCAAAGGGAGCAGCTTTTTAATTATCAAGCAAGAGAGTCGGTAAAACATCTCCACCTCCTTTACGGGATCCTCAGGCTCCAAACTCATTATCAGATTGCTTCTTAAGAGTCAGCAAATTAAACTCCCTCCAGCGTTATAATCACCACACTGATTATAATTCCATGGTGCAGTGAAGTTTTAGGACACTACAGACTTGCAGCCACTGTTACAGCCACAGACACTGCAATACACAGCCCCCATCAAGCAGCACCACACTGGGAAGCTCAATCTGCTTACTGGAACAATCTTTAAATAGTATTAACTGGCAGACAGCATTTCCTCTAACTCAGGCTGCAGCAGCACTAGGGGGTTGTAATGCATCCTGAATAGAACACAGCACATGCTTCGTAAGCTGTCCTATAACTGGCTCTTACTTATTACAGGTTCGACTTTCCCATAAAATGGGCTTAGAAAGGCAACAGAAAAAACCCCCAAACCTGTACACTTTTTTCAAACTACTGCTCCCAAAACAGCTTTGCTTTTTTGAGAACCATTACAAAATAATAATTGAGAATATTTCAAGAAAGCATTCTACTTGATCAACAATAGTAAGCCAGAGATGGCACCTTCAGGCTCTGAAGTTTCCTTCACAGGAAATTAAAAAAAAAAAAATCCTCTTTTATATTTTAGCCACAAACTTGAAATCTGAGTGTGAAGAATAAGAAGGGCTTGGACCATGCTTTCTCAAGTGCTTAGCACCTACCAGGCAAGGTCCAGGTATGGATAAAATTTGGCTAGACTTTAGAATTAGCTTCTAGGAGCACTCTTAAATCTTGCTTTAAGTAGATGCCAATCAATCTAGTCTGTCTTGGCACTCTGTCCCTTATTAGATTCAATAATCACTCTTCTGAATCACAGCAGAGGGAAATGCAGTATAAACTGTTCTGAAGATCTAAAAGGTTCTCTGCCAGTGTGATAATTACTATGTTTCCATTTCTGTTAATGACATGTAAGAACTGGAAACAAAAGCAGTGGTGGAGGATTAAGTAATTATGGAGTATTAGATGCATTTGAAGAACAGGGTCACAGAAAAAGGCAGGAGGAGGAAAGAGTGAGCATGCTGTGGGCTGCTCATCAGCTTGAAAGCTGTAAAATATTCTCCCTTATTCACAGCTTGGTAGCCGTAAAGGACACAGACTCACAGTACAGATCAGCTATTCTTTATTGTCCCCATTCTGGAGAGCTACAGCTTTTATGGGTAAGTAAAGCTCTTGTTAACTATAGATAGATACAGTCTCTACTATGTGATTAATTTCCTCTCATCTAGAAATTGCAGATGTGTGTGACAGAAATAGAAAACTAATTTAGGAGCATTTAAATATACAAGAGTAGGTCTATGATAAATGCAGTACTATAGGTGACCTAAAATTCTTGTGTCTCCTGTTTCAAAAAATACTTAACACTTACAGGTACATGAAAATACAGGCTGGTTTAAAGAACAATAGCAAATTATGAGAATGGCAATGAAAAGGGAACTTAAAGCACTGGAAAATGATGATTTCGCATGAAATTTAAGTATTTGAAGGAGAACTAAAATTCATTCTTCTCTATTGACAGTACAACATCCATCAAAACCAATATGCTCACGTGTGCCTCTGCACACATACTGCACTTTGCCAAGTGCTGCTGGAAGGACTGGAGCTGCATTTAAGTGGTCCAGCCTTTGAATATGCTTCTTTATGATTCAACCCTCAGCACAGGCAAAGCGGGAGAACAAGCCCCTGGCTATGATCTTTCCATGTGAAAGGAATGCCTTTCACACTGGATTTAAAACACCTTTGAGACTTTAATTTCCATTAGTCCCCAGATCATTCCAAGGTATTGGTTAACTGGATCAGAGCCTTCAGCTTTCCGCCTTCATTCACATGATGGCAACTCATGTCACAATCAGACCTTGTGACATCAGCAGAACTAATCTCAGTAATACTCAATATGTTTAAGGGTGAAATAATCTGTCTTTAAGAGCAGTATGGCAAGTGAGCAGCCATTTAGAGTAATTACCTTCCTAGTCAATTAAATGATTATTCAAGTGAAGTTAAACATCTCAGTGGTTTGGGGACACTGATAAGAAAGCAGGTCAAAATTTAACTTAAAAGCATCTTAAACAGAGAGATAGGAACAAAACATAAGTGGACTAAACCACTATTAGGTATTGCTTCTGGCTAAACTACCTCTATTTGTACAGGGCCATTTCTGCAGGACTTTCTCTTGCAATTCAGGTGGAGAGAGCTGAACTTGGTAGATAGCTTCTTCTACGCCTATATCATTTATGTGTACCTGTCCTACTTTCTGAATGTTCTGCTCAGAAGGCTTATCCTTTTGATACATTTGCTGGTTGTGGCTCAAAGTTTTTATTCCCACTTCTGTTCCTGCTCTTTACAGCCTGCTTTTGCTTACACAGTACCCTTTGTGCTTTCCAAGTATAGAACTTCGGGCAGGATAATAATAAACAACAAACAGAAACCCATACACTTCTAAGTACAGGTTTGTCAAACTTACCTTTGTAAAAGAAACATTAATTCATGTAAAACCATGTAAGAATTCAGGCAATTTTTAGATGTAAGCTGTATTACCTTCCTTACAACTAAAAATACTAAAGCCATCCTGGACAATATTACAAATTCCTTGTGTGTGCAGTTTTCAGTGTTCCCCAGCACCTTGCCATTTGCTTCAACAGCATTATAAACCCAAAATACATCAATACCATAGGGAAATCCCACAGCTGCTGCTTTTAATTCAAGTTGTTTTGTTGTTTTTTTTTTTTTCTTCTATGTTTTAAATCATTGTGTCAGATGCAATTAAATAAATTAGAGTCAACAAAGCTTGTTGCTAGAACCTAATGAAAATTCAGCCACTCTTATTCTGTAGAACTAGAAATATTCTGCACAAAAGTCAGGAAAGCCATCCTGCCCTGTACAGGCTGCAGGAGGGGGGACAGGGTCCCAAAAGCAGCTTTGAACTAACTCCTCAAAGTCTCTCAGCCTCATTTCTGAGGTGTTTTGTGAAACAAAGCTCTTGCACTTGAGGAAGGATGAGATTGTGTCTGAAGGCCCATACCCTGTATGCATTTCCATCTTCTCTGTTTCTAAGGACTTGTTTGCATCACAGGGTCACCAACAATATTAAAAAGAAAAAAAAAAAAAAAGAAAATCAACCCCCCCTCTTCTTTCTCTGTTGTAATCCAAGCAACTTTTAACATCCATTCACCTAAAACTAGCACTCTTGTGCTTTGGGATCCCCTCCGCACACATTAGAAAACCTAAATTAAACAAGTAAAATACAGTGCTGCTTGGAAAGAGCTAAGTTATCTTTTCACTATTCTAATATCAAAATCCAATTTCCAGGGTGAGCTGCTTTCTAATGGAGATATAATGTAAATTAAAATCCATTCAGAAAAAGTACTTATCCAGGACCCAGTCCAGGAAAAGACAGTGCAGCACATAGTTATTTATAAACTGGCATGGGGACTTTGCTATGGTTTTTTATAGTTAAGAGTGCAAAACTATGTCCTGATCAGTTTTGAAACACTTGGGAATAAAAGCAGCTCAGCATTACTGAAAGATCTGTAGAAACTCCTTCAAAAACATCAACTCCAGAAAGGAAAAGCAAATACCCACTTAAAAGAAAGCACCCCATGTTATAAATTAGAGAATATTTTAAGACTGTAAGAAATATCACGTGCTGTTCAACGCAGATGTTGGAATACCTAGCATCCCAAAACTATCTTACCCAAATAATTTTATCATTCTTTAACTTATTTGTGCAAAAAAAGCAGAACAATAGGAAGAAATCTAGTCACAAAGTAATTCAGCCAAGATGCACAAGCTCAGCACAGCAGAAGAATCTTATGACTTGTTCAGAAACAGTCCCTCCCTCCCTTTATTAAACATTTTTTTCCTTTTCTCCAATGCCCCTCCCATACACTTTGATGATTCTGATATTAATCAAATTATTTTGATAATTTCTAATGATTGCAAGCATTTCTTAGCCAAATAAAAGTGAGAGAAACCTGCCAAGATTTTAGAACCTGATAGTTCTAGGTACTCTCAAAAAGGCTTGCATAGCATTATGTAAACACAAACTAGTCCAGGAAAACCTTACTGCGACCTTCAACGCCCACGTAACACCAACCCACTCATGCAGCAGAGCTCAAACCTACTCACAGAGCACAGGTAACCAGGTCAACATAATTAAGTTAAAGCAAACAATAAAAATTACCCAGGAAAAAAATATTGGATTTTCAAAATTATTAAGACACCTGTGTCCATCTGCATACATTTAAAATCTGATCCTTCTTGCTCTGCTGGGAACAACCATAAAAGTAACACTTCATAGATATTGGCAAAGTGATGCTCCAGTAAGCAGATTCTGCTGAGCAACTCAGGTTTGGAGCAGAGCTCTGAATTATAGGTCATGTCTAACAGCAATGTGTTATTTGCATTAAGCACTGACAGAGCTTATAAGGCTATAACTTTTAAAATGTGTGTCAGACTTGAGAATGATCTTTTTTTACAGTGCAAAGTCTCTTATACTGCACAAAAATAGCCGAACACACACACCCACTAAGCAAGAAAATATAGTCCTGGCACATCCCTTATGCAACCAACTTTAATACTGTCTTCCAAGGATCCTCTTCACATCTCTCTCAAGTTACAAAATGGGTCAAACTCACGTGTCAGGATCAACATGATAATAGCACTACAAAATTTTAGACAGTGACACAAAAAAATTTTACATTTAACAGAATTTAGGTAAATTACCACTGCTGTCCACTTTATTCTGGAGACCTCTGAGATTAACAAGACACCTCACTCCACAGGTCATACAACACCCTTATCTTCAAAAGTGCAAGAACAAAATCCTCCACTCTCAGTGTCTTTTTCCAGATCTTGAGTGGAGCCATACAAGCAGTTAGCAAGAACAAGACAGGTGCAAATGGCGGACAAGTTGCAGACAAAATATACTTTTTTTTTTTGGCATTGTACCAGAGAAGCAAAGGACAAATGAATGCCCTTTCAAGACTGACAAAGTATCTTTGTACTATACCATCACAAAAAGCCAATAATTGCATTTGCTATGTTATTTGTCATCTCTCCAAGTAGCAGGGCCTCCTTGCCCTTCCCATGGCTGGGTCTGCAGCCCTGTGTCCTGCACTCTGCCTGGTGACACACAGCACACACGCTCTGGCTGTGTCACCGTGCTCCAGTGACACCCACACACCCTGCAGTGACACCAGAACTCCTGCAGCCCAGCAGGGCAGTGCAACAACCCCCGTGCAGAGCTGGCTCCCACACCCTGCCTGGCCAGGGAGGAGCAGCCCTGCCTCACTGGGCAGTCAGGGGTGGAACATCTGCCCAGCTCTCCAGCCCACCATCCTGCCACCTGTGCTGACACCTGGCCTTGTGACAGCCCAGGCTGGGCCTGGACACCGCAGCTCTCTTGTCCCTGCCCACCGCAGCTCTCTTGTCCCTGCCCACAGCCTCCAACATCTGCCCACGCTCCCAGCAGACTGTTCAGCAGGGAGAGCTGAGGGCTGGCCGGATGCTTTCATATCAGCAAAACCACATATTTTTTCACAGATGTTCTTTTGCTTGGCTAACAACCCCTTGTAGGAGTTGTCAGCCAAAGAAAATTAGTGTTTTCTCTGCCATGGAGCCTAATTGGTTTTTCCTCCACTGACAGCTCTTCAAGCTAAATTTAGGGAGGCAGGAAAATTAGGCTTGAATGCTCTTTGACTGAGACTGTGGCCTAATTCCCATAGAGACATGATAACCATAGGGAAGGGTTCCTTTAAATCACTTTATGCTGCAAAACTGAAGATATATATTAACTGTGTGATCAAAGGTATCTTTAGAGACCAACATCATTCAACAAATGCAGAAAACTGGATCTCCAGTGAGCAAGACACAGATTGCATTCATTTCTGTAAATGAAGCCAGTTTATCCCCAGCTGTCACAATTTGTCTGATTGCTTATCTGCTCACATGTAGCTTTGCTGTACTGACAATTTACTCCTCTTTCACAATACATGATGAAATCAACCCCTCCTGGAACTAAACAACTGTGAAAGAAGTTGAACTTTGATTTAAACCCTCATGTTTTCTGACCTCTTGTTTATAAAAAAAAAAACCAACCTACCTGAAAATATTACCCAAACACAGATTGTGCTGATGGTGCTTTACTCCTTGCTTTTGAGCACAACCACATTTGTGGCTATTCCTGCAAGCATGACTTCCAGCCTTAGGATCCAGAATTTCCTTACCTTGCATAATGAATTTGAGCATCTGGGAGCTCAGGCTCAGCATCAGCCTATGAAGTTGGTATATATCAAACACATCTAGTCCCTAAGCACTAAGTCACAGTTAAATTATGAGGCATGCAAAAGGCACATACTGGTACACAAGTTTACAACATTTTGATACCCTTACACTCAAGTGAATTTTATCCCTATTCTCCATCTCTCAAAAAAAAAAGGATCAAGTTTAGCCAATACAATTAAGCAGCTTTTCATGCTATAGGTCATCTCTTTGGTATATATGTTCTCCCCAACTGCACTTGGCTGGCTTTCTTTTGACTTATGTCATTGACCTGTTTTAGGGTATCATATTTTTCCTGTTTTCAGCCAGGGTTCTGCAGCCATTTTTATTGGTATAACATCAGCCACAAGCCAACAGGCTTTGCTTTCTACCCATGGCTTTCCTCACACACATTCTTCCCTGTAGTCCCTCCTTGATGAAATTCAATTATCCAAGAATAAAGGCAAAAATTATAAAAATACAGAGTTGCTTTCCCCCTCCCAATCTCCATTTCACAATCAATCACCATTTTTTCTCACCATAATAATATATCAATATGGGTTACCACAAGAATATCAGTATTTCCTTTTACTAGGGCCTCTTCTGAGCCTGCATTTCTCTACTAGAGTTCTGAAAACTTCTGGCCATCTCAGTTTGTCACTGGTAACAATGAAAAAAAGCCTTTGTTATGCACTTACTCCAGTCATTGCACCATGAAACTCTAAGCTTCAACCCTACAATTCCCACCCAAATGAGGTAACATTTGCCCATCTCCTTTCACTGCCTCCATTTCTAAGTTCTCCATTCATCCAGTTTCACTCATGCTAGAACTACACACAGGTTTTCAAAGAGTGTTATCAATTGCAACCCCCTTCCTGCATAGACACACTCTTATCTTGAAATCTCTTTTAAGTTCTTGCTGCTCACCACCCCTTCGCAGCACCCTTTGTCTAACTTTGGTTGGTGTTCAAGCACTAGCAATCCAACACTCTGTACCCAGCCATGGCAACCAGATGATGACCCACTTATGTTCCATGTCTCTTTTCTTTTTCTGCTTTACTGCTAGGTGATTTCTTTATCTCATTTTCAAAAAAGTAAAAATAAAAAATAATGCCACACATGACACCACATCAAAGAGAGTATTTGTGGCTCTTCTATCTGATTTGCGACAATTAAGGGAATTTTAGACATGGATTATAGAAAGTTTTTTTAAATCCTTGTGATTAATAGAGAGCATTAATGTAAGTACTAGCCAGTCAGGCTTAAATTCCTGTCTTCATCATCCCTTCAACCCGTGGCTCAGGCTAAACACTAAAATCTCCTTTAAAACCTGCTGCTTTCTCATATTCTCCAAGTACTAAAATGTTCAAAGGTCCATCCCACAGGATCATAGGCACTGAACAATAATTTAAGGAGATCAGGATGGGCCAATGCAGTCCAAAAATGCTGCAAAAGCAAGGGGCAAAGGCTAGATTTTGAGGACAACGCAGCAGGCTTTCCTCTGTTTTCCAGTTCTTGGCAAGAGGTATTTTTAAAGTACACTTAGAAAATGTTATGTGTTTGGCCATTAACATTGAGAATAATTACCAATAGCCTACACCAGGAAAAAAGAATACTGGGGAAAATATGGCCACTCTCAGATTCTGGAAGTGGGTGGAAGGAGATATTTCAATTCCCATATAATGACAAAGCTCCAGCCCTCTAGGGAAAACTACACTCATACATTCCCACTCCTTCCCTCCTTGAAGGGAGTTACTGAAGAATGCAGAGAAACAAGAGTTAAAAACCAGCCAGGTCAGGAGTTGTTCATAATTATATCCCTTTCATCCTCAGGATATTAGTTTTAAATTCTCTCCCTGGGTCCTTTTAAATCTCGTGATTTTTCTCCTACAGCTCATCACCCTCGAGTGCAGTGACAAAGACACAAAATGTATCTTTTAACATGGCCGTAAGTGGCTTTCCATGGAGACACAGATAATAGCTTATCTGATTTATAGAACAATTTTCTTGCCATGGGTTTGAAAGCCCAAAGAGATGGAGGATCTGTTCCTCCAATACTTTACTTCATGCACGAAGATAACATAGTCCTATTGGAAAGAAGATAAGTCAGCCCAGTCCCAAAACAGTTGCATAACTTTCTAGAGATTAAATACAATAATTCACCACTGGAGAAATTAAAAATAAATACTGTAAGTCTTTCCCCAAATTGAATTGCACCTTTCTTCTCCCTTCCCTGGTAACAAAATCAAAAGCAGCAGCTTTTGCTACCCTTGGTTACAGCAAAATGCTATAATCATGTAGCTGCACCACTCACAGCCAGCAGGAATGTATTTGACTTTACAGGCTTTATTTGCTCTTAACACACATAACACTTGCCAGCCCTTCTGGACTTCTCCATCTCTAATTTATTCCTTCATGTCTCTCATGAAATAAATTTAATATCACATTCCTAGGCAAGACCTGGAGCTTTATTTCAACTATTGAACAATAATAGTTCTACTCAGCATACAGGGACATTTATCACCATAGGTTTATGTAGGACATGCCACAGATCAGGAATTTATATTTTTTTTTTTTTAATTTTAGGGAAGAGCATTAAAAAAACACTGTGAGAAAATGGAGACTTACAGCTACATGATTTTGCAGGCTGCCACACTAACATAAATGCAGGTCAACTTTGCTTTTAATTACATTGCTAGACAGACCCAACAGCTATTTTGCAGTACTGAGTTGAACTTTTAGTTTCTTCAGGCCACATCTTATGCCTTTCAGCTACTCTTGACCTGCAGAACTCTAGCAGTTTCTCAGCCCTAACCCTCATCCCTCAGCCTTTACACAGGGTATGTCAAAACAGAGACTTGTGTTTCCTGCCCTGGTGACACAATACATTTAGAGAAAACCACAGTCAGAAGAAGGCCAGATGACAATTTGAACATGAAAAAAACCAAGAATGAGTTAGTTTCTCTCTCAGTCCAAAGCTACTTTGTGACACTTACCTCTAGTCCATGTTCGGCAAGCTAAATTTGAAACAAATTTAACATAAATACTTAAATGACTTTAAGTGCAAGTGAACAAGATCAAACTTCTAGCAAACAAAATTCTGGGGGAGTTGATTACTACAAGTTAGGAAAGCATATCTGGGAAAGGATATATAGTGTCTTCTTTGACTGTTCTTTAGCCATGTATTACCAGAGCCATTAGACAGAGCTAAATAGACCTCTATTGTGAATAACTACCACATCTTTATACTCTGGAAAAACACATTACCTTATTTTCCTGCTCTGAATGATGATGATAATGATAATAACAATCATCCATGGAAGAATCTTCTAAAGGTAAGCGACAGAAGATTAAGTTTAGTATGGGAAATTACCAAAGGAAGAAGCAGCAAAATACAAGGCATTTGACTGGATTAAGTTGTTTCAAGCCTTCAAACAAATTGGTTCTTACAGACCTCACACTGCTCAGGACCCAAACAATAATAAGTAATACCAAGACTAGCATTTGTATTGAAGGATAGAGTCTATAATTCCTCCAGAAAAAAAAAGAGAAAATAATTTCTACATATGTGAAAGGCTATAAAAAGGAAAAAATCAGAAGTCATTGCTGTTTTAGAGGGGGAAAAATCAGTTGCTGAGAGATGTGTGGGATTCTTCTATCTCATTCCATGACGAATTTATAGGACAAAACTAGCACTGAAAACTGACACAGCAATGGTTCAAGGGATTCAAAGAGCTCACCCCTCATGGCTCTTTCCCCACTGCAGAAGCCAGATGAAGTTGCTGTGCTACAGCACGTTTTCTGCACTATTGTCTCTGCTCTCATTAGGATGATAAAAAACCTACTCCCACAGAAAAAGTCTGGTTCCTACACCTCTCACTCAGTATCTTATGTAGAGATTTATGTGTGAATTAATAATCTCTGCCTTCAGGTCAGGAAAAAGCCTTTTGTACCTCACTCTCGAGAGACTTCTAAACTCAGGCCCTGCAGGCAATGAGTGACCATTTCCCCCACTTCTACGGTGAATTTCTAAAGCTGATGAGCAATATTCTGGCAAAAATGCTGATTCAAGAGAATGAACAGTATTCCTTCAGAACATGTTTATTCTTCTAAAACCCTCCTCAGAGGCCAGGCAGGCAGGCACTCCCTGCTGTCTGAGCAGCTGGCTGGCCTGGCTGACACCGTTCCAGCCTGGCTCCCCACCAGCCGGGCAGCACGCCAGGCAGCCCTGGCTGCCAAAGAACCACTTCTGCAAAAAAAACCGAAACAAATTGTTCTGGTTTGCCTCTAGCTCCACCACGTCAGCAATCTATTCCAGCATGGGATGAAATGAAATGTCAACACCCCAGAATTTTCCACAAAAGAGAAATAAATGCCCTTTCCTGGTCAGTTTTAGTCACAGTCTGTATGTGTTCTACTGCCTTTTCACAAAAATCACTGTCCTAACAGTGTCTACTTCAATGCCTCTGCAGAAGCGTGGACTTAAACACAAGGACTATTGAGGAATCAGTCCCAAGCTGGTTAAATGATTCAAGTTCTTATAAATTATCTGATGAAGCCTGAAGAACTGAATAAAGACTGCTTTTACAATAGAAAGCCAAAATTATTGAGGTTACCTTTTCTGGAACCTGTGTAATTCAATATTCATAAGTGACCTAGAAATAGCAGAATGGGAAGGAGTTTTTTTGATTATTTGGAGTACTCAAAATTGAAATAGACTGTAGAGAACTGCAGGAAAATTGTATCCTCCTGTATGACTTGGGATAAAGAGGCACATCAAGTTCAGTGTCTGCAAATGCAAAACAACCTACATGGGGAAAAGATGGCCAAATTACAAATGATAATGGGGTTTAAGTTAACTCCCTCTGCCCAGAAGATAACGGGTCATTTTGATTAGCTGCACAAAAGCCATTCTCAAATAGACAAAGAATGAACACAGTAGAAAACAAAACATGTTTTGAACATGTTCATCTCTGTCTTAATCCCAGTCCACCTGAGTCTTGAGAACATTTTCAAATTCTAGATCCTCACCAAAAAAAAAAAAAAAAAGTGAACTGGGCAAAGATTCAGGCAAGTTATCAAAGTTTCTGTAAACACTACGCAAATTGACAAAGGAATTGCAAAGGAGGACTACAACAAAAAACCGTCTGATTATAATATTTGCCCTTCCATGTCTGTCAAAGGATAATTCCTTTCTCTTACTACAGAAACTCAAAGGCCATCAACTCTGACCTTTCTGGCAAATATTTTAAAACAAAGCAAAGTATCTTCCTCTTACAACAGTGAAACTGTGGAACTTAATGTCACCGTGTGATGTGGAGATAAAAATCAGGAATTAACTTATACAGATAAAAAAATTTTGTAATAAAAGTTGATCAACATGAATTAAATGTATATTGATGCAAATACTAGGTATGTGTCTAAGGGCCAAAGTTGACAGAAAGAAAGGGAGAAGTATTTTACCTCATCTGTTTCTTGTATTCATTTGGGGCTGGCTACTGGCCACTATCACAGTAGATACCTAGTTAGCTGAGCTGCTAGTACTGTCTGTATGATAAACAGGTATTTAGAAATGACAGGCTTGATTTGGGTCCTGTAATTATTCCTCTCCTCCCCACCTGAAACTCTGCCACAGTTATTACATGCTAATTTCTGTTTCCAGATGGAATTTGTCTCTGCATGTTTATGCCTGCACAAGATGTGCTGTATGAGAAGTGACCAAGCCTTTGACCTCGTGCTCTCAGATTAAATGAACACATTTAGATCTTGACTCTTCAGGAAATGATTCTATAACAAGACATTAGCACTGAAAAGAACTTCCACAAGGAACTCATTATTTTCCATGCTGCCTCACCAGAGTTTTCTATCCCATTCTGTTTAGAAACCCTGAGTAAGCACTTGGAGTACCTTGGGCTTTGTGGAAATGACACAGAAGCTGAAGATCAGATCCTTGAATGTTTGAATGGGATTCTCCTGGCTCTTACTGAAGATAGTTAAGTATCACTCTGGATCACCAATTTGCACAACTCAAAAGCATTAATTGCAGGTTTTGACTGTTGTGATAGTCTGTATTTCAAGGAGTGATTGCTGCTGAAACTATAGCTGTCCTCAGGCTGTGCTGCTTTCTTTTCTCTGTAAAAAAATCACGAAATTACCTGTGACCAGATAAAGTTACTGGTCACTAAAATACCTAAAGCTCCAGAGAAATTCCAGATTTAATATTCTACTTACTACACACTGCTAGGATTAATTTAGGGTGACCCTATCAGGTCAGGCACTTAAAAAGCAGTTTCTAGTCTACTTATACAACAGTCCCTAAAGCCTCTGCACAGTCCCCTAAAATGACGTAAACCTGCACTTACTTGAGTCTCCTGGCAGATGGTGATTTACCACCTTCAGGACAGCTGGCCATATTTTCGATGAAAAAAGGCTAAGGGAATTGTCTGTTCTAATTGCTAGTCTAATAAAAGATGCTGTGCCTACCTGCAAAATTAATTGCTAGGCCATACCTCAAGAATAGCATCTTAATCCCTGACTTCCCATGCCTTATGCAGGCATCCTTTTATAGTCCGAGAAGATGAAACTGTTTTCCTCTTTGCTTTGCCACTCCTGCTTCAATTCAGCACAAAGCAGAGAAATCAGCTGGAAACACACTTGCTGCAATTCAAGCAGATGACTGTGGCCATACATTCAGACTGAGACAGCCTTTAAGAACCTTGTTAAATCAGAGCCTTGGATCCCACAGATACCCACTCCAGGAAACAAAGGGGCACGTGAATAAAACAGTTGCAGGTACTGCTAACACTCTTATCATTGCAGAGCAGAGATCCTTCCATCTACTCAAAGGGAGTGACATCTTCCCAACTCTGGCAAAAATCTTGAAGGGCAACCAACGATGTGCAGTGAAAGCAGCCCACGTGCTTTCAGAGATAGCCAAAAATGGTAAGCTGTGCTCAAGTATTACTACAAGGCACCTTACAGCACATCAGCCGCGTGTTTTCACTCCTGAATTTTGTTTCACGGCTACCAGCCATTGCTATTGCAACTGTTTTATTCCTAAATGGCAAAAGCCTGCAATTCCCTCTCTCTTATCTATGCAGAGGAAATGAAGACACCATGTATTGAGGCAGATTTGGTTGTAACGCTGATACCTTTGCTGGAGAGCACAGACCAGGAAATGCTGCTTCATGCTGGGAGGGCCATTGGCCGTATCTGTTACGATAATCGTAAGTATCCACTGAAGGGAACCTGATTTGCCCTGGCTCTAAGCAATTATTTTAAAAGGCACTGGAGCCTGCAACTCATAATGATTTTATAAGACCTGAGCACATAATGCACCTCAGCCTCCAGTTAGGTATACAGTTCACCAAGCTCACAGACACCTGGCTGAATGCACCCCAAGCACTGCCTGAACTCCCTAATTTTGACTTCAGGGTAGCACATCTCTGTCAGAACTGCTTTGAAATTACATGAGGAGCAGAGCCTCATTCATATCTTAATCACTTTTGCAGAATTGCCTTGGGTCCAAATCCTGAATGGCTTGGACTTCTTTCAAAGTAATAAGAACATCTATAAAGGAAAGCACTTATTTTAAAAGTGTGTTAAAAAAAAACAGACTTAAAAAAAAAAAAAAGACAAAACAAAACATCACCCTGAGATATATATCTATGCAAGGAATGGTCTTTTCTGAGGACCACTGCTTGTATGCAAGAGAGCTTTGTGCTCCAAAGTGCCTGGACACCAGCTTGCCCGCTGTGTCACAAATTAAACAATTCTCATTTACTTGCCCAAACAGTAAGATTATTTTTTTATCTTTAACTACCAGACTGAGAAAAATATTTACTGTATAATGAAAGTAATATGGATATTTTCATGCAGTATCTTCTATCCACTACCCACTGCCTTCAGCCTATCTTCTCTTATCCTGGTGTGGATCTGCACATCTTTACTTAGAAAGCTGTGGGTTTGCCTCCCTGCACTGTTCCTATGAAATCCAAATGTGATAGGTACCTGGTATAGTTTCCACTAAGCTCCCTGCAAATTACATGTATTTGCCAGGGAATGACACATAACAGCTTAAAAAAGCTTTCCCCTACAGTTACATTCCCAGCTCATGGAGCTCCTGTACACCAGCACTGCTACAGCACATGGCCATATTGCACATCTGCTTCCCTTCTGGCAGAGCACAGGCCCAGCACAGATTTGCCAAGATTGTGACGTGTTTTAATAAATTCTATTACCAACACAGCAATAAATACATCAGAGAGAAGAAAAATTAACTTCACCAATTCCCTGTCTGAATTTCCATTGCCTAAGCTACAATAGCAGCCAGACCCTCCCTGGTGTCTGCCAGACACGCTGTCACCCAAGCAGGATCCCAGCTCTCAGCAAGGCCCTGCTGCAAAAGCAGTGCCATTGTGCTGGTAAGAAACCATCACTGTCCAAGTCTGTATCTTATAGTTCTTGGCATTCTCAAAATCATTTTAGATTTTAAGCAAGCATTCATTACAAAACTAACTACAAAAAGAAAGAAATCAGTTATCGGGGTTTTCCTCAGCAAGCACATGTGGATGGAGACAATGGCTTAATTCTTTAAGTCAAAGGAGAATCAGGAGGTTTAGCAAAAATTTGTTCCAAACTTGCTTTTCCTCCACACACACATTTAGCCTGAAGCTACCACACAAAGGCTTTACAAATTCTAACAGTGTGAGAAAGAGTACCAGGCTACCTTGCTGCTAAGTATCTCAGCTGGACCCTTTCCAATGCTTTAATCAGTTCCTGATTTAATCACCTTTAACATCTACGCTTTGCTGACCAGGTGACCTTCAGGAAGAGCTGGTGAAGGTTGGAATAATCCCATCACTGGTCCGAATCTTAACTGACTATGCAGAGAGTGAACCCCTTGTCCACGTTGCTCTATTGGCCTTGTACAATCTTGCAGACCTTGGTAAGTAAGGTCTTCTTGTAAAGTTTTTTAAACCTTTTGCATTGTAGAGCAAGATATCATCTCCACACTGTCACTGCATTTCCATGCCCATAGGTCTGTGGGCTTTGTTTTGTTTTTCCCTTTGCTTTTGGGGTGGGGCAGGGGTGGTGTTTTTCTGGGCTTTGTTTTTAAAACACTACTGATACTTAATCAGGAACTGGCCACAGTATCTAGATTGGAGCAATAACTACTCTTCTATAGAGTAGCAGCAATTACTGGCACTACATTAAGACAATTAAGTTTTAACAGACAGCTTTTGACCCCTAAAAAAGAGATGGCATAACTTCATATAATAAATTGAAAATTTCAGCTACTTCAGAGATGGTACATTAAAAGCCTGTTTATTAAAATCTCCTTTCTATTTAATAATTAAGTTTCCATACCTTACTGAAACAGCTTCCATTTCCATTTACACAATTTTCAAAGCAAAAGCATCTCCACTGATTTAAAATACATTTGCCCTACTTTACACGAGTTGTGAGTAGCAATGGAAGAAAATGACCAAGTACAAAATTATTACCACTCTCTATATGTGGTCTGGCTAAAATTCGATCTACTGCTTCCTGCTTTCAGGGGGAGATGCAGGGAAGGGGACATGGTATCACACTGTCACATTATTCTCTAAGTAGGTCTGTCCTTATTATATCTCTTATATTATTCAGTATACTCCATTCAAATGTATTTTATGTCAAATAGTGGCAAGTTTTGCTAACACACGTTTGGGATCCCAGCAAAAGTAGAAACACCTAATCAAGGTAAAAGAATATACTATAGCAGCCTACTGACATATGCCAATGACACACAATGACACTTTCTTGTGTTAAATAATCACACTACAGATGGATTTGTAAGAGTCAATGAAATTAAGCCAGGATTAATTTGACACCTATGAGGTCTACAGGAATTACAGAAAAACAGTTAAAGAACTTGGGGGGAGAAGGCATAGAGTTCTGCTGTTTCAGTCCTGTCCAAAGAAATAGAGGAATCTGTAAGAACAGAAAAAGCTTTCAAAAACAGTGTCTAATCACTTCAGATCATAGGGAGATATGCTCTAAACACTTAATCAAATGAAGAAACATTCAAAATCCTGACTCTGTCCCATACACAGATTCAGCCAAGGAAGCTCTAAGCATGACAAAAGTTGCTGAACAGCTGGTGAAACAACTTAGGAGAGCAGAGAGCCATGAGAGGCTAGAAATTGTCTTTGAGGTCCTGCAAGCACTTGCAGAAAATGGTAAGGCTCCTTTGGGTCTGGGTGGAACAAGGGCAGACTGGGTATTGAACTGGTTTAAGCTATGGGTTCCAAGTTTGCCATGGGATCCTGCTAATGGAACCAGGAACCCTTTCAGGTGAAATAAGCCACAAGGACATGCAAGATCCTGGCCTGAACAACACGGTAACAGGTGAAACAACAAAAAAAAAGGAGGGAGAGAGTAGCATTCCACCACATTACAGTAGATCCAAAAGACCGCAGATTCAAACTTATTCTCCATCGTGGGTAAGAGGAAAGCGGCAACACAGATCGTGTATTTAATTTAAAAACATCAGAACAACTGGGTACCAGTTCAATCCCTGTTTAGGCCATTTAATTAACAGGTGGAGTCACTGCTCCTTGTGGGTTCCTTCCAGCTCAGAATATTCTGTGATTCTGTGAAGATGTGTACTCTAAGCAGCACTGCAACAAGCACTGACACTACTCCACTAAAAATATCTAGGTATCTGAGACAGATTTTAAAGACATGAAAGCTCATGACTGGCAACACAAATGTCAAAGACCAATGCAGGAAGCTTTGCTCATTCTGCCTTGGTGTCATCCTAGCTCCAGAAAGCTGTGACAAACAACCAAAACAGTGACTGCACCTGGAAAAAGACTAGCTAAAGTTCAAGGATTTAGCTTTCTAGTTTGAAATGCTTCCACAAAGAGACAAGAAGTTTGTAATGTGCTTTTACTGTGATCTCTACAGATGCTCTGAAAGTGCAGTTGGTGGAGGCAGGTGTGCCAGAGGCACTGTCTGAAATCCTGCTGAGGCTCCAAGGCAGCTCACAAGCTGAAGACACATGCATTGTGAAGGCTGCATCGGATCTCATTGTCTCTCTGCTTCTTGGAGGTAAAAAAGGGAATATTACAGGCCAGGTACATAAAGAATCAGCATCCAGAAGTCCCTTTAGCAGAGGAGTTGCCATCTTCTCTGTTGCTTTCTTTTACCTAACAGGGACCCATCCACAATCTCTTTCATCATCCATGTAGGAATCCTTCTGGGGCACCATGTTTTCACTTCTATAGCCTAGAGCCCAGTGCTTGTGCTGCCATGCTTCCCTTCAGGCACCTACATGTGTTGTCTCAGGTCTTCTAAAACCCCTGTGGCTGTCCCTGTGCAGAGCACAAAAGCCACACATAGACACCTGAGCCATTGGAGCTGTACCTGTGGCTATAAGGTCACACCCTGCTTCTGCAACTTTACTTCCAAAGCTGGCTCAAGAGCCAATCTTAAATTTGAAGCTAATCATCAGATTGAGTTGCAGGGTATTGAACTAGTCCCCCATTCACTACTCCAAATCTGTTATGTACTTTTGAGTATCTGGATTAGCAAACGAGATGTAGCAACTTCTTGTAGTCCAAGTTCTGCATCTATCTATTAGGAACAGACTACACACACTGCTGACCCAGATGTTTTACTAAGACTTTAAGCTGATTTCAGGAACAACACAAAAAGGCTCAAGACCTAACAGCAATTTTTTTTATCTTGCTGCTATGCTGTATTTTGGGTAATACAGATTAAAAAAATAAAACAGCAAGAACTGGACACTTACACTGCATCCCACTACTCTCAACCCCAAAACAATCAACATAAAGGTCTTAAATTATTAATCTTAACAACAATCTAAGTCATCGCTTAATGACAGAACAGTTCAGTTTGGAGCTAGTTATAACCAGATAGGACATATTCTCTATTTCTCTCAACACAAACAAGTACATACAGAAGGTTTTTGCTAAAGGTTCTGGCATCATCTCACAACATGGACACTTGCACCACATCCAGACACTTGTAGCTACCAAGACAGAGGCAATGCCTATTGCTAATTTTACAAAAGAAATTGTAAGGTTGGTTATTCTCTACCCTTCAAAGATGGAAAGCCACTGTTTGTGAGTGCAGAGAAAACCAGCACTATCAGATTTCACTGCTCCCTGGTTCTGAAACAGTTACATTCTTTTCTGCAGACTGGAGACTTGCATGCTGTTAAGTTATAGATGCTAGTGATACTAAAGTAATTTGAGAGCCATAATTGTGAAAAATGGGGTGATCAGGTAGACAGGCTTTTGCACTTTTCTTTTTCCCCAACCTTATTAGAGGGGAGACTCTGGAAATATTTCATGGGGAATATATTTTTTAGAAATTAAAGAAAAAAACCAACAAAAAAACCAAAACAAAAAACCAAAGCAACAACACCACACAAACAACCAACCCAAAAAAACCACCCCCACACTGTTATTGATGTTTGAGGTTTTAAATCACTTTTATGAAAGACAGGGTTACTCAGACACATTGGTGGAGGGGGAGATATCTCTAGAAAAGCCATTTTATCTTTCAATTCCTATTATAGAAAGCAATGAGCCTTTATACTATGCAGAGGGAAACAGAGAGATTCTTATAAGCAGACTCCTGGAAGGCATGCTGTGCTCAATCCATCAGCAAAAGATCCCCATCACACTTCCTGTCCTTTCTCACTGATAGCAACTGTGCTGCCTTCAATTAACAAAACTGCTCAACTTTCTGCACTAGTAGGTGCTTAATTATTATAAAAGATTCCCTCACATCTATCTCAATGTTGGTTTTGTTGGGATTTTGTTTAAGCAAGCTATCATCCACACATCTCTTCACCTCCACCTCACAACCTTTCTAGACTGCCTTTCTTCCTTGCCTTCTACCCAGTTCTGAATCAGCCATTGTGCCTCATGGCTCTACAAAGGCCACAGAAGTGCCCCCAGTGCCTCTAACTGGCTATTTCAATTTACTCAGCTGAATGCCTTGCTTTGTCCCTCACTCTTCTCCCCCCATCTTCCCCACAACTGCATTAGATGTTTCATGTGGAAGAGGAGAATAATCCCTCTCATGCCTCACTATGTGCCACTGATGTACGCACAGCTTTTTATCTGAGAGAAAAAATCCTACGGAAATCTGATCTCAGCATCAAATGACTTCTAGGCAGTGAAAAGATGACAGACAGCTTTTGCAGCTATGAAAAGTGGCTGTTCCTATCAGACTTTAACTATGAGCCATTAAATTGAATGTTCTGCTGCTATCCAAGCAAAAACTCCACAGGAGAGAAAAGCAATTTGGAGCTCTGTGACAATCAAAGCAAGGCAACCACTAATGGGCTCTGCCTATTTGCACTTTACTACATAAGGGAAAAAAAAAAATGCTCTGACATGCTACAGTTTGAGAGGTGGGGGGGGAAGAGAGAAATTAGGTTCAATTAAGGTTAGTCTATATGAAGATCAAAATATTTTCCCTGTGAAATTTTATCAGGCCAATAGAGGTGACCTATTTCTATGGAACTTGTTCCTAAAGTAGACTGGGCAATTTTTCCTCATAGACTCTGATCTCCAAAGATTAAGACCGGGCAAGTGAACACTTGAAGAATGATAAGCAAAACCATCAGCTTTTCAGAATGTAGGCATAAAATGGTATCAAAAGAGTTTTGCATGAGCAGAATTCCAAGTATTTTACAGACTGACAGTTCTCTCAGGAAAATATCCAATTACATTTTATAAGCATTTGACAAATTCTTATCTAACATATGTAAGAATAGAGAGGAAAAACAGGCTACTAAGTGAAATGTTAAGAGATGAGAGGAATAATAGGCACTTGTTCAGGAGACAACATGTTCAAAGGACAAGAGTGTCTATGACTTGGAGGTGGAAATAACATCCAAACCAGCAAAGGTGTTAAAATTACTGAGGCCCTTTTTACATGTTAAACATACAAAAATTAGAAGTCTGTACACCTCAGTCTGTAAATTCAGGTAGAACCATAATAAGTACTAAAGCTACTTTTGGCCAGACCACGTATTTGCCTGAGGTGTGTACAGCTCTATGGATAACTCTTTAGTCCAACTGAACATGTAGTCTATTTAGTGTTCACACTGTTTTGCTATTTTTTAAACTAACAGCTTTCATAGGTTAGAGAACAGCAATAAGGACATGTCCACGTGTGTCAGGCATGTATTTCTCCTGAGGTATAACAAACTGCATAAAGGAAAACACAGAAAATTATTTTCCAAATGGCACCTTCAAAACAATTCCTTCAGAAAGAATGCCATCTGTAGCATGGAGGGTTTCCTTATGCTCTTTAGCAGAATTTTTCCATTTCCTAACAAGGTGAACTGAGCAGCTTCTGATAACAAAGCTGCCACCTGTATAGAGCCCAGTTCTCCAAGACAGGAGACATAGAGACATGCACTGGCAAAATACTGCACAGCATTGCTGGGCAAAGTGGTAGCTTTTTGGAATGGACAAATCTGCTCCTTCACCGGGATTAAATAAACCCGATCTCTCCAGGTCAGGTCAAATTTTCCTACCTTTATATGAGTGCAGCACCAATAAGACCTTTCATTCCAGAAAGTGTGTTTCTCAGAAGAGATAAGAAAAACGTAGCTCTGATACTTTCAAGCAGCAGTTAATGATAACTTATTTCACAGAAAATAAGGAATAACAGCAGTACAGAACTAGTAATCAGATTTACCACTGGTGGATAACATCCCTGTTTCATAACAGTGTCTTAAATCAGTAGAATAGTGAAATAAAAGGAGTGTTAAAGCTATCCTGGGGAGAAATGGAAGATGCCACTGTTATTCTACTACACAGAGTGGAAAATACAGCAGCACTGAGGAAAACAAACAAACAAAAGGACTGGAAAACCTATGGTTTTGAATTTGACAGGGCTTGTCCCTTGAAAACTCTCTTGAACTAAACTTTACTGGAGTCTGTCTCAGCATCAGTTTACAGGTAGCTGATGCTCACTTCTCTCTAGAGAGCTGAAGGTTGCAAAAAACAGTGCAAAATCTCTAGTCTTGATCTTAGCAAGATGTGAAAACAGCCAAAGCAGACTCCCTGAATTCTGAATTGGCATTATCATTGTGTTCCTTACCCGTCTCACCTGCTTGGTTCTGCCCCTTTCTTCAGATGGCAACTGCTTGCGCATGGTCCAGCTGGGAGTCATCCACCAGCTCCTGGATCTGCTGGAGAAACACGTCCAGAGCGGGGACACCTCTGTCCAACAAGCTGCGCTCAGTGCCCTGCAGAACCTCGCCATTCCAGGTACAGAGTCTGAAGAGCTCTTAGAAATTCTTTGTAAAGATGGGTCATTTGTGCAGCTCTGTCCAACTCACCAGTGC
Organism: Rhipidura dahli; assembly: GCA_013399225.1. NCBI lineage: Eukaryota > Metazoa > Chordata > Aves > Passeriformes > Rhipiduridae > Rhipidura > Rhipidura dahli. Next base: position 652,520 of record VXAC01005349.1, read on the forward strand.
CAGTCCCTTGTGTTTTGAGGGGCAATCAACCTTCTCCCCCTCCCCTGCAGGAACACATATTGGAATAATTCATCAGGACCTCCTCATCTACATAAAGATTTTAAATATCATAAAATGTAATCCCATTACCAGCTATTGAAATTGTTTCATATTAATAGCATACAGCAGCTCAAGACAAAAAAATCAGAACAGGGTTGATAACTTAAAATACAAAGTATGAGGTGGAGATACCTGGTAGGGATGTCAGACTTTCTCTTCTATAAAGCCAATATTCCTTGCTACATACAGCACTAGTAAATCTTAATGTTCTTTGAAGATGCATTGTAAAAAGCTCAAATCTGAATCATAAAATATCAATATATCAATACAGAGCATTGCGATTATCTGTTCTGTTCAAGTATATTACAAACCATTTTAGAACTTTCCAAGTGTGTGAACACTTGAAATGCTATTCCTACACTGCACTTTTCCTCATCAATTCATAAAAATATCTGTAATATCTGTTAGATATTCTCTAACAGAAATACAACACTTCTAGAAACACAAGCTCTATCACTTTCAACAATATAATCTGATACCTGAAAAAAAAAAAAAAAAGAAAAAAAAACCACTGAGTGGAAATCCATAAATTTGACTTAAATATGGGTCAACACTTGGAAACAGACACAGAACTACTCTTCAGTTCAAGTATTGATCTTAAAAGAGAACAGATGCTTACAAAAAAAATTGAAAAAGTCATTATGGTCTAGTAAAAGGAGTCAGTCTGTGCTACTGAAAAACAAGGACATTAAGAGCAAGTTACTTAATAGGGTCTGCCTCCCAATTTGCCCAATAAAAGGATGAGAGATATAACAGTTATCTTTCTCATTTCCCTGTTCAATCTTCCTCTCTACTCCCCCGAAAATGCATGCAGAAATGGGGAAAAAATTGCTCTGGAGGAAGCAGCTTTTGGCAGCACAGTTAAGCAGCATTAAGACTCCTTCCAGACACACTTCTTATTATTACCAGGGATTACCACACCAACCAGTGGAGCAAAGATGCAAAAATGAGGAGAGGGAAGCACAGAAACAAAGGCATGAACAACAGGGGATCAGTGAGCTCAAATACGAAAAGAAAACCCATTTTCAAGAAATACAGCTGGGTAAATCACATCTGCCCCCCCAGTTCAGTTAAGATGAACTAGCACAGAAAGGCTTCCTCATGTGAGCGGGCAAGTGGATGGATAATGTATTACAACTAGAAAAAGCAATGTTGTCTTTTATGTACTTTGTTCTGGGCAGACCTAAGATCAAAATTAACCAATATAACCCAAGAGCAATTCCTAGGAAAGTTTTAGCCCAAAAGAGAAGTCTATAAATAATCAGGTAGTCCTAATTTAATTTCTGAGCTCTCTAACGAGTTGGACTTCTCGCTAGAAGCCTAACACAGCACACAACTCCTAAGTTATATCATATCTACATTTTCATATGTTCATGTCATTACTGAGCCTCCCACCAACATCTCTTTTCCATTTTCTAGTTGTCAGCAAGGTTCAGATGCTGGAGGAAGGTGTCGGGGAGCGGATCGAGACACTTCTAAGATCAGAGAGTCCTCCTGTGCAGTTTAAACTCCTTGGAACACTGAGGATGTTAGCAGATGGCCAGGGTAGGTACCAGCTCATGTTCACTGAGAGCAGCTGTCAACTCCCCTCCTCCCTTACCCCGCAAAACAACGGCTGTGCAAGACTATGGGCTAAGTGTCCTCCTAACCTAATTCCACTCAGTCTGGAGAGCTTCCAGCAGAGATTACTGCCAGAGGCTGCACACTTTCCAGACTGACCCAGTCAGCTTCAGAGGTAGTTGAGAAACAAACCACACAGAAAGAATCTACAGGAGTTGGTGAGAACGGGCAAAGGCCTCCAAAGAAGATGTTTTTCACCAGAGATACAGCAGCAAGGCATGAGTATGATGAAAAAGAGCCAGGCTGTGGTGTCAAATCACAGGACAGCAAATCAATAAAGAACTAGAAAACACAAAAGGAATAAAGGAAGCTGGGTTGGAGAGAGGCAGGAGAAATTACCAGTCTTTCTATACATGTTGGCAGTTTCATCTTGCTCATGTGGCTCAAATGTTGAATTTACTTTGCATGTTAATGTATTGGATTATCTACTTGCACTTCATTCAGTTTAACACAGAGGGGAACATACAAAAGCAACAATAATCTTTCTGTGCACATCACTGCATTTTGACAAACATGCCTAATGTCGGAATTACATTAAGATCTACTTCAATATCTTAATTTATCCTTAGGCTTACTTAGCTCTTACCAGAGCATGACACAAAAACAAGCATTGTGGGGTTTGGTATCTTCTTTCATATTGCCAGAGCAGCTGCTCTAGAGCACTAATCAGTACTGATCTTTTGATATGCAGGAATAACATCAGTAAAGTCAAAACCACAACAGTTATGACCATTTTGTGATGTGAAGTAACGACTGACATAGGACAGTTGCAGACACCACTTCATTAATTAAATGGAAGAGGATAAAACCTCACTCTCCTGCACTCCATGCTGCTTTCAATTGCACTATTGCAGACACCACTTAATAGGACAGCTACTTGCATCTTTTATCAAATTAATACGCACAACAGAAAATTTAGATCTGGCCCTTCTATTATTTTGCACTACTTCCAGTCCAGTGAAAAGCTGCTTGCACTTATATTTCACTGTAGTAGGAAATGAATGTTACAAGATATACAGAAACCTAGCATCTTCTTGCTCTGAGGCTTTGAAGAAGTCATTGTAAGGTCATTTCTCCAAAGTTGCATTACAATTGTGACAGAGGAAAGCATTTAACATTTGAAATTGAGATGTCAAAGTAACACAAATCTAAATTATCAAACACTAAATAATTTTTTTTTATTTTATTTACCGGCTCTAATACAAAGTTGGAATTTGACACAAGGTACAACTTCTGAATCTGAAACAATATAATTATCAAAATGAAAAGTAGAATAAAATACGTAGGAGATTCAATGTTTATCCATTCCCATCTATGAACACACAATGCTATGACCTGTAATTACCTCCTATTGTGTTTACCCATTGCCCTTAATTATATCAGCCTGAAACTCTTATGAACCCACATCTACTAAGAAGTCCACAGTAAATTAGTTAATTGCCTTATCTAGTACAAATTCATTACTCTGACTATCAGCAGGCATGCTGAGGCTTACAGACTAAAAGACGTAGGTTTCTTCCTAACCATGGAAAACTGCAGGCAAATCTGTCACCTTCATTACTCTGAAGAGATGTTAACTCCTGGTTCTTCCACCATTTTCCTTCAGAGGAGCAGAATAATTTGTGCACTTCAATAGCCAAAGGACTTTTGGCACAACTGAAAGTTCAATCTTATAAAATGACAAATTTGAATAAATTGTAAGTTTAAAGGTTTTCCTGTTAAGAATAATTATCACGTTTTATCTCAAAGAGCTCTACCTTTGCAACAAACCTCTTAAACTGGTTCCATCCTCCAGCCTCTTACTTCAACTTTTTGTACTAAACTGGATTACTGTGATCTCTGCAGACTAACAAGTAACACCTGACTAGAAACAAAAGTCTTGTGTTACAGGAGATAACACACAGGTAGCTGTGCAATGCCCTGTAACTCCTACCTCACAACAAACTATGGCAGCTAGGCTATAACCTCCCAGATTCCTGGAGGGATTTTGACCTGTGGATTGTTCCTTAGTTTTACTGGATGAATTAAAAAGCAAGTGTGTTTACTTCCCCATATCCTTCCACCAAAACAGGGTATAGACTAATTTACAGCTTCTGGGAAAAAAATCCAGAGCAATCATGTGGTTTACTGCCACTGACCTTCTGGTGCATGCTCCATTTGATCCTTCCAGCATATCTCAAAGAAATGCAACACACAGAGAAAGGGACAGGTAAAGGAACAGGAGCAGGGTGATGCCTCTATCAGACCTATCCCTTCTGTTACAGATGTTTACATAATTAGAGTTCCACTTCTTAGGAAAAGTTATCTAGTGAGCTTTTTTCCAAATATAAACCACAGACAGTAATATTTCTAGCAAATCATGAGATAGCTTTCCTGAAACACAGGGGACTGCAAATTAAAAGGCTCTTCCACACTCAAGGGGAATTTCTGATGATGCCTTATACGTGGTTCAACACACATTCTTACGAGTCAGGTCATCCAATTACTGACACTGCAATTCTGCACTAAGGCTTGGCTTCCCACACTACCAACAGTAATGAATTATCACTGAAAGAGTGCAAACAGGCTTCCAAGAGCCCATGGTTACATTTGTGCAGGGCTCAAAGTGCAAGTGCAAACTGCCAAGTGGGAGAGGGACAGGCCTCCTGAAGTACCACAAGAGAGTATTTGGTTCCATAGAAAGCTGCTTATTTTAAGCCCTACTTCAGCAGCCTCTTAAAAAGGATAGGTCTGAGGGAACAGCTTGCTTTGTCCTTCCCCTGCACAACTCCTTTGGTAAATATTTCCAAGATCCTTTAAAAGCCCAATGCTTCAGAGTTCTTAAAGGATGCTGAGTGCATGCATGGCCCTAGTTACTTACTTGCACATTCCTGAGGCAGGCAGACAGAGGTCTGATTTTGAATGATCTTGATGATGCTTTTCTCTTCAGCTGACGCAGCTGAAATCCTGGGCCATGACCCCATGCTGCTCAACAGGCTGGTGCAGTGGTGCAGTGGGAGTGACCACAGCGGCATCTGCGGAGAGGCAAACCGGCTGCTGGCATCCATCCTGCACCACAACAGATCCCAGGTACGAGAACTGCTGCTCTCATATGTTTCTACTTCATCCTTCTATGTTTAGATATTTTTAGAGCTTGTTGACATAGCTAGGAAATAAACAGCTCATACAACCTTACAATGAAAACCATGAAGGTTCACAGTAAAAACCTCTCTGGTCTGCCTCAATACCAGTAAGGGGGAAGTGGGAGGGGGGGAAACCTGTGCACTCTGTAAACCACAGACACCTCACAGAAACTAGCACCATGGCCACTTACCATCACTTGTCAGTATCAAGCCTGCTTGAGTAAGGCTTGGCAAATGGTAAGCAGGTAAAGCTTATCTATGCCCACAAATAGGTTTCAAATTTCAAATTAAAATGGTAAAAACAACCCACACCTGTCCTAAATGTCAGTCCTCCAGAAGCTCCAAAGAGCCCACTTACCCATGATGAATGAATCTGGCATAATCTTTACATGCTGGCATTTTAGAACAGCCTTCTGTCTTTTGTAAATTCTGCTATTACACACAGGCATCCAAACCATGCTTTACTGTGAGGTAGTGATTTAAAAACTGCTATAAACTAACTAGCTGCTATATTCACAGGCTTTGATAAAGCAAAACTAATTCTCACTAGTTTGATGACTTGAAATGAAACAGTGGAATAAGGACAAACTGAAACAAGACACTATATATATATATATATCTTAGAGATATGCATCTATATTTAATTCTAAGTATTGATATTCCAGGTAAATTAGACCAGCTCTAAGGAGACACATATGATCAGTGCCAAAAGCAGTGTTATCTCTAGTCTTTGAATATCATCAGTTTGCACTGCAGCAGGCAAGTAATACCCGTCTATTCAGAAGCTGAAGAGTGCAATCTCATTTGCCTCTCCATTCTACTGTATTGCTACGTCAGATTTCCATCTGTTTTACCTTTAACAGGAAGTGGTCAAAGCCATCCAGGCAGCACAAGGAGTGAAGCATCTGGTTTCCATGACAACAAGTGAACATGCTGCCATGCAGAACGAGGCTCTGACTGCCTTGGCAATAGCATCTGCAATCGATTTAGGTATTTTCCTCCTAAAAGAATTTATCTCTGCAAGATCCTCAATTATTCAGAAACATTGTCATGCTGTTAATTCTAGGTAAACATGTATGAAAAAACACGTTTCTTGTCTAGATTTAGCTCTTCAGCATGAAATAAAGGCTGGCAGCCATTCAGATCATAAAATCAATAGGCTTTGGGAATGGCCTGAAGGTTTTTTTTTTATTTAGGATAGAGTCAAATTATCATGCTGTGTGGACAGGCACTAGCTATTTGAGTAGCATGTTATGATGCTAGAAACCTACACCAAAAAAAAAGAGGGAAAGTAAAGGTGACAGAGATAACAAAAGATGGTCAAGGCTAAATAAAGGACATATTATATCCCTGAATAATCAATGAAAACTGTAAGTAGAGGAAATAACCTTAAGACAGACATGAGGAAAGAATAAAGCAGAAGAACAAATTAAAAGGCATTGTAGAAGCTGCAAATGAAGCAAATAAGGAAACTGTAGATTCAAATGACTTTTCCCTGAGCTTATTTTCAGAGTTAGCACACAATTTTTTTCAGATTTTTCCGCTATGACTTGAAAATGGGTCTCAATTTATTACAACAGACACCACAGAAATCTACAAACATCAAAAGGTGAATTGAAAAGAAAAATAAACTTGACATTTGTAACTTCCTATAGCAACAAGTAAAATTGTGAAGAGCCCATGTTATAGCTTTTCTAGCATTAGATTCTCAAATTCATTTGGCCAACTAATGTGAACCAAAACTTCTAGCACTGAATATTTCAAGTTTTCATTTATTATAAGGTTAACTTTATGCAGCCAATAGTAGACTGGTCCTGTCTTCAAGAATGAGGCCAGTAAAGAAATTCTGTACTGAAAAGAGTCCAGAAATTCTTCAGTACCAAAGGCAGATGCTCAAGACATCCCTGTACAGCCAATTTGAAATTAAGCCAGTCAGGAATTTTATTTTAAAAAAGCATATTCACTTCCTAGGTTTTTTTTTTTTTTTTAGATAACAGCTCAGGATTACTAGTTGTTTATTTATTTTTCAGAAACCCTTGAAGAATGTTTTAAGGAATCACAACTAGTTCAAAGCTTACACAAACTTTTACAAGATGATGATACTACTCCTGAGGTGAAATACAATTCAATGGGCCTTTTGTGCAGACTTCTTAATTCAGGTAACTTCATTTTAAGTTGTCTGTGATGGAAGGATGGATATTTGTGATGAAGACAAGTGTATTCTCTCACCAAAATATGCTGCCTGCAATGCTCCAGTGAATGAGTAAAGGATATTTTAGAGGTTCATTCTGTATTGATCACCAAAAATCATAGTCAAGTAGCTTCCTTCTTTATGAAAAGCTGATTTAACCATCAGTTGAATAAAACAAAAACAAAACAAAAAAAAAAGCCTTATTCTAGGGAGTCAGATGCATAATCAAGTCCCAAAATGGCAAAATTAGGGCCTTGGAGTAAAGGGATCTTTGTCCAACTTCACCACACACAAATGCCTGGCAGTCCCAAAGAATTTGTGTCCAAATTCTTGGTACACAGAGTCTGTACCATGCTCATAGGCAGGCACACATTTGCTCTGCCTGTGCTGTAAGCAAACCAAAGCTGAAATAAAGCAGCCATTTCAGCAGTGCTGCCTTCACACAGCAACTCTGAGTAATGCATATTATCAAGGGTATTATTTCAGTATCACTCCATGGTCAGGGAAGACTTAAAATGCTTCAGGCTGGATGGGACAATCCTGGCTGTGTAGCAGTACATGAAAACAACCACCTTGAAACCAGGAGCCCAAAGATCTCGTGGCAGTTTCTCACATCTTAACAAAAATTCACATAAATTGAAAATAATGATTGTACTTAGGCAAGGATGGATCACAAGGTGAGCTGCCTCTCAAATCCTGGAGCCACCCTGTATTGACAGACAAGCTGCATTTTGCAGTATACTCTATTTGATCCCTGTAGCCACACAGATATTGGAATAAGGCAAAGCACTTGCAGCTTTCAGTGCTACTATGAAGTATTGACATAACAGATGAGATCTATATGACTTTTTTCCAGAGATGTATATACTTAGCATTTTATAGACTAACTGGAACACTAAGAGTTGTCTTACTCGTGTGGAATGGTAGCAAAAAGCATACAGGCAAAAAAAGTGCCAGAAAATGTCCAGCTGTATTAGAATTTCAAAGTCTGGGGTTCTTCTGTTGATCAGTTCTTAGAAGTCAAACAGGAGGAAAAAACTTTTATCAGTCAAATACTTCCAATGGCTGAAAGAGTACCTATTGAAAAAAAAATGCTTTAATTAAAGTAGCTTATTATGAACAGCAAGTACTCCAAAATTTTATCTTATAACAACTGTTGGCAGCCACTATGCCATGGCAGGTAACTAAAAGTCACCGTTTCATCTCCCATTCAGGTGATCTGAGACAAGAAATAGAAGAGGACAAGATTAAAGACACCCTTGAGCGACTCTGCAGTCACAGCAACGCAAATGTGGTCAAGGAAGCCATCACAACACTACAGGTTTTGAGAGGAGAGACACCCCACTAACCTCCTTTCTCCCAGCTCTGCTGCTGAGGCAAACACCACCAGCTTAGCAATCCTTGCATTTGTCACAACCAACACCTGCAGCTCCTGCTTTGAAAGCTGTGTGTAAAAGCCCCTCATGTGCACATCTCTTTGGCCTGGTACCTGCACCACTGCTGCTCTTCACTGAGCACTAACACACAGCAATAGCAATAAGTCCTGTCAAGCAAATGGTGTTAAAAAACATCACAGGAGAAACAGCAGGCAATTACCACCCATTATACATTTTTCAGCTGCTTGGTTTTGTGAGATTAGGATACACACCTGCAATTTTTCTTGTATCAATGGGACTTTTAAACAATTATATAAAACTCTTGAGCTTTTATCATGCAACCTGAAACAGGAGTTGGATTAAATCCGCAGCTTAAATAATGCAAAGGGCTAACTGGCACCAGTTCAACCTCTGCACATTCTGAATCACACTCTGAGCTCAACTGTTAGGTGAACATGTTAAAACCAAAACTGTCTTTAAATGAACTCCCCCCTTCAGTCTCCAATTTTAAAGCTCATCTCTGAGATTTTACCTGCTCCTGTCACAAGTTGTATTCCTAAATATTTGAGGCTACAGTCTTGTCCTGATTTCAGAGTTGCATGTGCTATAACCCAGAATGAGACTCTGCAGAAGCAAAGTTTACAAGAAGCTGCAGTCAGTGAACATACAGTGCTTGCACAAGACACAAAAATAAAGCTGGCTAGAAATTACAAGTGGGCAGGGGTGAGGATGTGGAGGCAGCCATTATCACCCATAAGAGAAACTGCGTTTAACTTTAGATAACAAAAAAAAAGAGTAGTAAAACAAATGTCTTTGAACATTTCTGTGGAATCCTTTTGTATCTAAAAATGGTCACGAGATGAGAAGGTAACGGATTCTATTCCACAACTTGTTCTTATGGGAACTTTTTGAAGCAGTTGAAGGTATGTGGCAGAGTCACGTTGTCCAGACCTAGGAGATCAAATTCAAAACCATATAGTGCTAGAGACTGAAAAGCTTGGGAGCAATTACTTGATTTTTAGCCAGCAGAAAAGCTACTGAGAAAAAAATAAACAAGCACTGATCTTCAGAAACCTATTGAAAAGCCGACTGTATTTAGAAGTCAACAAGGCCTTGTTCTCAAACAATTTGAGAAAAACTGGCCTGTATCTGCAAACAAACATGACAACTTCATTCCTGCAAAAGCTTTCCCACTTGCAAAACCCAGTAACACTACTGAACACACTACACTCATCACCAAGTATCACTCTCAGGAGTACTCTTGAGAAAGGGAATTTCATAAAACCACCCCAGGCAAGTGCCACTTGCGGGGGGAACACACAAGCAGGTTTTCACCACATAACAGAAGAAAAACAGCTGTTCTAACTTCTTTGATGTCCAGAGATTTAATAGTTACTCTACACCACTCTGCAGCTCTTCACTTCTTCATTGCTTTCCATTAACACTGCAGAGAAAAGCATCCGTTTTACCTATTATTCAACAGACCAAACTGAAGAGAAAACATGTCAAGAATTAGTTTCAGCAAAATACAAAAACAAGCACACCAGGACCTTCACCATTTCTGAGTTATCCACAAACTGCAGTCTCAGTAGCCAGTCTAAACACCTTAGAGAATGAAACACTAGTGACTAGAAGCAACAAATCTTAGGAATCAAACTCCAGGAGTAGAAAATATTAAATTTTATTTAATCAAATTTAAGGCTTGAGAAAAAAATATATTGAAAGTCACTCAGAAAAGCCATCTCAGAAGAGGAGACAGAAGCTCCCTTTCCAATGGCTGAACAATGGTCAAGCGGCATGGCGATGCACAAGCAGTAAGGGGAAGAGAGAGGGAAGGATGTAATGGGGAGAGACAAAACCCAAGGCAATTCTACACAGAAACCAATCGCCACATCAAGCTCCATGCACTGGAGGCACAAGTCTGTCCACATGGCACTGCATGAGGTCACCAAAGCTTAAGACCTCTTGGGAAGAAACATTCAGGTTTTCAAGAGGTGACCCAATGTCCTTCGGTCACTGCACTTTTTTCAGTGCTTGTATTCACCCTCCTCTTCATGTACAGGGAAACTGTGTCCAAATGCAGGTATATTACTAGAAACAGGCAGTTGCACAGTCAAACAGACTGACAAACACATAAGTTGCTTAACGGAAATCAATTGTGCTCATTTCTGAAAAATAAAAGTCATCGCATTTAAGTTGGCTTCTCCCAGTCCAGTTCTTCAAGTCTGACCTCATTTGACATCCTCATTAAAAACCTTGGTTCCACTGTAGTGTTGGTGAAGTTGTTCCAAAGGCAACAGCTGAAATCTTAACATCGACAGTGTATCAAACCTCGCAGTGAGATCACTGAATTATTTTCCTTTGAGGCTTTAGAGGCAGGCTCACATGCAGCTGCTTTTACTGACAAGACTTTTTTTTTGACCATAACCTAAATCTTTCACCATGAAGTCACTGCAGGTCCACAGAGAAGGTGCTAAATAAAACTAAATAGAAAGTATTTCCATTACAAGCCTGAAATTACACTAGCCATGTATGGGGGTACTTCAGAACATAGAGAAGCAAAACAACCTAGAGTCCCAGGGTTTTAAAAATTATACTGAATAAGCACAAAAAAGTTCATCCACAGTGACAAAAAAGAAAAATTACTCCATGAATTTAAAGATCCTCAAGTTGAACTTCTATTTCAGTTCCAAATAACTGAAACACTGATACCAAAGCTGGTGTTAACATGGCCAAAGCCATTAAGAACAAACTGTGGAAATAAAACACTTCAGTTGAATTCTGTTTTGCATACAAACAGTACTTCAAAAGGAACAAGTATTACTTTGTCTTCAGGTAACTTGGTAAGATTTGCAGACCCTGGAATCTGTAATGCTGGCTCCTGTCTGCAGCTAATTTCAGTGCATGAACTCCGCAGCCATCTTTGACACCAGGATGAATTCCTTCCTAGCTTTAGGAGCTGACAGTACCAAAAACTGGCAAAGGGAAATGTACTCCCTAGCTGGCATTTTCAATGCACTGTTTTATGAATAAGAAGTTACAAATCAGAAGCATCCTTCTCCAGTTTTACATATATCAGATTATTACACATAACCTTAACCAAGTAAGTTGGTTGATGAGGTGCTGCAAAGTTTCAAGCACCAGAATTTAAAGCCAAGTTTGCTGGATGCTGCTCTTCTGCTTGCCAAATCATAGTACAATCCCACATTTCTTGCTGTTCCTCATGGACCAGATTGAACAAATGAGTAATGTAGACCTCAAATTCAAGGCTTTACAGAAGAAATGCCTCTTGCTCTCCCTCTCAGTGATCTACTGCTACTGTTTTTGCTTGTTGTATGCCAAAGTTAAAAGTCACAGTGTACTTCCAGCCATTTTACTTTCAGGTTTTCAGATGAGTTAATAGCTGACTATCATCTGCTACTGTAAGGAAATCAGCCATCCTTAGACAAGCTTCCTTTTCCTGTTGTGTCTCAATCACTGGCCAGAAAAAGAACTCTGAAAGCTGAAGTACACGTAAGGACTGTCTGAAGTGCTTCACAGATTGCAAGCTAGAAGGATGTCTGGACAATCAACCAAACACAAAGATTCTTACTGCTGATCAACTTTTGCCAGTGAAATGTTTGTTAATACATGCATCATAATAGAAAAAAAGGATATAATATATTTAAAAGTTTGGCTTCCAAAGAAAGCCATATACTTTCGAAATACAAGTATTAAATTCTTCAGGCACACTAAACGTAGTAAAATAGTATAAAAATAGATACTTTTCTAAAATTCACCCTGTGTTAGGCACTGTAAATGAACCTGCTCTCCCTGAAAAACCTGGTATCAGTGGAAGCAGTAAATGATGTTAGTTATAAGATCCACAGTAAATCTGACAGCCACAGCTACTTCCAAGAACTTTTCAGCCACATACCTTTACCTTAAAGCTAAGGATACAACAGCAGTCTTATAGAAAAGACTGGAACTCCTACTGAACTACAGATCCATCTACTAACCCCCATAAGGGAGGGCTGGAAGAAGAGTTTAGTTTTCTCTAGATTCAAATAAAAACCCTGACATAAGAAGAACTAGTTAAGCTTTGAGTAGAAAATGACTGAAGAAATCATTCTGGTTCACTGCATGTTGATTCACATTTGCACCATGAACCAGGCAGAACTGATGATTCAATAGCTTTGTAGAAGACTTAAAAACTCAATAACTTAATCTTTTGCTAAATCTGTACTTCCTTACTTAAAAACATATTTCAGTAAGGATTAACACAGAATTTGTAAGTCTTTCATGAGTCCTGGTAATGGAGACTTATGAAGATCAACACAGTGGTTGTGAGAGAAACAAAAGCCATCAACAGCTAGCACAGCCTGCTTGCTACCTACTGAAACAAGCTGCATTTTGAAGTGTATGCAGATAGCACTTTTTAAAGATATTACTGATCATTGAAAGGATAAGCATTTTTAAAGAGGTTTTTCTTCTATAAATAAAGAATATTTACATTATTCTCAGACAGGAAACAGCATGAGAGCTTTACACCCTCTTGCCTATAATGGAGATTTGTAAATGGAGATTTGTAATGGAGATAGTCAGATTTTTCCCATCCTGGGAACTGGCTTGCATTTTTCAAAACAGAGTGGGGTTTGCACAACCGAAAATCAATTAAATATCTAGACAGTTTGTGATTTTTTTTCCCAATTTCCAGTTATGGTTGCTGGATATCTTGCCAAAAATGTCTGGATAAGTCCACTGTAGAGATTAATAAGATTGCAAGATTCTGAAGAAATCAGCATGCGACATTTGAAAAGATTACATTTTAAGACAGATGACAGGAGTGAGGACAGGACAATCTTCATAGCAATCCTCCAAGAAAAGGGTTTACAGCAGTTTCATGTCTCCCTGCTACAGTCTTTAAAATCTGTTCTACCAATGACTTGGGAAATTCCATTTCTTCCTTAGAGATCAACGCTGGTGCAACTGAGTTGTCTGGTTAGAAAAAGGTACACAGTGTGCATTTGGCGATTTTTTTTTTTGTAACAGCTTCTGACAAAAAGCATGAGCAGGGAAAAAAATCCACATAAGGCTTTTAACAACAAGAGTATTTCATGGTCCATGCATTTCTTCCACCTTGGTGTCCAATCAATAACCTTAAAATATATTGTTTTGCAACATGTAGCCGCTTACGTATTCAGAAGGCATTACTCGCTTTTACAGCTTCAATATCAGAAATCAATGTCCTGGCTAGGAAAATCCCAAAAATCTAAAAAGATAAAAAGAAAAAAAACCATTTGTGAGATAAACTTGTAATGTACCAGTCTGCAAGATGTTTGTTTGCAGATTCATATATCATTTCATAGCCAAGATCATCCATCAAAGCATAGCTATTACTAAGATGTAATAAAGGCAACAGAACCTTGCAGGTAATACAACGCATGAGAAAGATGCTTTCATGTAAAACTTCAGCAGCATTCACAATAATAAGCTTCCAGATGCCCCAGAGCTGGAAGAAATCCATTCACCCACTAGGTTTGAGTGTCATAAACACCCATGCTTGCCTATTGCTAAAGCTACAAACCATTTTCATTCGTTCCACAACTCAGAAAACAATCCAGTCAGTTTTCAAATCAGTTTTAATAAACACAGACAGACTGTACAATTACCTGTACTAAAATGAAATTATTGTCACAGACAGCAGTAACAGAAGTCCCAGATTTCTCAGAGACATTTAAATTTGAAATTTTAACATTCATGTCAGTTCTCAGGGAAATCTTCCTTTACAAATTGGGGATAAATTTGTAACTCAGCAAATTTCCTGAAATGTTCTTAGAAATAATATAAAACTTAGAAATAATATAAAACTGAAGTTTTGGAAAGCTAGAAAATTTCATTTAAACGTAGTCAGGTTTAAATTCTCAGTCCCACCATGAAATAGTTTAATGCACAAGAAAGACCCAATTGGAAAATACAAGTAACTGAAAGTGGTTTCACAGAGACTAGGGACGTGAATAAAGAACAATATTGTCAAGTTACTGTCACGAACACACTGCATTTCTCAAACTCATGGAAGCATTAGCCCTAGATGGTGATACAAAAATATCAAACCCTAAGCTACAGAGGGCACTATTACCAGGGCTGGAGAATGGTATTTTTCCAGCACTCTATACTCAACTCTTGTCAATTACATGGAAAATATTTTCTGTAGCAGATTTACAAGTTTTTTATTTCCCACTGAAGTGAAGGAATTTCACAGCAGAGAAATTAATGTAGTGCAAACAATTGCCACAATGAAAGCAGGATCCACCTTGACAGCAGCAATCTAACATGCTTTACTGGAAATTTTAGCTCTCTCTTTGATGTACCAAGCATTGATGAGGTAACAGAAGTCACAGCAACTCTTTCCTCTGGTTCTGCTAACATCACATTTGCAACCTGGTCACCTATTTCCCTGCTATTACATTCCCAACCTTTTTGAGCAGCATCCTACACCCACTTACAGATGGCTGAGGTAACCTTAACATGGAGGACAAGCTTGTATCTTAGGCATTTCAGTTTGTGATAGAAGGCTGGAGTTCGGATCTACTGGAGCAGACAGCAGATTTGCCTCCTCCTTCACGACCATGAAACACAAGTAATATTTTATATAATAATCACATATTATATATGACTACATTAATATTACAATATATATAAATTATCACACACTGTAATAATTAATACACTGTATTTCTATAATGACCTTCACTGCTTTGAGCAACAAGTATTTTCACACTAACTCCCCTTTACTATAATTGCTGTTTCTGCCACACTCTTCTCGTAACTAAAAAATTCACATTCAAGATAATCATTTTACCTCTGTCCATAACTCCTTTCACTTTCAGCTGGTCTGTATCTGCAAACATGACATTCTTTTCAAAGAACCATAGTAACAACTAACCTGAAGCAGTGAGATAGCTATGAAGACACCTGCAACGATGTAGATATTTCGGGGCAACCAAGCTTCAAGCGCATGAATACACCCTTTGACAAAAATCTGATCATCCCATTGACTTTTGCTCTGAATGCATAAAGGAAGAAGAATATTACTTTTCTGCTCAAGGTTATAGTAAGGTCAATCACATGATCTAGCTAAGCTAATGTTTTGTCACTTTTGCAGTAAAGTTTTAAACCACACTTCAAAAATACATATCTGAATCAGGGAATGCCAGACATTGATATTTGTATCTTCCTGAAAATCCTGTTATTAGAACACTGTAGAATTACCAGATAATAGATTAGCAGACAATTGATGGCCAAATTAGCAGATAATAGATCACCAGTGTTAGACTATTAAAACTGATAATTGAAATGCACACTTGAAATCCAAGCCTTATCCCCTTTTTGAAACACACCTTTCCCTTCACCAGTTTTAACACTTGTTTTCTCTACCCTCCCACAGTCCAAGCTTTAAATGAAAGACAATGTCTACCTTGCTCTACTTGTAATATGATGTACCACAGTCAATTAGTTCCTAGAATTTTGAGCTGACACATCTATCAGCAATCCCACCATTTTTATAGTTTTTTCTGTGCAGGCACGGAACATGACAGACACCTTACCTTCTTTCTGATATCATAGCCACACTGTGTATTCACAACTTTTTGCTGCAAAGCAAAAGAGATCTTAAATAAATCAATTGAATTCTACTCACTTCTGTTCACAGCAAGTTTTACTATCTTTTATATTCATAAAGGTATCAGAATCAGAATGGTTGTCAGAGCCAACCATTTTAAGAAGCACTTTTAGCAAAAACAAGCAAAGGCCTAGCAGAACACAAGAAAATTAATGACAAAGCAAAGATGTGTACTAGCAAGATGATATCCTGCACTAGAAATCTCTCAGCTGCTTTATCACTCTGGCATTCAACTCACAAATTTTTAACATGAAAACTGCACTGCCAGCACACAGGTAAGACACGTGCATTTACAAAACACATAGTAAGCTATATTGAAATATTAATAATAGAATCTTGCAATAAACAGATTTAAGCATTCTTTTGCCTCCTTAAATAGAGCACCAGCAACAGAAAAATGTGCAGTTGAACAGAACTGCTCCAAACCAAACTGGAAAATAATTACTGGGGAATCTGAACATGGAATAAGCACCTGACAAAAGCTTTCCTCGGCTGATTTCCAATACAATCAAAAGACTACCAGGTATTAAATATAACTTACCAATGGCTATCTCTCAGCACAAAGACTGCTGGATGGATTTTGAGCTCTAAGTACTCCCACCAATACCATAAAGCACTGTATGTTAGCTCCTACCTCCATATTTTGTCACCTGCTGTAAGGCTCACAGAGTCATAAAGTTTACTAAACAAATTAAAGAGCACTTAAGCCTTGCCAAAACAAAGGATTGACTCCGAAGCTTTAAGCTGCATACACGAGCACTTTAGTAATTACTGAAAAACAAGCAGCAAATGGAGTTAGTCCTGCCTGTCTGGCAGAGGGGTGGTGAAACACTAATCCTAACTGGGGCAAGCACAGAGCTTAGACAGTGCTCTCAGCTCCTTACAAACCAGGTAACGAAGGCCAGGGATGCAAGGAAACAACACAATGGGAATAAAAAAAAAAAAAAGCCACCACTACTTCAGATCCAAGCCATACTAAAATAGTTTGAATTCCTGGTGGCAACACATTTTCAGCTGTCTAACAGGTTGCCACATTTGGACTCTAAAAAGAACGCAACAGAAACAGAAAAAGTTTGTCTGCGCAAGAGTAATTTCTGGTCATTTAGGACACCTCAAAGCCCTTCAACACCTCATTCAGGAAGTGCTTCCTGTCATAATTTTACAACCTCAGAGCAATAACAAAGCTGGGAAACAACTTACAGCAGGATCAGGAATACAGCAGGAAAAAGGAACTCCGCACTTCTCACGACTTTTGCTTTCACTCTTGCAGTCAAAGTATATGTTGAAGTCCCAGTCTTCTGGACCTTGGGCACCACAGCAATGGTTCTGCAACACATAAACACATTCCAGAAGTTTGTTCAGTTGATAAATTATCTCTAAAATACCTCTAGTTAGTAAGAGCTTGCTTACAAATCTTTACCAAGCCTAAGTCTGCGTAGAATTGATAACAATAGCAGAGTGAAAAAAAAAAATCAGTAGTCATTAACAGGGCTCTATGAAAATCAAAGCAATACATCTGGAACACTGCTTGTGAAAATAGGTGTCAGCATGTCAAGCAAAATCATAAAAATTATCACTTCAGATGTAATTGTCAGATATAATCAGTTCCATTACTAAATTTTTTTAAGAGGAAGTTTTTTCTTAGGGAGCAAGGGAAAAGGGAGAAAGGTCAAAGGCAGATGCATGCCTGAGAGAGCTTCCACAGTGAACATCAGAACAAGCCTGGATGTCAGGATATCTTCCTTCCCTGCTGCTTTCAATACAGAAAGAAGAAAGCCAGTACATCTAACACAGTACTATTAGCTACAACATATTGTAATTCTATAACAAAAATGAAAACTTTGAAATCCACACATTCTCCTAGAAGACATCAAAGTGGCAGGATTTGAACTTACAATTCTCTGCAGTGAATCAATGATGTTCTGGAGGTCAATGTCATCTCGGTAGGATTTAATGTTATTCTCAAAGAATTCTTTTACCCTGTCCCTCACCCAGTCCTGGAACAGGAAAGCCATAACTGCTACTGCCAGCTCCAACAGGAATATAAACACAATAGTTCCACAGAACTGTAAAAAACAAAAGTCCTAAATTAGAAAATATGAACTAATTTTGAATGCGTCCCTATACCACCAGAAACAGAACTCAGTTGAAATTTCGAATCAGTACCAACACCGAGGGCACAGTGAACATACAAGGTAAAGAAACCCCCAAGGGGCAGAGTTATCCTTTTGTTTTTGCTACCTGAGCTTAACAGCAAAAAGAGCATCAGACACAGTCATTATTGCCCAGCAATGAAAATATTAATAAATGAGAATCTGTAAAACACAGGGCTAAAGAAGTCTTGATATTACCTCTGGACTGTTTCTAAGTTTATAATTTTTTTAAATTTTTTGGCCATCTTAACTGTTTTCAGATCTAAAGCAAAGAACAAGCCTTAGTATAAAAACACTTAAGAATTTTCACATCAGTCACTAAGTCCCAAGTTTTGCCCACCCAACATCTACAAGAAACTTTAAAGTTTTAAGGGATTTTGTTCCAGTATAATATATCCTCTCAGTAATTCCTAACTGACTAAGCATGTTCCATAACATCACAATGTTGGATTCTGGTATAACATCACTGCACAGCAGAACAAATAAAACAAGGGAAGGAAGAACATGTTCCACAAAGAGGAAAACAAATAGGCTGGAATCACCCCTGCTTTCAATACCATTACTCAGAGGTTTGTCAAGGCAGCAAGTTTACCATATACTTTGTTACAAACCAAATTCTATAATTAATTGTTTGGGTTTGCTCCCAGTTCTTCATCATTTGCAGCTTTCATACATCATAATTCCCTCATATAATGATGTTACTCACAAACTTCAGCAGGCAGATGTTTTCCCTCAGTGCTCCCACACAGCCAGCGAATCCCAGAGTGAACATCACTATTCCCACCACTAAGACAAGCACCACTGGGTCCAGACCATGAAGACCAGTCACCTTTGTCAGATCAGACAATACACCCTGAAGGAAAAAAACAGAACACAATGTGACCACTACAAGCATGTAACTCATTTAGCATTCCTTCTGGATGACTTCCATATGATTCCAAGTGAACTGGCTGCAGATCCTTGAACTTCCTAACAGTGACACCACCAAAAAAAGTCATGTTGTAAAATTGTTATTGACAACACCAATTTTCTTCACCCCAGTAGAGGAAGTATTAACATTATAGCTAACAATTCTTTTAGTAAGTCAGTTTCTCAGATTACATCCTCCTAGATCTAGTTGCCAAACAGAATTCCACAAGATGGTGCCAAAAGCTCAACACTATCACTGAATGTTCATCTAGTTTCAAGGCAAAAGAATTAATAATTTATATTAACTTGAAATGCCTCGATCACAAGGGCACTCCAATACCATGGTCTAAAAAAAAACTTAAGAAAATTTTTCCAATTCTATTGTTTAAGTGGCAGAAAGGGAGAGACATTCTAAGAATAAAGCACCTTATGGATGACATTTTAAAGGCAGGAACAATCTTGTTTAGGTTTTTGAGGGAAGCAGACTTTTCCTCTCATTTTAGTTACATCCCTTCTAGTGCCAAAGCGTCTTAGTAGTCCTCCTCCAAACTCGTTCAGAAATATGAAGTACAGTTTCGACTTTTCACCCTTTCACCCCTGATAAAAACGCTTACACCAAAAGTAGTTATCTATTCCCTGGATTTGCAATTTGCCTAACATAGAAGCAGTATTTTTTCTTAACTATCTAGAAACCACTTATTTTGACAATAACCTTTGCTATGAAGCCTCTCTGCCTAGATTTCTATGTGAATGTAATGCTAACACAGTGAAATCCCTCCTTACAGTTGCTAGATTAGCTTTTGAAAAGTTATTACACCAGCTACCATTAAAACTCCATCAAATACATGTAACAGGATTCTCATGTGATGTGCAAGAACAAGATGGAATACGCAAAAGACAGAAGGGACAAACAACTGAAACTCTTCAAGAGAATGATTTGTAGGGACATCCAGGCAGCCCTGCAGTAGTCTGTTTATCATACAATCACCACCAATACACAGAACAATTTAAAAAGGAAATTTTTCACTTTTAAAACAAACAAATAACAA
This sequence comes from Rhipidura dahli, assembly GCA_013399225.1. NCBI lineage: Eukaryota > Metazoa > Chordata > Aves > Passeriformes > Rhipiduridae > Rhipidura > Rhipidura dahli. The sequence continues at coordinate 672,699 of VXAC01005349.1, forward strand.
AAACCAACACAGCACAATATTCCATCATCCCATGTTCAGGATTTTTTTTCCTTTATAAGGTATATTCCTAAGCTAACCATGTTTAGTGTAAGAGAAATATCAGAGAGACTTGCAATAAGCTGCCTAATTCCATCAACAGAATGCCAACTCTCATCTTTCTACCCAGGTACCTGTGCTAGAGTTAAGTGCAAAGAATATAGATCCTAAGACAACACCTTGGAAAAATCCATATCACTTCTTATTCAATTGCTCACTTAAAAATAAAATCTTTAAAATACAGCATTAGAAGAAAATGCGCCCTTGGAGAAACTTCATCAGCTGAAGACACTGATTAACAGTACTACAGTGATCCACAGGACTTCATCTTCTTTTATAGCATGTTCCATAACAGATTCCATCAGAGCTGTCAGTTTGGCAACAGCAAGACAGTTTTTATGAAAACTGGCTGATGGGATGAAAACAAAATAATTCAACTGTAGAACTCAGAATTACCTCGCAACAGCTGGTGACTAACAGCTGGAACAGGCTATTAGAAAATGGTCCTAGTTTATTGATAATGGGTTACCAGTCACACATTCCCATTCCTAAAAAGAGTAAGACCTCACAGTTACCTAACAAACTTGGTCCATCTGGTTAATTATGAGAGACCCACCTAATCACACCTTGGCTCAGACCCCACAATCAAGAAATACATGCCAAGATCAGACAGGCTAAGGCAGCGTCCTTGTAGAACCAACATGCTGTGAAACCAAGCACTGTGTGACCAGGATGCTGAAACATTGGTAACTATTGCCAGCCATCTCCTTTCCACACCCAAACTCAAGCTTTTTGTTTTCAGATAATCTCATTTGCTCAAGCAACATCTTTTGGAAGATAACTTCCTCTGATCAAAGCATGTCATGAATACAAGTTGACAGGAACTGGGCTTTATTATTCAACCTCAGATGTCACTGATTCAGAATAGTTTCTTCAGGTTCACACCTAAGGTTTACAACATGCTCTTTTGAAAAGAAGGTTATGGAGATTTTGCCTAAGAGAAGATGTTAAGTTAAAAATTCTGAAGGAAGGAAACAAGAGAATTAAGAAAACTCTCATCCCACCTTACCCCATTTCTCTAAAGACACTCCTGCCTGTGCCATCTGCACCTGGTACAAACTGTTTGAAGCACAGACTGTCCTTTACAACACAGATTTCCTCAGGTACACAGGAATGCAGTCTGATACCTGCAGTCAGTGTCAGACATTCCATAACAAAATTCACACCTTAAGTCTTTCTTTCAGTCACACAGAACAGTGACTTCTCCATGCTCTTGAAGTCCCTCTAAACAACAGCCTTGATTTGACAACTGACTGCTCCCTCTCCATTTGCTATTAGCCATGAACTTGCTGGAATGAATTTAGGCTGACTAGCCTCTAATTTCCCAGATCTTCCTTTGTATCCTCCTTGAAACTGTTTTCCAAAACAAAAACTGTTTTCCTGATAAAAGGGCTCAGCGTTATTCACCTTGTTTCTACCAGCAGTTTACAATAATTCACTCTTAATGACTTGTTCAGTTATCTTTTGTGTGACAGATATTGACTCTTAAAATTTTATGCAAGTTAATTTTTAAATGACTGTTCAGAGTAACTAAAGCCAGTTACAAAATCATACGGATAGATCAATTAGATTGCAGTTGGAGAGACTGGATTTGACTCAATCTAGTAACAGGGTTCAGGATGGTAACATTTTTTCCATATAGTATTTTCAACACTTCTCACAAACCAGCAGTCTCATTTCAACAAATGACCAGCCAAAAGAGAAGCACAGGATTTATAGCCAGAGAAAACAACTTCTGAAGAAATAATCTGAAGTGTAGCCCTAATACAAAAAGAAGAGACAAAACCAGAGAAATTAAATGGACCTAATGTACTTCATGTTGTGGTAAGAGACAGGATGTTCAGAACTCTTCCACCACCTGTAGTTTATCTTGGGTTTACCACAGCAGCACAATTTCTGCAACGTTTTTCTCTTACTTCCCATCTGTTGTTCACCAAGATGTTTATCTGTAAAATACAGGCACTATTGGCTGAAAAATGGTACTACTATGAAAGACTGAAAACATGGCACTGAACAACTGACATAAAAAATAATGAACAGATTTCATGAGCCATTCACAAGTTCAAAACCACAGGAAAGGCTTTGAAGCACTTACTTGCCAGTAGCACAGAGAAAAGAAAGGGCTCAGGCAAAAATTGAAATATAAAGACCAAAAGACTCTGTCTTTGCCTTTCAGTAACTTTAGTGTACCATAAAGACAATTTGGCAAATGGAGATAAGTTGGGAGATATTAGCCTCCAACCACACGGATCCTACATCTTTGTCTACAAAACAACATTAGAGAACACAAATTCAAGACAAGTTTAACATCCTCAAAGGGTTGGAAAGAAAATTCTTTTGTAACAACAACAGGAGGTAAATGAATTTATGTGTTGAGATAGGTTGCCTACTACACAGCAATGATAGCACTAATCTAGTTATGAGACTGTGTGCAGGCACATAAGAACGGGGAAGAGCAGAATAAATACCTCAGAATTAAGATGATCATAAAATTCACGTCCAAAAAGCAGAGGAATTTCAGAACCTCTCTGTATGTGGATAGCTGCTGTGTAGAACCACTTCAGTTAAGGAAAAGTGAACATATGATGGCAATTGAAGTCTTACTACTTAGTAACACAAGTGAAGAGCAAGGGCACCTGCCCTCCACTTCTGATTGAGATACAGATCAGTGAATCTAGTAATGGTCACTTTCACCTACTACTTTAATTCATTAAATCCATGTTTTTAAATTCATTCAAGGAGCTGAACCATTCATTGACATACCAGCATCATTCTCTTCTCTTGTAACAGGAGAGCTCTGAATGCATGTGCAGACAACTTCCTTCAACTGAGGAAGTTTTTTAGCTACAAGAAACCTTGGCTAAAAATAAGAGTTATTCAGCTACATCTTGTTCCCCAGTTTTGTTCCTCTACATGGAAACACAATCATTAAGTACTCCATGGGGAATGACGTGGACAACAGATGGCCAACGGACTGGGACCATCTTTCTGAAGTATTTCAAAGATGCATGTTTAGATTTAGTGGTGCTTTTTTTAATATAAAGACATCTCATACTCCTCACAAATATTTGTTTGCAATAAAACAAAGTGGGTAGAGAAACATATTTTAGAAAACACACTTTTGAAAGAGAACCTGTTCATAAAGGCTAAATTACCCCAGGCATCCTGTTCTTACAATTTCGTAAAAAAAGCTCTGAATATCAAGGGCCATAGCTTAACTCCTGAGCAGGAACAAGAAGCAAATTCCAACTAAACTCAGTTTAGGTTATTTGAACATGGTCCTGAGCTCAGATGCTACTTTAACCTTTGCTGCTTCCAGAGAAAGTAGTTGTACTGGAGCAGGAGGGGGCAGCCACTGAAGAAAGACCAGTCATTTCTACCCTTACCTTTTCACTCCATGCCCACAGACCAGCTGCAAGGAAGGCTACTCCAGCTAGCTAAAATGAAAAAAAAGGAAAAGATTAATTAGATTCACTAATCAGCCACATTCTCAAAAAAAGTATCCTGTAGCACTACTGCTGAAATAAGACAAATACTGTAATTTGAGACAATAGTAATGGGACATTTCTCCCCACAAGCCAATCTCTTGCAAAAATGCTAAATAAATTCCCAGATGTTGCTTAATAAGTAATAGCATGACTACTCACCTTGGACTCTGAATGGGCTAAGAATACCTAAAGTGAGCATTTGGATCAAAGCATAACTTGCAAAATACTATTAAAAACCACAACACAATATAAACAGAATATTGACCCCAATTCACTACTGTGCTGGAGAGTCTTTTAAGTGATGTAGTGCATGAAAGGTTAGATGGAAACATACACAAAGCAGATCAACTGTGCCCCCTTTGAACAGGAAACTAAAACACGGTTTACCAGCATTTGGTTATTTCCTGCTTTAGAACTGAGAAATCCACTTTTTTAACATATTGCATCAAACTGTAGGCTTTGCTCAGATGTACAATACTGATGCCAACTCAGTGACATTGTGCTCAAGACACCACTTTTAAGCATTATTCATTTAGCCATGCCCAATCACACTATGGATTCCTGTGATTCCTTTGACTATGCTGTCAGAATCACACTACCAACTGAGAAAACTGGGATAATTTGTTTCTCAAATGTAGGCAGCAGCTAAGTCATTCTTGCAGGACAACCCTTGCACACAAACTGATTGTGGGTCAGCCTGCCCCTAGGTCTGATCAGGAGCAATAGGAATTGCACTCAGTTTTTGTATATTCTTAACAGAGAATACATTTCCCACTTCCTGGACAATCCCATTCTACACTGCAGCTCCACCCACGCTGGTGCAATCAGCAGCCTGCAGCCCTTCCTTCCTATCCTTGTCTTTTCACACTCTCCCTCTCCAAGTCAGGAAACCACCTGGTGGTACATTCTTTCCTTTTCCTGGCACAGCTTTGCTGTTTCAGAAGTTCCTGGAAAACAACATACAGTGCAAAAGCCAAGAAAATCTTATGCTAACCTGGGTCTTCTCTTATTTTTCAAAGAGATGAACTAAGAATTCTTTTCCAGAACAACAGAGAATTTCTGCCCTTCATCACCATGTTCAGGGCAAAACACCCCATCTCCTATAGGATGAGTAACAAGTTCAGGTTTTGTCTCCCATAACCCTTAAGAGACACACACAACTACAGACCTTTAGAAGATAAATCCAGATGACAGTAGCTAAAAGCCACTTTGTCCTTTCCTCTCAATTCATGTCAGAGACAGTGAGCTCAAATGTAACCTAAAAGGCTTTGGCACAGTGCACATGCAATCCCTCACTCCACTGAAACAGCCGTGTCCCAGCTGAGGTGCCATTCTCAGACTGCCCCAAAAAAACCCCTTCAGCTGGAGGCAAAGCAGCAAGCACCAGAGCTTTCACAGAAGAGCTCGCTCAATTGCAGAAGGACTCAGAACAGAAAGGTGCCAAAACCAAGTTCTTCACTTGGCATTACTGCAGTCTTTAAATTGCATCATGACAAAAGAAGTAATTTGACAAAAAAACCCCAAAATGCTTTCAAACACAAAAAGGTCCAGCCTTCTCATCTTGCTCTCAGCAGGGCTATCTTAATGGCTGCAGTACTGCCTTATGACCACTCATTAACAAGAGTGTACTTGGACAAGCTAAGTCTTGTGAGCATGCTTAAAAAGCAAGATGGAAACAAAGTAATGGCACATCAAAATCATGCCTAGGAAGGCAGAGCCTTCATTACCCTCCTTAAAAGAATAGGGAAGTGATAATAAAAGCCAGCAGTGCACAACTAAAAGCCAGAACTTTCTATTCCCAAGTCCCTCACCTAAAAAAAAAAAAATACATCCAAAGAATGGAAGAAAAATACATCCAAAGAAGATTTACAGATTGCTAAAGGCTGATTACACTGAGCTCAACCATTATTAGTCGTATTTGCCCTCTTTTAGTTCAGTATTTTGTTTTATCCCAATCTATGTGAACTGTATTTGAAGCATGACACAAACTGCAGTAACCACTCACTGAAAAGTTTAAAAAATCTGTGAATTACTACATCACATGCTTTAATTTTTATACAGCCACTGATCTTTAGAGCTACAATGGGAAAGTCAGCACCTACCTTCAATAAGTAGGATAGAAGAACAAATGCAACTATTTACATGCACAAAGCCTGGCTTGTGCATAAACTGTCCTGAGCTGAGGCACAGGAGAGCTCTAACAGCTGATATGGGCAAAAGGCTCTCTGACATCTGTCTAAATCCACCCCTCACACACCTCCACAGCAGCCACGCTCACCAACAAATGATCACAAATCAGTTCCCACAAGCACCTGTCCTGCAACCCAAGGAAAGTGAATCAAGACTAACATTCCCTCCTTAAACACTGCTTGTGAGGTATGGTTACATTTTCCCTTCTGGTTTTGTAGACCTTCAGCTCTTTTAAGGCACAAAGAACGTTTACTCTTGTTTCACAAATGGTGAATTTGTAGTCATCCCAGGCAGCAGGATTTCACAGGCTCCTGAATCCTTGTGTCAGCTAAATGATTCATGTGTTGCCTATAGGGGTGTCTACCTCCAGCATTTACACAGCTTGTTCTACAGCTAAAGGTGCCAAAAATCTTATCAAAAGAGCTATAGCTGCACATCATTCACTAGGTCAGCCTGATAACGTCAGAAGAAGCCTCAGACCCTTTGTTGAGGAAGCTACCAAGACTACAAGTACCTGTTCAGAAAGGTAATTCCTCCAGCCAACAGATCAGCTGAAACACACAGGTTGTATTATGAATTCGCCTCAATTTTTTGGCTTCTCTTTTAAAGTTTTTCTTTAAAGAAGAGAAAAATCTTTAGATCTTCATCATTCATTTCAAGAGAATACAGTAAAAAAAAGTGAAAAAATGTAACAACTGCAGAGAAGAAAAAAAGATACAAAATTGATTCCTGTGGAAAGAAGATAAATTCTTGACAGTCTTCCTCTTACAGTGAAGACAATAAAAAATCAGTTTTTAAAAGGCTGTCAGAAAGACCCAGTCATAGATCCCACTTCATGAGACACTAGGAAAAACGCAGAAGTCTAGAAGAACCTTAATATATTAATGAACAAGAGTGTCAGTTTCTCACACATCCCACCACAAACTGCTGAAAAGCATCCACTCAGTCATGAAGTGACTTCCCTGAAAACCAAAAGAGTCTGACAAGAACACTGCAGCACACTGCACTAACAGTTACATGGAAATTGTACAGTACAGAAGAAAAGGATCTGCAGAGCTGGTGGCTTGTAAAGCACAATGTTTGACCGGTTGAAGGCATCCTCAGTTGAAACACAAAGCATCACCCCTAATGAACACTTGCACTGTGCAATATCGTAGCAAATAAACCCTTACTGGAACTGAAGTTCCTGTACATCTTCTCTGCCCTGTTACCCACACAAGGATAACTCCTCTGTGGCTTAATGCTGCAGTATCATGTTAGAACACTGCACTAGCAAACAAGAGGTGGTGACAGTAGCAAAAAGTTCTGTGGTTTTCAGCACCTATACTGCTAGCACTGAACAAGTCACTGTATCTGCACTTTTCCAGGCCTACCCGTGCCTTTCTATAACTGCAGCTCCCACAACTTCAGGTGCAAACTCTTAACATTTGACCTGAAAGCTCCAAAAGGAATTATTTAGTTGATCTGAACTGCATCATCACCTTCCCCAAGAATTAAGACACCTTAATTCTAGTGCAACACTATGCACTAACCTTTAAAGGAACTTTCTTTCCAAGGCAAGTGCTTCATTAACCTTGACCATCATACACATCTAAAACTATCCATCTATTGTTGCACATTTTCACATTCACAATTTCTAAACAAACACTACAGGAAGGTTAGTCAATAGCAAAGTATTTCAAGATTGTATCAGACAATTCAGCTGCCCACAGAGCACGACATGTACTGACACATCTCTGGGGCAGCTCATTTCTTCTCTTCGGCGTTGTGTATTTACAGCTACACCACTCAATAAATATCAAAGATGATCTAGGAGGAAACATTGTAAGAGGACTGTTTTAACAGGGAAGCAACTTAACATGGATAATATGGATGCTGAGTCCTCACATTTTCAATAATAATTAATTTCTCACATAGGATAAGCTGCTTCAATTACAAAACACCTGGGGCACACTATACATCAGTTTCCTGCTCTCAGGCAACTATTTCAACTTGTTCTCTTGAACAGAGTAATGAAATTAATAAAACTGCGCTATGCCTAAACTATTTCAGTCTCTACATTTTGTACTCACCCAAAAGACAATGTTGTAGCTGAAGAGCAAGTATTTGTACCAACAGCTGACTTCTGCATTAGAATATCGGTAATAGTGCATCTTCTATAGCACAGTGTCTGCACAGAAGAGAAAGAATGAGAGGGATTAGGTAAAGATTTCAAAAATAATGGGTTTTTTCCCAGGTCTCTCTTCCTCTGTTGAGAAAGGGAGTACAGTAATCTGTACCATATAACATCCAGAGTTATTTCAAAGGCAGCTCAAACTTCCACTGACCCTACACTTCCTTTCAGTATTTGTTGCTTAATAATCTTATCTTTAAGCACCCTCATGTTGTAACAGGGTGGGCACACCCACAAAGGAAATTCACTATACAGTTAGCCTAGGAAGATCTACATAGGCAATTTGACATTCATCTGCCTTCTCACTCTTTCAAAACTGTTTTACTCCTGCAGATGGCTGCTTGGACTTACCCACAAACCCTGTGGATTGCACATCTAGCAATCCAGCTAGCAGGACGTCCAAAATGGTTACCTGGAATCTCTCGGTGTCTGCTAAATACAACAGGTAACTGTACCCAGTCTCTTCCACGCTTGCATGTTCCTTTACCAGATCATCTCCTGTAAGAGGTTTTATATTCAAGAACCAAAATCCCACCATTTAAAACCAATCTGTTCTGTGGAGTTTGGTTTGCTTCCTTACACACACTGGAGAGATAAGGTTCAACTGCAACTCTTGTTCAAGAGTACTTCAGAGAACTACAGCTGTTCAGAGTAAGATAACTAAATCACCTCTGCAGAAATGCCATGCATAAGAAAAACAGAGAACAAGCCATTAAATTCAGAGCAGAAGTGAGCACTTGCACAGCCCTCACATTCTGGACAGACGAGCGCTGCCTAACAAGGACAAGCAGCATTTCAACCCTCCACTTCCTTGAGATCAATATCAGTGAAAGGTTTGCAAAGGCAAGGAAACAAGAACACAGAATTCTCAAACACCTCTGAACTAAGAAAAAGTACTGTGCCACCCTGGTCATTCACAGACAGCATGCAAAAACCAAGCCTACCCAGTAAAGCCTGAAATCCAGACCACAGAACGGACAACTGAACTGTACCATAAACACACCTATGAGAAGGTAAACAAGGTTTTTTGGGGTTGTTTGTTAGGTTTTGTTTTTCTAGAAAGCTGTCGGTGCCCTCAAGTATAAAAAACACTCCCACTTATAGTAGAAACAGAAGTCAGCTTTGAGAATCCCATCCAATACAGTCTAGAGTGTGAATTAATACTTGAGTTTGGTATTTCTAGAGTTCAGATGTTCATTTCCATATAATTTTAAGCAAACACTGAAAACAAGTTTTCTTCCTTCACCTTATAATTTCTAATGTGCACAGTTCATTTATAGGAAAAAGCACTTAGCTTTTGTTAAAACTAAGGAAATTGTACTTTATGGCAGCATAAGCAATAACTGAAAAGGACCTTCCTACCTACGGCCCAATCATATCACATAAAATGAGTTTTGTAATTTAGTTACTGACCTTTTCAACCCATTCAATGATACAGACAAAATTTAGGAACCTTTACAACTGTTATGAATCATAGCAAAGAACTCTTGCTTAAGCACCATCCTCCTGCTTATCTAAGCCTAATTCTCTCTGAGAGAACATAAGAGAAGGAACAAAGTTTGGTTTTCCCAACTTAATTTCAGTTTCTAGATCCAAATGGCAACTTACATTTCAACAGTCAACACTCACATGCTTGTACAAGTCAGTAAGTCTGATTTTTCTAGGGAAAAGAAGAAAGAGAGGCTACAAGAGCAGAATCCCACTAATCTGAGTGGAGTCCTAGACTCCATTTGCATGAGTGTTACCCCATTTTACAGCAATACATTTGCTGCCAGTGCAAATATATTCTCCAGATGCAGACATACTGAGGCCTCCGTCACTGTTCTGCCTCCCTACCTGAGAAAATTAGGAACCTGGTAAAAGACAGAAGTAGCAACTGCAAATAGCCAATAAGGAATACTGCTTTTGGTGCTCCTGCATGTACAAAAGAGAAGGCAGCAGGTTGCATTTAGCTAGCACATCATTAAATTTTATAAAAATGTGGTTCTGATAGACAAACAGGCCTAAAATATAACACCTGAGACAAAATGCAAACACATAATTTCAGGACCTTAAGGACACGCATCTGAAGACTTACTTTTGGTTAGGTTAGCCTCACTAGCATTGGACTTACATCTAACAGTTCAGTCCCAGCTTCACTCAAACTTGACAGAGCATTAAAAGTATCCTTATTGATAAGCACTACTCTCCCCACCTACACTTAGCTGTTTTGACCACCACCTTGCAAAACATTTGTCCACATTTCAAACAACTGTTAAGATGCCCTAGTCAATACCAATCACAGTATTTTAACAGAATGAAAAAGCAAAATACTTCTTTCAAAATACTCACCACTTAATGCATAGAGATGATGGGGGAGTGTATTACCAGTACCACCAAGAAGCTGTCCTCTAACAGCAAACAGCTCCTCAGACAGATATTAGCTTCCAAAACACCTGTCTATCTTAAGAGTTGATTTGGCTTGCTCTGTGCTTACCCTCATCAGAATTCTTTTGGTGGTTCTTGAAAGACCAGTGAACACTGTATGGCTGGTATGGGAGTACCATAATAAATCTGAAGCGCAGGTATGAGATTTTTTTTCCTCTAACACCACAAAAAAATGAAGCAGTCCACTCAAGGCTACACAGCCACCTTCCCCATGTTTATACTGAAAGCAGTCATGTTTCCTAACACAGAAGGCATCTGTTACCAGTCTTGAAATCTGCTATGTCAGTAATTCACTTCATTCACAGCACAGGCTGCATAGCTATGGTTAGGCAATACTAAAAACACTTGGAAGATTAAAGCAGTATGTGGGTAGCACAGACTAATAACGTTCCCTACTGTGTTTCAGACAAAGCAAGTCACATTGTGTCAGCTGACAGTTATCACCCACTCACAGCAACAGGAATTTCTAAAAATTAAATACAGAGCACTGCTGCTTTGGTAGAATATAATTTTGTCTTGGTGTTTACAGCTTTAGCAAGGGGAAAAATATAGCCATTCATCAAGAGGCTGCTGCCATTGCCAAAGCTTTTCAACACCCACAATTCCACTCTTACCTTTAAAATGTTGCAGCAGTGGTATTCCTGATGTATATTCCTTACGCTAATAAAGCAGATGATGTGATCTATTAACTTACCTATTGTGGATATGCAGAGAAATCCTCACGGATAAGATGCTAAATTCAGAACAACTGAAACAAAATAAACTTCTAGATTTAGGTCCACAAATTCTTTTAATCTTCCAGAGGCATTTACTTTGCAAAGCAGACCTAAGTCACACTGAAGTTCCAAGTTCAGCCAATACGGCTGCCATACACAGAGTCCTAGCTCCTTCCCTACCCCTCCTAAAATCCACAACCATTAATCAACCTACTCAGTGGAGCAAACAGCCACACAGCAAATCACGTAGCAAATCTTCAGATCAATTCTGTAATCTTGTATCACACACCAAGAAGTAAACAGTTCTAATCCTTCCAATCTACCTTCCCAGAGCACACACAAATGCCAGTGCGGGGGCAGTCAGGAGGCAGCAGGAGAACAAGCATGGGAAAGCAAAAGCAGAGGCAGCTGGAGTGTGCTCATGGAAATGCAGCAACCCTCTAGTGCCAGCCTAAAGCAGCAGCACACCTGAATCCAACAAGCTAAAACAGAAGAAGATGGGGGAACGGGACACAGCTGAGGCAAGAGGAAAAAAAAAATTAATTGCCAAGCTGTTGGCCGCTCCTCCACTGTTCATCAATACAAAGCATCACCTCTATATGGAGTCAGTGAAGCAAACGAACAAAGAACAATGTGTTGAGGAGCAAGAATTTTTAAAATACAGCAAGAGATATACTTTGGTCTATGACTTGTTTTGACATGACTTAATTTCATTACTCCATCAACACCAAATGTATATCAAAAAGCATCAGTTCATTTAAGACATGGTGCCCTTAAAAACTATTGCCATTCTTTGAAGGTGCTCAAATCATTAGGGGTTTTTGTGAAGGTAAAAAGCAGCCTTACCCCTGACCACGCATAATTCAGAGATATGCTTAGGACCTCCTAAAAATGGAAGAACTAAGAGGCACCTATAGACTGCTCTTTCCACATCCTAGAGAGAAGCTGACCACCAAAGGGGCCCTAATGCTCAGAACAGTGTCTGAGTGTTAGCCATCAAATCTTCACGTGTAGGGTTGAGCTGGTACAACAAAAAGCCAAGAAAAAATGACAGGACTGTATGCTTTCACAGGCTGATCTGTTCATGGAAACACAAGAGTCCTGATGATGACTCAGGAACTCCAAGGAAGCACCTGTGATTTTGCAACTTTGTCTCCAAGGACCTCAGAGGGGGGCCTCAGAAAGAACAGACAAACTTCTCTTTTAAAAGTGCAGTTTGTTTATTTCTGCTGCAGTTCAGACAGCAGAGAAATATTTGCTCATTCTTAGAAGAAACCTGAGGATTAATCAACAAAAGGGGTTTTTTTTAACCTGAAAGACTTATGATGAAAGACAGATATAATTAATAGGTTATCCCTGTTTCACCAGAAAAATAAATAATGGCAAGCATCAAATCTCAGAACACAAGGGAAAACATGGTTGAAGCCAGACAGAATTCTTAATACATCATCTTTTGGGACCCTTATTTTGTACTGTGCTGAAGACACTAAGTCCTCAAAGAACATTTGAAGCAGAAGTTGCTCCAGTGTGAGCACTAAAAAACAATCCCTCAGAGAGGAACAAATCCCCAACCTATTGGGAAGGGGTTTCATGTTTCAGTTACCAGGCTTTGTTCTGCTACTACAGCACAAACTACAACTTAGGAAAACTTGTCAGAAACATACACCAGTGTTCCCAAACCCCAAACAAGGAAGCAGTAATTCTAAAGAACTCCACTCCAGGTCTCTTTAACTCACATTCAAGTTATGCTGTGCTTTTGGCCAAGCCACTACTTCTAAGCAGATGAGCTACATCCAAAACACAATCTAAGTTCTCTGAACTCAGTAACATTGCCAAAGTGGACACTCCACCTTCTAAGGAATAAGCTACATGGTCATCAAGAACCTCTTCTAAACTACCCACTTGACTAACATCACCAATCCTTTGACATAAAGGCTCTACACTGCACAGCCGTAATTCAAGGAGGTATTCAAGCTATGACTCATGGAATATTTTCAGCTCCATTTGATCTCCTAAACTAACAGAACCACACTAAAGGAAGACTTGGAAAAGGCAAGCAGAATTCAGTACTGCTCCCACAGCAACCCAAAAGCTGTAACAGAGGACAACAGTAGTTCTACCAATTTCACTTTTCACTGTTCTTCATACAGAAGCTACAAAAGATAAAGTTGGCTGGCCTTGCCTCCATGTGTGGAAGTATTTATTCCTACTCAGCTAAAAAAGCTATTACAAATATGAAAAAAAAAATCCACAAAACAAATGAAGTTCCAGAAATTCCATATTTTCATTTATACAAACCAGTCAGAATGCAAGTCAATGGCACTGCACAATGGCAGTCTTGACAACGTAAATTCAAACTGCAAATATTTTTAGTTATTGACACTAAGAAGAGGCACAACTCCTTATCCACAGAGTTTTAGTACATTATGCTGGTTCGGCCCTACTGACCTCAGGTTCACTGAAGGAGTAACTGAACAGATACTTTCTGCTTCAAAATACAGAGGTCCTTGACAAAGGTATCAACTAAACGGCAAGGATCTTTTACCTAGTTCAAGGAAAATCTGCTCAAAATAGCTGACTGCAAATAAAGCATATACTCCACATTCTGACTTAAAGCAAGAGATAGCACAGGAAACAGTGAGAAAAGCAAATGCAAACTTTATCTACAAGCCATCAGTTTTCCAAACATGAGAACACAGTAGAAGAGAGGCAGATCCTTTTGTAAGATATTCATCTCTTTACTAATATTTAAGAAATGCAGAGAACAGCGGAAGCATAGGATGCAAGGCCTTCACTGACTGACCTTGTCCTCACAAAAGTACTATTGGATAAATCTCTGGAGTTAAAACTAAATTGGATTACACCAGAGTAAGTGAAAACAACATTAGATATTATCACTACAGTTGAAAAGATGCCTCAGTAACATCTTAGAAAAGTCTAGACAAATCTTTCATGCTATGAAAATTTTCTTTAATAAAGCTATCGACCAATTTCATCTGAATAGAACCTTGCCTGTGCTGCAATTTATTCACTATACATAACAAGCCACAAGTCATACTTGCCTTTTACTTCACAGAAAGTTCAGGTATTGGGAAACACATAGAAACCAGTTAGTCATTCTGAGGAGGAATTTATTCACCCCAGGGTGCAAAACCTGCTAGAACAAGTAAGCAGAATAATCCGGGCTGACCCAAACTCCTCAACTACTTTCTACTACCTCTTGTGAGAGCAGATACACACCCACTCTCTGTAACATCAATAGTTGCGAGGCAAAATTCAAGGTCTTAATTTAAAAGAAGCATGTAATTTGATTTTTTTTCCCTTCCAACAGAAGGTTTTGGAACGCTTACAAAGTAAATATCTTATCTGAGAAGCCAGAACTTCTAGTTTGGGGAATAATTTTACTTCTGTTTAGTAATCCAACAGTAACAGAACCTATTCCATACACTTTTTGTACTCCCTCCCATACTTCCACAACAAAATGGATCCCTCCTTTTGCTATAGCACTTCATACCATAAAAATAAGACAGGAAACCACCAACTTTCTTTGCTAGCAAATATACTTTCTTCAGAGAACATCCTAAACTTTCATACATATTGTGACTTTCCTCCACTTGCAGGAATGACACTTGTTCAGTCTCCAGTTACATTTCAGTCAAAAAGAATATACCTTCATTTTCTCTTGTCATAAGAAAAAAACGCACAAGACCAATTATAGCAATATACAATAAAGAAGAGATGAGCATATAATTTGCTTTGGTTTTTGTGGTTTGTTTTCCTAAAAATGTTCCTTTTTTGGATATAATGTGCAGTCTGTCTACATCCACACTGAATTTTTTAGCCTTCACACTGAATATTCCTATAAATGAATTTGTATGTGCAAACATATATTACATATAATAAAATAGATATTTATTGTAACAGCTTAAACCAGACCAAGGTATTTCTTAGTTAAAAAAATTAAAAATTCCAGTGCTGAAATCTGATCTCCAGCAATGAACATGCTAAGAAATGACTCCAATATCATATTAACACTAGTTACAGTGATCACTTCTTCTGTTTAAACAATGCTGACTTCATGTCATGGAAACACAATGTGGAGTTCAATCCATAAAAACCTCTTTCTTTTTTTTCTCCACTCCCACCCCAATTAACATCGCCTATGCTTTCAATACCAGAGGAACACTCATGTCAAATGAGGCACAAGGGAATGCTACTTTTTGGGGAAAGGCATGTAGGGGTTGGGGACAATGCTCTCAAAGCTTTCTTTTGCTCCCCTCCACCTCCAGCAATTGCATTCATAACATAACCAGGACAGCCTTACTTTACTTGCCAAGGACAATCACCAGCTTACAAGCCACAAGAGAAAATGGCTATTTGGCCACGTAGACAGCTCAACCACCATGTAATTCATCTCTTTCCCTCCTTTCTGGTGTAGAAACACACTCATGAAACTTGCAAAACCCAATAAGAAGATAAACCTCTAAGGCAGTGATGCCTTTTCCTGGTCTTAAAATAAAAAGTCAAACACAGAAAGGAAAAAAGGATTTTACCTTGGCATTTATTTAAGGATCCTTAGGTGCACCACATCCAAGTTGAATGCACCTCCATGCACACTGCAATGCACACAATGCCCCCCCTCACAGAAGATCTGGTATAACATTATAGGTCTTGCTAATTAGCACACAGCTCATTGCTAATGAGAGGCTTGAATGAGCCCCTCCCACTCCCCAAGGACCCTTCCCCTGGATGGTTCTATCTCAGTTTACAAAATGTGCTCTGGAGAGGACCTTGGGGTCTGGGCCACACTGATGCCGGGCTATGAAGCTTCTAAAATGTTCAGTCTCCCAGCTTGACAAACAAGTCCAAGAATGCAGGCAAAAGCACTAAGAATACAGAAGTTGCAAAAAGGTAAAAAAGGGGTACAAAAGAAAAGGCAAAACATCATCATGGCATCAGCAGCACTAGAAAATGCTAAAGATGTGACATAACAGCCTACACCAATGTCTCACAATGCCAGCCACTGTCAGCTCTTTAGCAGAATAAATGCCTCAGCCCAAATACATAGGAACAAGCTAATGCTGCAGGCGTTACAAGCAAGTAGGTTCGCAGAGCACCCTGCACATGCGACCACACCACAGGGAAAAGATTAAAAGGACAAAACCCAATGCTGCTTCAGGACAAGCCCATGCTTGAACACTCCAGCCCTTCCCCCAAAAGCCAGTGCTCTGGCAGGTCGTGAGAAAGCCTTGACTGTCTCGCCCAAAGTCTCTGCATCCGCCCCTGGGAAAGGAGGAAAAACAGGCTTGCCACCTCTCAAGATGATGCCAAGAACAACACTGTGCCATTTAGAGATCAGGGCAACAAAGGCTGTGAAGGGACACAGTCAGTGCTCCTTCCAACGCAGACTCAGTCTCTGCAACAGCTAATTACAAACACAGCAGCAGAATTAGAAGGTGCAGAGCTTAGACGCAAACACTTGCTAATCTGTGCCTTTAGTAAAACGAAAAACATACCTCCTGATGGAAAAAAACGTGACAACACAGGAAACTGCCACCTGAACAGGCTGACAGCACAGTATGACTCGTTACACAAGCACCATAGCTCAGATAAAACAACACAGAGCTGACCTACACCTTCCCTTCTCACTTGCCCCAGCTGGACAGGCTCTTTGAGTTAACTACCCTCCTGTTTTGCAGGAGCAGACCACTGCTATGACCACTTTGCCAAAATACTCTTTGCAACCTCAGCATGCTGGACACTTCGCAAAGAAATCCGCCTTGTTGTCTTCCAAGAGTCATCTCACCAATTGCTTTCCAAGAGTCATCTCACTAATTGCCTTCCATTAATTTCAAGTCAGACAACTTTTCTAACAAACATTTCTGCTCCAGAGGCTTGCCATGCAGTCAAACTCAAGTTCCTTAGTACTCAGGGAAGGGCAGAAAGCTTTGCTGTTTGTACCCTCTATCAGATACAGCTATACCACTGCAGGCATATTTCACACCCATGAAGTACTTCCCCAAGCACCATCTACTAACAAACTGTTGAGGGAAAAGCAACATGCATCAAAAGAATCAGCTCCATATCCTGGCAGTCAGAAGGCTGCTGTCACGTACAGACCAAAGTCTAACCTCTCAGGTGTCTTCCTTCCGATACAAGTTACTTGAGGCTATTCCCTTTGTTTTCAATTCAAGAAGTTTCTAGATGTCAGTGAACATATTTCAGCACCCATTTTATGCACCACTTGCCAAGCTGAACAAATTAGGTTTGTAACATATTAAAATTCACAGTATTCAGGTGCCTCTAAATACTGTGCTTCATCCTGTAGCTGCAAGTAAAGCAACTCAAACACCTTACTTTGCTGCCTTCAAGTTCATCAATTATTCAGAGAAAACTCCCTTCCAGAGAGACTCAAGTATCAATTATTTAGTCTTTGAGCAGGAAACAAAAACCATTTAAAAAGGAAAAGAGATTTCTGGAAAGGGCCATTGGGCCACATGAACATATTTGGGGTTGCACACTAACGACCTGCCTGAAACAGAATGAGGATGCCAAAATAAAACAACCCCTAATGCCAAAAGCTCACATGCACACAGGAGCTCATCAACTGCCCGAGCCAATTAGTGCCAAAGAGCCCCAACTACATCAGGGGGTTTCAGGACACGTCTTCACATGGAAGACATTTACCAGTTTGGTATAAATGCCTGTTCTCCAGCCCGGGAGCATAAAACAGAGAAGCTTTTACAGTACCACAGAAGCTCTTTTACAATACCAAGACAACATTCAGCAATGCTTACTAGGAAGATCAAGGGGAAACAGAGCCCTATGTTCATTACACCCTTGCCTTTCCCACTCAGGTTCAGATTAAGGATGAAGACAGGCCTAAGATCTTCAGCTTTTACATGGACTTCCGAAGACAATGACACAAAGAGCTCTCAGAAGAAACACAGGTAAGCGGTCACCCTAGGTAAGAACAGAAATCCTTGCACTCACACATATCATACATAAGCAGTGCTACAATGAAAAGGACAAAACACTGTTGCTTTGCTTCCCAAGAGCTGAAGAAAGACAGGAAGCACTGAAATAAAACAAATGCTGGTCCCCCCTGCCAAACAGGGGCTGAGGCACACTTTGAACCAGAAAGGAAAATAAACTTATTTTTAAATCCAGCTAAGAGCCCTGGCTTTGGATATAGTTCCTATTGTGGCCAGCATATTTTATTTTCATTTGTTAAAGGTTTTCTGCACAAGCGATAACAGAAGTCACACACAAATAATCAAGCAGAGTGGGTCTTCTCTCTGAGGGCTTCAACTCCAAGACTTATATCAGATTGGTCAAAAAGGTCAAAAGCCTGGCCATTCAAGGCAGTGGTTTCAACTGCCAACATCACAATCCCTTATACAGTCAATTTTCAAGGACCACCACTTTTACAGGTGATCCTCAACACCTGTACTTTGTTATTATCCTCACCTGTGACATTCCTAAAATAGAATTTGCCCAACAAGGATTTTTCAGTTCACTGACCATCTGAAAGCAGATTTCATCCAGAATAAAGTTGCTTTGCAACACAAAAAAAATTTCAACTATGACATTCAGCTACAGTTAAGTAGTTACATTTACAGCTACATTTAAAATTTAAGTCATCGGAGCCTAGACATTTCAGGCCCTCCCTTCTTTTTAGACTGCTAAATCAAAATTCAGATTCCTGTATTCTTGGGAGGACCCAAACTATTTTACTCTTTAAAACCTACACATATCTAATCTTGGTAAGCTTTAGTCTGATTATGTCTGACATTGTGTTTAACGTCAATGAGACGCTTTTGACTGAGCATGAGAACTTGAACACAGCTCAAACTGGGCCAGGGGCTGAAAGCAGCATCAGTACCTCCACTCAAGCCACCAACAGCACAGCTTTGGAAGAGCCAGAGACTTTAGGGCTGGGCAGTAGCAGAGAGGAAGACACATGATCATCCTCTGGATGTACAATCAGAAGCCATCTAGAAATAACCTTTACCTAATTCCCCTTTAGTAACAGCCTGCACTATTTACTGTTTGAGGGTCTAATTTACTTCATCTGACCTACTTCAGCTTCAAGCAAGATGAGAATCACATGTTCATGTATTTCATGAACTGCAGCCCTCTTAGCCTTGGAAACGCACAACAGGTGACAAAGTATGAAAGTCTGTTCTACCCAAAACCAGGAAGTTCTGACACAGGAAGCCCAAGTGCAGAGCAACATAGCACAGAGAGCCCCCAAGTAAAGTGTATCTGAAATACACAGATTTTTCTATACCCCATCCAGGTGGAAACTTTTGTAAAAGCAAAAAAAGTACATAAAGCGAAGATCTGTGGAACAGTTTTGACAATAGCTCTGTGAACTCCACTTCCCCTCACATACACCCCACTGAGAATTCTGAACTAACACAATGAGATTAAAACAAGAGTTTCATTTATTCACACTTAGCAGTGCTCAAGCTGTGCCACACCTAATCCATGATGAGAAACTTGACAGACTATGAGAATGAATTGTAGCAGTTTGTCAGCAGAAAAATTCCTCCTTTTTGTTTCCAAACACCCATTTACAGGTAATGGCACACTAGTAGCCACCCACTGAAGCTTCATAAACTAAATAAGAATATCCTCTCAGAAAAATCAGAGTTCAGCCTCAAAAGCAATCCAATGGATCAATATTCTTCAGTTACTCATTAGAAGCAAGCATACAACTTAAACTTATTCATCATCCAGATATGACCAAATTCATAAGACACCGTGTCAACAAGATCCAAGAGCAAGAAGTTATACCTTCAATACCAAAGAAAGCATCCCAATTAAATAGCATCTTAGGGCTCAGAGCAAGGGCTTTTTATGGTCCTTTCATTAAGTATTACAAGGCCTAATGCTAGCAAAAGGCAACCCAGAACACACCCCCTTGCAGTCCTGTTAGGTATGTTACCTATGTGAAGGTTCTGCACAGGCACTGCTCCTAGCAAAACATACTTTTTCCTTCTTTTCTGCCACCCTCCTGCTCCCCACAAGGAGGCCGGAAGGACAGGAAAAAGGCTTTAAACAGGAAACAGTAAGATTAGTTTTTCCACAATGCACTAAATGTCAGGCAAAGCCTGTGTCCACAAACAAGAACAAGACTCAGTTAAGACTTAAGTGAGTTTTCTCCTGATTTGAAGACTGGAGATTAACACTTCAACAAAAAGGAAGCTCACCAGACCAACTTACACTTAAAAAAAAAAAAAAAAAATCGCACAGCACACAGAAAACATAGCACCCAGAAAAGCAGCTTTCTATGATTGCTATTTAGTCCTAGACTACACCTTCAGCAAGTCCTTCTGGGAACAAGATCAACACAAATAAAACAAAATGCCAACCATGTAACTTACTTGCACATTGTTTTTTTCAATATAAATGTATTTCCAAACTTTTGGGAAGCTATTCTAAAAATTCCTGTTTCATTGGCATTATAGTTCTGAACAAGACAATCTTCTAAGGACAGGCAACAACACTATATTCCATCCTCCAAGAACAGAACAAAAAGGTTATAGATCACACTCTAGAAGTACTTTCTTCCAGTGTCAATAACTAAAGGATAAAGAACACAATGGTGTTTATTCCACCAACACAAGTGTCCTGAACTGCTTAAAAAGAAAACCAAAAGACCCCACACAACCAAAACCAAAAGCTGCTAAGTAGTTTCCACCACAGCTCATTCCCAAGCCACTCCAATGACTAGAATTCAACTCCCTCCTGACCCATTCTCTCTGCACACCATTTTTCTGTCAAGCAGATGGTGCCAGCCACTCAACCTTCCACACCAAAGCATTTCACACATTTACTGTTGAGTATAAAGTGTCTCAGTACTGATGCCTTACTCCGTGCTGGAGACAGCCAGACAAGAGATGGATAATTTCACCAGAGAGCCCTTATGAACAAGACACACCCTGTACTTCCATTCTCTAAGAACTGCTTTCCTTCCACTTTATCCAAAGTTCTAGGTCACAAAGCTTCTGCCACTGTAACAAACAAACAAAAATCCAACCAAATAAAAAAGCAGTGCTGGAAGAATTTTGTCCTGACAGTTATTTTAAAATATCCTTCCCACCTTCACCACCACCTCCCCTTGGAAGACCTACTAAAGAAAAGAAAAAACAAACAAGTAGCTTCTTTTACAGCATGGGTTAGGTTTCTTTGTAGGGGTTTATTTACTCTTTTTTATTCAAAATGTCTCAAAATGAAACCACTAAGTCTACGTAGAGTAAGGAAAGTAAAGCAAGTTGAGCCAAAACAGAACTGACCACGGAGCATCACCTCTGCTACCCCCGTGCTCCACAGCCGGGCTTGTTTCAGCAGGAGGCTGAAAGGGTGTCAGAGAGGTCCCTCACTACCACAGCCTACAAGCAATTACAGTTAAAACATTTAAAAAATTAAGTTACGGGCCTCAATCCTTACACCCACTGCGTCGTTGCTCCGCCTAAATATCCTGGGCTCAGGGCAGGGTCTGGCAGCAGCCGGGGCGACGGCGGAGAACGGAGCGGGCAAACTCCGGCTGCAGCACTCCGAAAGGCCTTTTTCTATTATTTTTGTTTATTTTTCTTTTAATTTTTCTCCCTCGCAGCACCTCAACGAGACAAGGTAGCGTGAACTCCCAAAGGAAGCCTCACCCGGCCTCTCCGGCTTCCTTTAATGGACAAGGACAATGGCAGGGGCTCGCGATAGCCCCGCACTGTCGGGAAACTTAGGCGGCCGGAGGGCTGCTCCCCGCCCGGCTCGGTGGCCGCCAGCCCCCAGGGGATGCTGCAGGGAGCAGACGTGCTCCAGGGAGAGGGAGCACAAATGCCGGTGCTTCAGGACGGGGAGAAGAAGGAGGGCTCCGGACGGCGCGACCCCCGGGGCAGGCGGGAGGGCATGGGATGCCCGGGCCGGGGCGGACAGGCACTCACCGGGGCAGCAGCCTGCTCGCTAAGTTTCGCCGAGTTGAGCGGAGGGCGAGGCGGCGGTCGGCGTACGAGGGGGTCCCTCCGCTGCCTCGGCTAGTCCATGGACACGGCGGCGCTCCCGGACCCTCCTCCCCGCGTCAGCTCGGCCGGTGCGCCAGGCGTGCCCTTGTGCCGAGCCGCCTCGCCGCTCTCCCGCCGGGCCCCGGCAGCGCGGAAATGCAATGTCCCCGGCCACGCCCGCTCCCGCACGCAGCCGTACTCCACACAAAGGGGGCGTGCAGGAAGCCCAGCTCTGCCTCCGGACCCCCGGCTGCCGGCGGCTCCGGCCGCTGTGACCCCCTGGCAGGCGTCCCCACAAGCACCCCTGGGGCCGGGCGGAGGCTGCGGGCGGGAGCGGCTCCCCTCAGGGTCCCTCCCCCGCAGCCCTGGGGCGCCTCAGCAGCTGCGGGAGCGCGGCCCCTCGGCGAGGCCCAGGGCTTTGTTATCGTGGATTCGTTCCGTGGCCGGGGTGGCCGCGTCCCCCGCCCCGGGCCTGCGGAAGGGGCTCAGCCCAGCCCAGCCCAGCCCGCCTCAGCTCGGCTGAGGGAGCGCTGCACAGCCCTCAGCGGCGCGTCTTTACCCCCTCAGGGCTTTCGGAACATGACCCGGCACGCCAGGGACAGCACACGCTGAGCAATACTGAAGGCGCGGTCGAGCCTACCTGGAGAGCCGGAAGGCGAAGGAAAGACATAAAATAAAACGATCCTGAAGAGTATTTTGAGTCTTCAGGCGGTCAAGGGCTTGTACACCTCCCTGGAGAGACGCTGAGAAGAGAAAAGGGAGGGCAAGGGAGGGCTGAGCTATTTAAACCCATGTAGTTAGCAAGTGATGGCTCCCACCTGAGGCAGCCACCGCCTGGCAGGTGGGAAGTGCTCCCCTGCCGTCTAGCTTGGCTCCCAACCTCCACGCTCTCCTTCTGTTCCCTTTCCACACCCTGTGATCTCTCTTGACACATGGAAACGCTTTTGTCACCTTCATTCCCTTCCTCATATATAGAGCAAAACGAATGTCTTCCGTGGCTCGCTAACTACGAAAATACATTTGTGTGCAGGAAGGCAAGGCCCAGGGAGGCAGTGCAGCACCACGCGTGCTCGTACAGGCTGCCTCGTGTTGTCTACACTTTCTTCACCTGCTCCAGCCCTTGGACTTTCAGGAAATCCTTATTCCCCCTGGATCAGGATCAAGCCCGCTCACAAAGACAGCAGCAATCCCACTGAAGTGAAAGGAACTGTTGAGCAATCAAATGGTGTGAGCTTAGCTCTTCTCTAGTGTGCTAATTCTCCACTCATCAAAGCTGACAGCCAAAAGCGTGCTAGAATTAATAGTAAATGCACAGTTCCTCTCACCCACGCTCTTCTGATGTCTGAGAAAGCAGATACACACCAGTGTGTCACCCACTCACCGGTCACATTATCGAGATTTCTTTTCATTTCCTACATACAGTTATTTAAATAAATGAGGGGTTGGGTTTGTTTGGGGTTTTTTGTTGTTGGTTTTTTTTTTTTTTTTTTTTTTTTTTTAAAGGGAGGTAGAGTATTTTCCAGCCTTCCCCAGGCTTGCTCAAGACTTCTTAGAAACCAGAGCAAAATTGAACTGAGTGTTAAAAAGCTGACAGAATACGCTAGAAGAACTACCTGACTTTTAGGCAGGTTCTAAGAGGGGAAGGAGAGCTTGGGAAGGTCACTGGATTATCAGATGGTTAAAAGAACTAGAAGAGACCCTTTCTCCATCTCAGAAGTACTGAAGTAATCTCACAGAGCGCTGAGTCACATCTTTAGAAAAGCCAGAGCAAGGGCAGAAAGCTCTAGTGAGCTGATTCTGTAAGAGATAGGAAGATGGTGCAATAGTAACTGCTAAGATTCAGCAGGAAAATGGGAAATTTCAGGGAAATTCAGGAGCTTTAGGATGTAAAGACTGTGGAATTAGGAAGGGCATTCGTCAGTAAAATAAGGTTCTTTTGCAATCTACCATTTGTAAAATGGTTGGTGTTAGCAGTTCACAGCATAGTTAAATTCACTGTGTTCACTGTTAGCATGGAGCTAGTTCGAACAGCCTCTTTGTGTCCCATTTATTTGCCTCTGACATTATCTCTGCACAGTGCTTCACTGTGTTGCCAAGAAAATTAGAGTAAAAATCTCATCCATCACAGAAATCATTAACTAAGTGCTAGGGCAAATTGGAGCACTTTTAAAAGACAGTCACTTCAGCAGTAAGAGGTGTAATAATCCTGCAGGCCTGAAAATGGGAAATCTGATTTTTTAGTGAACATGTACAGGCTGATGTTCATGTATAGTTTGCTAATGACGTTTTTCTCTGATGACTGCAAAATATTTTCTGCAATTAATGAATTCATCATGAGTAGCCAGTGAAAAATGGCCCAATCAGAGCCGTTTGCCACTGTATGTGTTCAACATTATCACCAAACACCATTTTT
This sequence comes from Rhipidura dahli, assembly GCA_013399225.1. Taxonomy (NCBI): domain Eukaryota; kingdom Metazoa; phylum Chordata; class Aves; order Passeriformes; family Rhipiduridae; genus Rhipidura; species Rhipidura dahli. The sequence goes on from VXAC01005349.1 coordinate 697,208, forward strand.
CAGTGTAAAAAAAAAAAAAAAAAAAAAAAAAGGACTTTTTNACAAAAAACCCTTTTTTAATGAAAAAAAAAAAAAAAAAAAAAAAAAAGGTCTGTTTATGGAGGGAGTTACAGTTGGAATTCCCATGTAGTTTTGATAATTAGGAAGTTAAGAGAGAGAGGGGTGTGCAAGGAAACAAAGCCCGGAGAAGCCACCGAGATACCTTAAGCAACTTTAAATACAAAGAAATCAGTCGCTGGATCTGTAAGACGAAGCAGAAATATTTTAGGGAAAGCCTTTACAACATGTTCGAGATCGATTAGAAGAATGATAAATTAGGATGGAACTGGTCAGATACCCAGTAAAATTCGAGGCGATTAGGCTGACTCAGTGATTGAAGTTGCCCTCCGTCCCACGGCGTTTCCCCACCTCCCCCTGCTGTTAGCAGCGGCTGTTGCACCTCTCTGCTGCGGTCCCCTCGCTCGGCCCCGGACAGTCCGTGCCACAAAGGCAGCCACGCACACCCCGCGGGGTCGGAAATTAGTGCCACAAAAGCGTAATAGGTAGAGTGTTTCAAGTGTTGCAGTGAGTCTGTAAATAATTTATCCCCGCCACTTAGAAATATCTACATACCACAGACTGTCATTCAGTACAATATATCCTTCCTCCAAGTTTCTTATCCTTGAAAGGAGAAGGTTCACACGAGTGAAAAGGTCGCAGGAATAGATGTCTTTTCCAGCAGCCTTCTTCAGCCGAATCGGGCCCTACAGTGGTCTGTTCCTGGAACCTGTTAAGCAAATCTTCTGCTGCAGAAAACGCCTCGGGTTCACAGCTCACCTGCATTTTGGCTGGGTAGCAGTGACATCCAGCGGTGCGGAGAGAAAGAGAAACTTGCTCGTTCTTTTGTTCTACCACAGGAAACGCATCAGAAGATGGCAGGGATCCCTTGGCATTCCTGTCTCGTTGCGGATATTTGCAAATGGCAACACGTGCAGGCAATTTGACAGCCGTGGGAACAGATAACCTCCATGGGGAAACAAAAATGCAGAACCAAAAACACCCTCCAGGGCAGAGCATCTTTCTAATGGCCCTAAAGTGCGAATGTGAATAGGAAATACAGTTGGTGATCCCTAAATTTCAAATAAAAAGCACTTTCCTATATTACACCTACATCACTGACTTCACAGAATTTTCATTTAAAAAATATTTTTATTAACCCCAGTTATGTGCTGAAAAAAAAAGATAAATGGGCTGACAAAGGAGGAAACGTTGATTTAAAAGAAATTATTATAGCAGAGTTTTGTTTCTCAAACCCTACCCTTGCATTTTATGCACTTTCCTACTGACCTGATCCATCTTCATCTAAAGGTGAAAAAAAAATAGAATATCATACTGCATGGGTGCAAGATGCCCATCTCAGAATAACAAACTTTTAATGATTAGTTTCCAGTAACCAGCTGAGTGCTGAAGTATGATGCGATAATTGATGTGCTGACAAGTGATTTAGATTTTGGGCGCATGTGGTGGTAAAAGAAAAAAACCCAAAACATTAAATGCATACAAGGAACTGGGCCAGCAGAGGGAGCTGTTAGCGCAACAAAACCAACAACTGCATTTATTTTTTTTTTTTTCAGTGAACATTCTAAATTCAGTCTCCAGTACTGGCAATTCACTTAGATTTCATTTGTTTCTCCTTTACAGAAAAATAGTAATTTTAATTATTTGGGTTATAGCCCATTTCCAATGGTTATTAACTGTTCCTAACTGCTAGGCACCACCTATTTTCTCCCCTTCCCATTTTTATTTTGTCATCATGGAGTTCAGAAAGGATGAGTCAACTCCAAGTAATCCCAAGGCTGGCTTAAAAAAAAAATCAGATTTATCGATAATAATTTTTCAGAACAATTTCAAATGTCATTTTGGCCTTCTAGGGCTCCAAATTTTGACTTGATTTCTGAAAGACAGAGTTATAAAACTTTGAAATGCAGGTGAGCTTATGTAACTTTCAAAACAAGAAATGCACTGTTTACAGGAACTAATGCTGTTTAGAGCAGGAAAAGACCTAGGTCTGACGTGTTTATTGTGCACATGCCTCTGGGGAAGCTGCCCGAGCAGAGAGCTTTCAGTTTCCATGAGTATTTCAATACATTCAAAAACTTCACGGGTCTTTCTAAACAGGTTTTTTTACCGAACAGGAACATTTCAGCATGTTGTAGCATTAGTGATTTGTATGTTTGACAGCCATTCTACTTCCAATTAACATTCCAAATGCTAGACAACACAGCTTCCTGCTTCTGTTGCCACAGTCCCTTTGGGAAGGCTAAGAGCAGGGCTGTAGCCCCATGGCATCCTTGTCACCATCCAGGGCTCCCTGAAGTCTGACTGGGCAGCCAGCTCTGACAGAGTGGGTGGAATTTAGTTGCATGTACACCAAATTGTAAGGAGAAGTTCTCCATATTTAGCAGGTTCTACAGGCACACCCCTTTATCTTCAATTTCTTGCAATTTTTTTGGCTTCCATCCCATTCTCCAAGGACTGTTTATGCCTTTCACGTTTCATGTTTATGTGAAATGCATAAACAGCCCTTGGGACAAGGCCCGAAATGCAGGTCTAAGATCAGTACCTTCTTTGCTGGTCTTTGTGCAAGATCCATTCTCTGCAAATGGCGAAGCTTTCTAGTTCCCACGAGAACGACAACTCAGAACTCTGCAGAAGCCATGATCCAGAATACTCCTGCTGTAAGATCTTTGTTATTTGCAGCCTCTTGCAACTGTAAGAAACTATAGCTCACACCCATTTCATGTGGCATCTGTGTTTCCTACCACTTGCACTCCCAAGTATCCATACACCTGCTGCAGACAAGTGGACACTTACACGATGCATTGAACTTTTTAGGGGCCTTGTGTCAGCACACAATACCAGTACTGCCTTTCAGTGGTTAAACCCAGGAAAAGAATCCCTCAGGCACATTGCTTTATTTCATGGGACAGCCTGGCTGCTGTGGACGCCATTCCAAAGAGCCCATCTCCAGCCAGGCGTTTTATGTCTTTGACAGTCCAAGAGCATTTATGGGCACGGTGATCGGGGCAGCTGTGAACATGGACAGAGACAATACAGGTGCTCTGCACCTGTCCATGGCTCCAAGGAGAGCCTTTATAGAGGAAGTCCATATCACAGAGTCAATTTGCTATAGACTTTGCTGCTGGGCTCTCCAAATCCTGTTCCTTTCTCATGCCCCAAAACAAACACAAATTTCAGCTCATAGTGGCACACGAGTCCAATTTCTGTATAGTTTCCAAATGAAACATATCAATCACTCAGAATCCTCACTGCTAGCATTGTTTCTGGGAACTGTGAAGAACAGGCTCTGAAGAGCATAAAAATATTTTTGGTTAAAATCAGTTTTACCTGGACATAAATACTAAGAAAAAAAGGTCAGGATTTAATTCATAATGATGTAATTTTTATTTTTTTTTTAAGAATCCTAAACACAAAAGAAGAACCTGTCCTCCTGCCACAATTATCTTCCTTGGAAGGGAATCACATGGAGCTAGATCTGCAGCCAGTAGTTAACTAACAAGAAACTCACTGTGCAGACATAGTGGCATGTCTTGAATGCAAAATATCAGAATTAGACTGACAGGATGTAGTCTTCTAGAAACACAGATGTGTTGACATGGTAATAAAAAAGCAAAAACCAAAGGCATTTCATTTACATAAAGTTTTATTATCTCTTCCCCTCAGCTGGTATTCCATTATTCCAGCCTTAGCAGAGTTTTGTTTCCCTAGGTAGCCAGGTTTTCAACTGACTGTCTCTGACTGAAAACATCTAGGCTAGGTCAGATTTTAGACCCAGCCTTTCATTAATACAGTCAGATACAAAGGACCAGGCAAAATCCTGACCACCTGGAAGGCTGCAAAGGAACAGAAAACAATCCAAGAGGATTTTCATCATTTTCTATGTTTGAATAGAGAACCTTTCCTGTGCATTGATCCCTAAATAGTTAAGCACTTACACTGCACATTCAAGACATGGATGCATTCTACATTTCAAGCTTTAATCAGAAACATGTGCAACTGTTTTTCCACTTATGAAGCTTGTGGTTTTATCTTCTCAGCAGCTTCAAGGACAGATGGAAGGCTGACTTTGTCTCCAAATTCTTTCTCACGATGCTCCAGTAAAACACCCTAGTCAAAGACACAAGAGAGAAATTCAGACATATCTCCCTACAAGAGATCCACTGCCCGACCAAACAATTCCAGGAAACAACTTCTGGTCTTATACAAGACATAAAAGCCTAAGTGGCCTGCAGTACCTGTCTTCCTGCCCCAATCACATATACACCTCCCAGGGTGAATCCTTCTCCTTCCAGATTTCCACTATATCCACTTCTCCATGCACGGAAGAAGTTTTGCCAAACTCCCAAGCGGAAAAAGCCTGACAACATCATTTTTCGTCTGCGTGGACCATAAAAGCCTTTCTGCAGGGGAACAGAAAATATGTCAGCAAAAAAAGTAAAAAACTTTTAATTCATGTGGATTTTAAGCTCCTCCACAAGTATTTAAGCCCCGTGTACACTAACATTCCTATTGCTGACAACAGTGGTGCTTTGGGATAAACATGTTTTTGTTCAGTTGCTTGTTGGGGTTTTTTTTTTTTTAATTCAGCCTGATTCTTTTATACAGGCAGAGGGGAGAGAGAAAATAAAGGGATCTTCTAGTTGATTTTGAGTATTACATATTCTTTTTTATTCAGCAGACAGATGATTTTTAAATGGGGCTCCTAGTTTAAGGAGAAAGTAGGGCTGTGGTTCTGTAGGACATGAGATTGGCAATCCAGCACGTGCCAGTGTACTGGGACAAGCCATATCCCTGCAATCTGGCCTGTACACCATAAATTAATTACACGTGTCACCTTCAAACCTTGATTCACACATCGTAAACATCAGCCAGTCACATGGCCAGTGGAAGAAAGGAATAAATATTAACAGGCCATATTGTTTACCTGTTAAAGAGGAGGAATAGTCTTGCAACAGCATGTCATCAGTGCATATACCTCAGTTTGTAAGCTCAGCAGGATGTATAAATATAGAAAACCAAAGCCAATTAACTTCTTAAACTACAGTGCTACTAAATCCTTTTTCATTCAGACCACATTCTGCTTATTTACACAAGCTCTTCAAAGAAGGCATTCATAGGTTTGTTTTTAAACACAAGGAGAACACCAACTTCACTATACCTTTTCATCCAGAAAGATTTCTCCTTTGAAATAATGCTGAAAATCCTCTACTTCAGTCCCTATCTTCTCTTTCACAACAGCATAGAGAGGGACACCCAGCTTGGACAGCTGGGGTTTCAGAGAGGAGAGCTCAGAAGCCTCCTAAGCAAAGAAAAAACCCAAACATTTCAGTCAATAAATGGAGGTTGGAAAGCTTCACCTTGAATTTCAAGACCCTCAGAAACACACAAATTCTAGCTTGAGGCACAAACCCAAAACAGACCTGTAACATTTAAGCTAGCTGTACTTCTAGGCAGCTATTAGTCAGATTTACTACAGTTTTCTTGGTTAAGTATGGAGGAAGCAGATTCTTTAATAAAATATTAAAAATCCTGAAGAAAACTTCTTTTTTAACTCAAAGTGTAGATATACCTTGCCTGTAGTAGGGCTTCAATTATCTTCTAAAGTATTTAAGAAGTGTAAAAATATAATGCCTGCACATCACTTAACTTTGTCAGAATTTTCAATTCTTTTTTCCAAGTTTCCATTATTATCAGTACTTCTGCAAAGTATTTTGAGGGCTCTGTGCCAGAGCAGGCTATACAGGTTTAAAGTAAGTAATGAAGGTAGACTGTCCTTCCTAAATCCCCCAGTAAAAATAATCAGTGAATTCCTTCACAAACTTTCAGTACTCCAGAAGGAACACTACTTTTTCTGGTGTGTAAGAGTAGAAGGTGTCACCACTCATCTGCTGGGATTTTTGTTCTCCTGAAGGAATCCCAGTTCCCACAGTTTATACAAAGATCCCAGAGGCTTTGAACAGATCAGTGTGTACTGAAAACATGGCTCCTATTTCCCATGGAGAAAGGTCCTTTTTACTGGACAAAATTCCCACCAAAAAAAAAAAAAAAAAAAAAAAACAAAAAAAAAAAAACAAAAAAAAAAACAAAAAAAAAAAACAAAAAAAAA